>QEWY01000129.1:391551-486649 GCA_006503575.1 Baylisascaris schroederi | reverse complement strand
GTCTCGTTAGCTCAATTATTCTTTTATTTTCAGCTAGTGAGTTCCTCTCCTCTTTTAGCTTCCCAATGGTGCACTTTGCTTCGATATGTTAAAATGTTTCTGTTAAAAGCTTCCACATGGAACATCCAGCTGGCCTATTTGCACATTTGCTTCTCCATTAGCCATAAGTTTAATCTCCTCAATTCTGAGAGAAAGAAAGACAGAAAAAAGAGAATGACACCGTCTTAGCTATCCATCCTTCAGGGAAATAAAATCCGACTTTACTCCATGTTCTCTGATAATCTCCCCGCTAATATAAGCAGTTACTTCTGGGCCGGTCGACGGTCTAAATGCTTTTTTTTGTCTACTTCTGCCAGATGGTCGACCTTGATTTTTCACACTTCTTTCTCCAATTTTTCAAAGCCGCCGTTCAGAAGTAGCATGGTTCAGTACCTCTTTGTCTTTTAGGATTACTGCCTTATTTACCCTGACGGTGTCTAATTGATTCTCCACCTTTCTGCTTGGACTAATCGAAGTCTATTTTTACAGGAATTAGACCATCCAAGAATCTGGTGTATTATTCTTTGGCCGCCGTTTGGGGCGTGCATCTCCCCACACATAAGTTAAACGGTTGCTTCAGAGAATTAAATAAATCGTTGTGTTGGGAGGGAACTGGTGAAATAGTTACTGCTAAGCATTGACTGCAACTAATTAGTATCCGATAGCATTATGACCTCTATGGGTTATGACATCACCGCTGAAGAGTGCATCACGTACATCACCGATGGGTGCATCACCCTCACCAAAACTATTCAAGGCTTAGATAATTTCTCACTTCAGTATTAAACCTCATCACGGTTGTATTTTTCTTCGGATGGTTCGAATCGAATCCGTCAGAAAGAAACGATGAAAATAGAAAATGATGAAACAGAGCTGCCGAAATTCTGTGAACCTTCAAAAATTTAGCGCATTTCATCGTTTACGAACAAAAAAGGAGCCGTAACCAAAGTGCACCTGATGGAGGTGATGGTGAGGGACGCAGAAATGTCAAACGCAATAAACATGATTCATGAAAATAAATTTAGAAAGATATTGAGCGAAACAAACAATTGATTTGAAAAATCGTCAAATAAACAAATAAATAAATAAATGTGAGCCTCAATATTGACGAGTGGATTATGCAGTATGTGACGTGATGTGACCTACGAGTGTGAAAATTTCTCGCGTTTCATAAGCAATGCTTCCAACTTCTATAAAAAGATCGTCCCATGAGGATATTGGGAAATGATGCCTCTCATCGAACGTGAACTCACGGAAATCAGTCTATGCCAACAGCAGCCTGCGAAACTCAGCAAGACAGGTCAACCGATTTGCAAAGTTTTCAACGAAAAATAGTGATAGTAGTAGTGCTACTGGGATTGTAGTTTTCACTCAAAAATGAACGAAGAAATATCTCTTATAAGTGCTCTCATCATATCGATGTTTCGTGGAACAAATGACCAATCTTTCCACACTGAATGGCTTTGCAAAAAAAGAAAACGCTTGCAAATTTCACTCATTCACTTGTTCTTTCCTTCTTTGGAAGTGGAAGGATTGAGAAGAGCGCTTGGAGAGAGCAAAAGGCTAACACACTATGCACATTCTCCTTCCAGCTGTTTAGAGCGACCGGTTAGGACGACCGATATAGCTACAACGAAAAAGCTACTAATAAAGGGCACTCTTTCGCAAAATGCGTAGGTTTTATAATTCGTGAACGAGAAACATCGTTTTTATAATACACCTATTCCGGGATTAAACACGTTTAACTGATAGATTTTTTGAAGGCTTTCATGTACAGATTACAAATATTTATGGAAAAAATTCGACGAAAGTGGGAAATGGACAATTTATGCTTGTTTTCTGTGNTTTATTTTATTTTATTTATTTATTTATTTATTTATTTATTCATTTATTTATTTATTTATTTATTTATTTATTTATTTATTTATTTATTTATTTATTTATTTATTTATTTATTTATTTATTTATTTATTTATTTATTTATTTATTTATTTATTTATTTATTTATTTATTTATTTATTTATTTATTTATTTATTTATTTATTTATTTATTTATTTATTTATTTATTTATTTATTTATTTATTTATTTATTTATTTATTTATTTATTTATTTATTTATTTATTTATTTATTTATTTATTTATTTATTTATTTATTTATTTATTTATTTATTTATTTAGTTATTTATTTATTTATTTATTTATTTATTTATTTATTTATTTATTTATTTATTTATTTATTTATTTATTTATTTATTTATTTATTTATTTATTTATTTATTTATTTATTTATTTATTTATTTATTTATTTATTTATTTATTTATTTATTTATTTATTTATTTATTTATTTATTTATTTATTTATTTATTTATTTATTTATTTATTTATTTATTTATTTATTTATTTATTTATTTATTTATTTATTTATTTATTTATTTATTTATTTATTTATTTATTTATTTATTTATTTATTTATTTATTTATTTATTTATTTATTTATTTATTTATTTATTCATTTATTCATTTATTCATTCATTCATTTATTTATTTATTTACTCATTTATTTATTTATTTATTTATTTATTTATTTATTTATTCATTTACTTTTATTTATATTTGTATTTATATTTATATTTATATTTACGGGACAGGCAATCATGGAAATATGTGGGCACATACATACGATACGTGGAAATATGACGCTATAACCAATGGACATGTGCAAAAATTTGCGACTGTTAATTTTTAAAAATGCGCGAGAGCCTATCTTAAAACCAATGGAGATTTAATACATTTAAGTTTGCAGTTCCGATGACTCTCAAGCGGACAATGTTTGGCAGCAATATTAATACGCTTATTTACGTACTCGCAAATGCAACACTTTGCAATAAACATCGCTCATTGTAAATGCATAAATCAATTCGTAAAGAATACACTTAAAAATACTTAATAAGGAACCTGATTGCGTCTTTGCAATGAGCATTCCTATGTTTCACTGATTTCATCTTTGCAGATCTACTGATATGTTGGCGCCATTTTTATTGCATTAGAAGTTGCTTGAAATCACTGAACATTCGCCGAGTATTCGAACGCTAAACATTTCGCTCGTTTCCGCATAGAATAATATAATGCAGCATATTCATGTTAGATATAAGGGGAAATAAATATATATTCATTTAAGAAATAGATCATCCCATATAAATCGGGCATGGTTGCTACGTACATTCCATCGTCTTCACCTACCGTTCCTTGCGTGAACATTTACCGTAATCGCAAGCATCATCAACATCTGAATACCTTTGAAACAGCATCAATAGTAGCCCTCCCACGAGCATTTGCACCTCGATTAAGTTAATAACATTGCCTACTGTAATTACAGACAATTGTACTTTGAGTAGGTTTGCAAGAATATCTACCGTAATCATAAACAATTGTACGCTGATGAACAGTCGCTGATCTTTTAAGCCCATATGGCTGAGAAAGAGAAAACAAAATAGCGAGTTCTTAAAATAGAATTGCATCTCACCCTTTTCCCTTTTCCATGAGCGCATCTGAGAAGAAAAGCAATAAAGACCGCGGAAAATTTTTCAGACAACTTTCTGTTCCGCATGAATTTTCAAACATTTTGGATCACAGTTCCGTCCCACAAGAATATTTGGCTGAGAAGCACATATAACACGAAAGAAATAGAATGCAATAATCAATACTTATTACATTTTTGTTATACATCCTCAGTCGCACAAAACGTATATGTAAAACGATATTGAAATCGGAAATATGCATGGCCAATTAGAGCTTCCGAAAAGTGTTGAGATGCTGCATAGAGTGATTACAAAGATTGAATTTGGCGCAGAAGGGGATCGACGACGCATATGCATTTCACATCGTTTTACAAATCTCATTCAGTTCATATATGAAAAACTAAACGTTATTCACAAGTCTTTTTCGTCGAAGAATAGCTCTATAGTAGAAGGCAACATTTCCACAACACATTACAGCAAGAAATGAAAAGATTTTTGAGGAATTTTGCGTTGGTCGAAAAAAAAAGTAAGAGAATTTATTTTATAGGAGCCTAATGGGCTTAAGGGCGTTGTTGGGCGCTCTTTGCTGCCCTTCCTAAACGAGGCTCAACGCCACAAAAAAAAAATTCATGAAAAAAATTAATGGATTGACGCAAATTAAATATCGCAAATCCGAAATCAACAACGCAACATTTTACCATTGAGAATGAATCGTCTATTTAGTCATTATTTGAATTATATATGAACAAATATGTGAAGCGAAATGGAAAAAAAATATCGATTGTGATGAACTTTTGTCGGAAAGTTTGAAAAATGCTTCTAAATTAAAATTTTCCGACAAAATAACGCTCCAGTTGAATGCGTTTGACTTTTGACCTCTACATTTGGAATGAGAACTTTGAAATATAGCAATGAGCATGATTCATCCTCTTGTTTTTGTAAAATTTCAGGAATATATTCCACACTTACAGATCGAGAGGTAAGCAAAATAGAAAACTTATGCGCTTCTGTTCAGCAAGACTACTTCAAGTGCTAATGTCGAACACTCGCAGAATTGAACAAGGTAATGGTAGCTTTCTAATGTCGTAATATCTCTGCTTCGTAGTAACAAGTCTGTAACGTTAGATGTGATGCTAAAACAATATGTAACAAAGATTGGATTTCAGGCATCATCGCTTTTGCAATTTCCCGAACTCAGGCAACAATATCAACTGCTGGCCATTTAAATATATTAATGGTTATGGCTTATTCTGCAAGGAGATTAGGAGATTTATTGAATGTGTTGAAAGGAAACCAGCAAAAAATATTCTAATATGGTAACTTAGCGATTTTAAGAGTAGAAATGACGAATGACGGCATATGTCAGAAGCATGTTGATTGCCCTTTATTGAGGCAAGCGTCAACTTAAACTTTTCATCGCAGTATTCCCAAGTGATCCAAGTTTGGAGCTTGAATGGCATCGAGTCTATCACCTCAGTAATTTCAAATCGTTGAAGATATTTACCGTCAATGAATAATAATATTTCCTTTTTCTGAATAATAGTATTTCAATAAGTGAATAAATTTGCCGAAAGTTTATTCGAGAATGCGGATGTGAGTTTGACAGGAGAATAATCTCTGAATCTATGATTCCAAATGTAAAATTAAGTTACTAATTCAGAAAAACTTATCTCTTCTTCACTATTCTCGAAATGCTCTGAGTGACGCTAAATTCATATAAGTACACCTCTTGAGACAAACTAACGTCAAAAATGTTATTTCTTTGAAGTAGAAGAATTGACATACGGAAAGTATTTCCTACATAGGAGCGAAAGGGTTGAATAAGAAGTTCAAAATAAGAGGAGGATTCCTTTGTCCCAGAGAATGCAAATTGACAAAGTTTATAGGATTATTCCATTTTTAAAATTACCAGTTTTTAGCAGTTACGTTTTTTTGAGTCACAAGCCTCATAACGTAAGAAATTATATTGCGATCTGTAAACTATGATAGAAGAAATGCCTTTCTTCAGAAGCATAGCAATTTGGAAATTCTCAAAAATTTCTGAAGAGTTTATTCTATTTAATAAATTCTTCGCAAAAGAGTTTCAAATTTGAAATGCCAAGATTATTAGCGAGATGATAGCTTCTGATGTGCGAAAATATCTATGTAGCAGTGAGTGCATGAAGAGCAGATTGATGATGTGTATTAAGGCAATAAACCACTATCGTTTCGCATGTAATATGCCTCCTTTGGGGCTCTTCCATTATCTCAAACTCTCATCGCGGCGTATGCTTATATTCAAAGCTGTGGAGATAATCCATAACTGTGGAGATAATAAATTAAATGCATAGAAATTCAAAAACCAATTCCATAGATATTAGCAGTCGAGATTTAAAAGAAAAGCGTGAAGAGAATTTCAAACAGTCAGCTGGTTAAATTGGTATAACGATGATAGCGGCTTTTTCTACTGAAAAGGGGAGCAAATTGAAAAATTTATAACAATGTGCAAGCATAATGATCACAAAAGACTATTCTATGTAATCTCTACCAATATAGGGAATTTATGTTTCATAGTTCACGCATCAGCAAAGATGACAACTGGTGACATATTCAAGAAAATGAAGTTCCCTTCTCATACAATTGGATAAATTCAATACACAAGCATATATCGTTGTCTTTTTCAGGCCATTTTTTTTGCTGTATTTGAAATAGCAGCAATTGAGGCAGTTTTACACACAGCAGCAAATGAATTTCAAGAATGATGCATTCCGTTAAGTGTTCTGCTTTATAACATATGCCGAACGGCAACAAACATCTTTATGTGAATTTGCTATGACCACTCGGTCTGAATGGCATTTTCGCTCTTTGCCTTCCATATCTAATTGTCTCGAAAGCGAATGGGAAAAAAATGGATTGTTGAAAAATGTTGCCAGAGATGCTAAAATGGAAAGCTGCGTTTTCATGCGCTCAAAAGTACTAGTGCACTCAGGTACGCCACTTTAAAAGGTATATTACATATGCTATGCTTGAGAAGATTTTCGAAGAATATAAGGGCATAGCACAAAACATCGAGATGTTTGATAGCTTTCGCTAAATTGTGGGCAGAAATTACACCTTCGTCCCATTTTATCAACTATTTTATAGAAAGAAAAACAGAAACTTGTTGGAGTGACGGGGAAAGGGAGAGGGATGAGCTTCCTTTCTCTTATACCCTCCGAAATAAATTTTTAAAAAAAACCGCTCACGATGAACGAACAAGAAACCGAGACTGCTAACAAAAGTGCCGAACACAAAAGCACCAATAAGCACTATCGACCGGCGAGTTGATAGAGTTATCCATCCGCAGCATGATGATAAGCACAATGACTTCAAGTCCTTCTTATTCTTCAAATGCTTTTAAGAAAGGTAAGGACTATGTAGAAAATGTTATTATTTAGCGTCGTCTATTGTCGACGAAAAAGCTACGCAATATTCACTTGTGAAGGATATATATAGTATGAGTTATTCCACGTACGCTTTTGCTGCATGATATTGTTATCGTGGTATCGAAAGCTAGCAGAACATGCGATTTTTTCTCACGTTCCAGTAATTTTTTAGCAAACACTTCCTATTGGTACATTCGTCTATGATGAAAATGTTCTGAAATGTTTCTGGATCGCTTGCAATTTTGAATTGAAGGATTTAACCATTCTACTTGCCAACTGATTAACCATTCAGTAAGTAGGTACATGAATTGTACATAGCAAATTGTTAGACGAATTAAACTTGAGTTTCATAATGAAGCAATTTTCATAATATAAAATGCGAATGGCTTGCTTTTTTTTCAGTTAAAATTATAATTAAATTTGGAAGAAAGGAAAGGAAACTGAAATGAGGAAGTTTTAATGATTCCCCTATACACAAGCAAGTGTCCTTACATAAACACAACGAGGATTGAAAGAATATCAGGAAAGTGAAGNGCATTTTCTTGAAAATTAGCTCTTATTAGTAGGTAGCAACCTCAAATTCTGTGACCATATTATGAATATTTAAAAATAAATTAAAGAACTTTCGTTATTTCTTGAACATTTTCATCATCACACGCCATCACACACAATAAATTATTCATCGTCTACGCCCAAGCAATTCTCAGATCTCGCTCACGGGTTTCATCTCCATCTTATCATAACGGTGGCAATCGTTGATGTCCGAAGGTAATAAAACAATTAGAGGGTTCATCGGCCGGTAGCACAGTTATGGCATTAGCATTGAAACAGCTACCCATATATTTGTTTTCATTTTAACTTTTCCTGATGTACAACATTGTCTATAAAATTTTCAACCACTCTCCCTTTTTCATGGATTCTTTACGTTTTCTTCTCCATCTTTTCACCACATTCCTTCAAATTTTGTGGCTAGTATAAGCATCCCCTTCCCAATCTATTTTTTGTTCAATATCGTTATAATCGGTTTTGTTCTTTTCATCATCTCACACTTATCATTGTGTCATTCATTATATCTATCTCCCTCTTTTTTTGCTATCTCTGTCCTGTATTTTTCATTGTGTGTTTGTTCTTCGCTTTCATTTTGCTCATTCCATATGTGTTCTTCATTGTTTCTGAACTTTTATTTCATTCCATATATCTATGCTATTCTAATTCTATTTTTTGTTTTTGTACATTTTTGTACGACCCTCTTCGGTGAGCAATTACTTTTGTGTACAACATTTACTTACATACACCACTGTATATGTGTTCAACTCAATGTTCAAATAAATGATCACAGTAAATGTTCAATTCAATTCAAAACACTAACGTGATTTTGTACAGCTGTGAGAAAACTTTTAAATCATGTCTCAGCATCTGCAAATTCTAGCGATTTGTATAAACAGGACACAAATATATATTTTCCACACAAGTGGCCTGCTCATCCGAACGTAATTCAAGTATTCACCATTTCCCACCCACATTCGCAACAACCCATCCCATTATGCTTCATGATTTAAAAATTCCATCGTAGTTACATCTGACCAAGTAGGACAATGAAATTTTCCATGGTTGAGTGACCTCGCCGTAACCTCGAAGCTATGAAATGGACTGAGATAATACGGCTTTCAATGAACCTAATAGATTGTAAATGATGTCAAATGGGTATGTTCGTTAGCATATGCATGATCACATCAACTCCCTTCCCTTGGTTTCTTCCAATTTTTGTGAAACTTACGCAGGAACTAAACTTATTTCCTATACTTGTGAGGGTTATTTCGGGGTGAAATTTCCATAAAGCCAAAATTTTGCACTTGAACCTATATTCGGCTGATATAAGGAGAATGTCATGAAGCTGCAAACAAAAATTGACAATGGAGTGGAATTTCAGAATAGATGACTTCTATTGCAAATTTTCTTAAGTTTTTTCATCTCATGTGAAGACTTTTTCCACTTTTAGACTATCACACTGCAAGGTTCCACCTCGAGATTTCCAATATTTATTAGGATTACCTCAGAGGATTGAGAAAGATCAATAAATATCGACTGGACTTTCACTTCAATAAAAAACATAGAACCATAAAAATAAAAAAAATAAAACATTCAAAAAATGCAATGAAACGTTTTGTAAGAGGCAACAAGAACGAAACAAATTAGCAATGTTCTCTGTTGTTTGCAAATGTGGTATTGCAATCTGAACTTTAATTGATGTGCAACAGGTGACGATGCAATTTGTCGGTCGTTGTGAGAGGAAATACGTTTGCTAATCTCATTGAACGACAGCCGCTTTACATACATTTTTTTTTTTTGCATTCTATAATAGCAACAACAACCAAATAAATTTATCACACAATGATTTCTCACTAATCTTAAATGATCAGCATATTTCGAGTTGAATTTAATTATCGTAATCTATGAAAAGTGATCTATTATGCAAATATTTTTTGTTCTCGATCAATCTTTTCAAAAATATTTGACACAAAATTTTTTTATGCTCTTATGTTAAGAAACCTCTATGGGATATTTAAATTACAATATTTAACAGCATCGTAAATTTAACAACTAAAAAAGTATTGTTGCATTCAATAAATCACAGCTTCAATTATAATATTTTGATGAATTAAGCATTATCATAAGGTGGAAATAGCAATAAATATAGGTTTTTGAGATATATGGGAAATTTGAGTGAACTCAATATTGGTGCGCCACCTAAACAGCATGAGAGAGAGAGAGAGAGAGAGAGAGAGAGGAAGAGAAATAAACAGATGATGAATGCAACATGTAGATATATTACTTCTCAGCTAAAATAAAGATGGCGTTAAATGATATTTATTAGTATTTATGGCGCATTAGTAGATTGATGAAGTTTTATATGGCAAATTTGAGCATGACGATAGATAAGAAAAACTTTTCGATGCATCTGCACCTTAATGAACTCCTCGGAGAGCACTGATGTTGGTAGCATCTAAAAAAATTTCGTTCAGAGGTCGCTGTTCAGGAGATTACGATGACCACTACTGCAGTAATGAATGACCATTTATGATCGAAATCGGAGAAAGATTCGTAAGTAATGTTGGACGTCAGATTAGAAGCACATATTCACTGATCATATCAACATTCCCTCTTTTTGAAGCACACTAATAAACTCCTATAGTCGTTTACGCTAAGGATTTCAATAAACTTTTTTCATGCTTAAAAGTTTGAAATTTTTTTTACCAGTGTAAACGATGTTAATGCGAAGGCACTCAATGAGAAATTTTAATGAGTATTTAGGCTCTGAATTCTAGAAAACATAAGCATGCTCATAAAAGCAATTTTTTGGAATTTCTATGCAAATTTAATAATACAAGAGCATATTGCTTAATATTATGATTCTGAGCACTCATTTCTCATTTGTTGAATTGGAATATCGGGTAATAGATCAATTTCAAGTAGTCAGACATCAACAAGCACATCAATCAGTCAGAGATCAGCAGATACTTCAACAATACCGCTTGATTTTAATATTCATTACACCTTGTGGTATACACAATTTACTGAGCACTTAGATGAATGTCTTTCTTGAATGTGCAATCAATCCACGCTTCCCGCATATACTACCTGAAAAACGTGCATCCCCATCCATATATTTTCGTGAACCTCAATAAATCTCTATCCAAATACAATAAGAAAGAGATGAAATTCAAAATCATAACTCATAGAAATGACAACTCTTTGATTAGTTACCTAAGTTTTTCAACAGTGGCGATCTAGAGGCATCATAAATACAGATAGAATGTTGCATATCTCACCTCACGGGGTTCAAAGTTACTCTACTTCTAAAACGAACGATACCACTATATCTAATTATTCATATTTCAGTACCGAACGTCAACGAATAACTCCAAAGAATTCTACTAACACTCAGATAAAATAGCTTGAGAATACTGACATTTTCAGCTGGTTAAAACTTTTATCTCTTGTAGAGTGGAATGACTTAAAAATTTATTTGTATTTGTAAAGAACAAGATAAATTTATGTTTTCCGAACCCTTTAAATGATGCATCCAATCAACGGTTAATTAGATGCCTATGGAACTGAACAATTTACTTCCTTCCTTCCCTCCACCTTTTCCCTTCTTCTCCTTTTCCTATGGCATAGGCACAAAGATGTCACTGCTTGAACTAGAAGGCAGAAGCATAAAAGTCGGAGGACTCTATGAATGGAACGACTGCTGTCCGAGAATAGTCGGAACGCAGTATATTGACAGCTATGGAAATGCCAGCCGGCTCCGCAGAAGCCAACGTCAGTTTCAGAAGGGAGTTAGTGCGTGAATGTGGTCGGGCCATTTTCGAGGTTGAAGCATGAGAAAGCGTGATCGAGCCACATTTTCTCCTGCACGGCCTAACACGGCGGGGTCTGAGATAACCGCCGACCGCGTTCTCCTCTTTTTTTAAGCAACAATGTCAACATTAATGCATTGCGTGATGCAAAGTTCAAAGCAAACGGGATTTATGTGAAATTAGCAAGCGTACAACAAAATAGCATAAGAAAGCACTCACGAAATGAGAATAGAATATCGGTGCTTCGATATACTAAAGCACTCAGCTATGACAATGCCAATGTTTAATTCTTTTATGTTTCATTTGATTAATTATATAGTTTTCATTAGACAGGTTTCCCCGACAAAATTAGAATGGCGATAAATCCCAGAAAGAACTTTACCGCTGCGAACAAGGTCTTGAATCGCATACCGAAATTACATCGGGAATGTTTTGCAAAATAAGTTCGGAACATATGAAAGAAGACAATGCAGAGAAAATGCAAAAAAAAATGTGCTTCTGCATTTTAGCCCACTAAATCAGTCGATTGTTCAGACAAACGATCGCAAAGGCTTATTATGTTTCCCGCTGTATGGCGGACCAGACCAAAGCGCGAAACGAAGATTTCGTTGCTAGGATGTGCCTGGTCGGCAACGAAAAAAGTCCACACTTCAAATTCCATGAAGCTCTTAATAACTCAAACGAAATCTAAAAGGATATGAGGAAATGAGATATGATAGGTCTCCATGGTTCAGATTATAATCGCAATATTTCATCTTCCTAGCTTTTGTGATTCACAAGTTGAAGCTAACAAATGAGTATATGTAATGCACAGAGCCACAAGGTAGTGGAAGAGGGAGAGGATGGAGAAGAAAGGAGAGGGAGCATAGGCAAACGGTGGATGAAAGACGAGATGGCAGAAGGAAGAGGTTAAGTGGGGGTTTCTTATGGCGAAATGTTCTCTCTTAGATGAAATTACTTTCCGAGTGCATGTGTAAGAGACTGTTGTTTTGCTCACTCATCATAGCTGAGTGAATAGATGCCACTAATGAAGTTCTCATAGTCAAAACCTTTGCGAGTTTGTCGGTAACGTCACAAAAATTGTCTGTTGTTTGAATCGTTGTATCTTATAACATAGATATTTTTATTGATATTGTGATAGTCCAAATTTCTCAACAATAATTAAAAAGTACCTCTAGCAATATTTGTGAATATTTTCTAGTTTTAATGCATTCATTTCAACTAGGTCGCTAAACGAAGTTAATAAATAAAGTTGCAAGTTGAAAAGCATTTTCTAGCTTACTGGAACTATTTATTAAGTCTTCAAAGAAGAATTATCGAGTATCACATGAATTTTGTTTAATGATGAGTTTATTTATTTCCACTTATATGAATTGGCTTACTTTCATTGCGATTGTTGCGTGGTGGTAATTTAGTTAAATATATAATTACTTTGCATGCATAAGTGTAACTAATATTGGAAGTTTTCTCGGTTATATTGCTTCTATTTCTCTGCTGTGTGAGGTGTTTTTTTCTTTTTTTCTTTTTTTTTTTGAAAAAACTAGGCTTCATGCCACTGAACTTGCCATGAAGATCGAATGCAAATTAATAATTCGTCGGTAACTAGGAAATCAATATTTCCCGGAAGCAGAATATATCTTAGTCTTATTTATTTTTATAGTAGTGAAATGAGGTGTGGAAATTTATATGAAATTAGTTTAGCGACTCGAAAGTTTAGCATAGGTTAGCAGTACCTTCAGGAAGCGTTTATACTGTACTACATCTTATCATAACACATCTTTCTTACGATCTATTTTCGTTATTTGTATATTTAGGCCTTAAAATATACTTATGCACGTACTTTTCAAAATATCTGCTATACTTTAGTAGAGAGATCGAATATTTAAGCGAGATATTGAAACAATCACTTTAATTAAAATAGCCATTAAAATATGATTGTGAATTTCACTTTTTTTTGAGAAATGATTTACAAGAAAATCACAACAATATATTCATAAATATGCTGAAGTCTAAATGATTAAAAATCTAAACAATTAGCGTTCAAATAAGGCGAGTGAATAAATGAAATTCTCAAATTTAAACCCTATATGCAATGATCAATCAAACTTATCAAAAAAAAAAAAAAAAAAATTGAGATGCGAAAAAAAGAAAGAAAATGAAAAAGAGAGCAAGAGACGCAAATGGTTCGTTTATTTGAAATAATATCACCGATTCAAATAAAACAGTGTAAATTTGGCCAAAGAAACGTTTCGAAAAAAAAATTAATTTTTCTGGTGAATATAGGAAAAGGAGGATACACAAACAGAACAAAATGAGGGAGGAAGTTTTTTTTTAAACTCTCTTTGTTGCCAAATGCAAGATTGATCTCATTTCTACTCTAAAGCTGATCAACAACAGTGATTGCACGATAATTTATTCACTGCAAAAGTGAAGCGTATTTTAGCTCTTTCGAATGACGATTTAAAAGTCGACTATTTAGAAAATCTTGAGTAAAAAAATTAAGGGGCTCATTTCAGCAAGTCAGTTAGGAAGCGCATCTAAAAAAGATGACCACTCAATCGAGCGATAGCTACAGGAAAGTGCTTCCGGTATCGTGCATGCAACTCGTAAAAATCAACCAGCAATGGGAGCTGTGCCGTAACTTGGCATTTCGTACTGCCAGTATGGTCATGTGAGCAATAAACAAAAATCAAATCTTTATTCATCCACCAATGAAAGAATAAAAACAGCAAAACAGCAATAAAACTTGTTGACGCTAAATGAATAGGAACTATCGTACAAGTGATCAGTGATTGTTATAATCCAAATTGTAATGAATATAACTAAAGGCTAAAGAGTGAAGCTTTTTACTACTACGTTCAGAGTGATGCAGTAGTATTGCTCCATAACGCGAAAATGCGCATTTTTCATTGGTCTGTATCAATGTTGCCATATGCACATCGACTATGCACTAAAACCTGCACACATTAATAAACAAATCCGGTATATGTATATACAAGGAAGGGCAGAAAGAATCGATTTTTTGTGCTTTTCCAAATTTGCATATATTAAGTGTAATATGGAAACCTTATCTTTGTGCTTATTTATGTGTATATCGTAGAAGTTTCAACTTCGCAAAAACTGAAGATAGAGTTAAGAAATTTAAAGGTATGATATACACCTTAATGAACACATATATCATCATCACTCACGTTTATCTATCAAATATTATGCAAAATATAAGCGCCTGAATGTGCAAAAATATTAGAATGCAATTTACACGATTAATATTTTCATTTCGTCTTAGTCATGTCAAAAAAAGAGATGGAAACACGAATCCTTCATAGAATATTTATACGAACTTTCAGAGCACTTAAAATACGAGAGTATGTTTAATTGTTTGTTGGAACCTTATGAAGGAAGTTACTCATTTGAGTGGAATTGCAAAACTCCACATCGTGATAGCTCCTCTGCTATCCTTCTTCACTTGTTATTCGTATAGGAATAACTATGTCCTAATGATTTGGCTTCTTTAGGAGTGACAGCTGCACCAACTTTCAACGGTATTTTGATCTTCCCTAAATCATTTGCCCATCCACGATCGAAATTGGTGTGGAGACAACTTGTAGCTGCATTTTTTCGATCAAGCCAATTTAATGCACCGTTCCAATTTTCTTCTGTTATCTAGATCAATCGAATAAAAGAACATTGAAAATTACACTCATGGGTTGATAGAGAGCTTACTATCAACCCTAAACGCCAGCTCATTACGATAAATGCAACGGTCCAGTAATGAGAATTTACGAAGTGTTCAAACAACAATTGCAAACAAGCGAATACGTTTCGCGTAAACAAACAAAACTGTCAGTTATTGTGAAGAGGTTATTATTCCTTACGATCGCTAAATGGCAACCGGTTTTCCCTCAGGCGGAAAGAAGCATTTCAATCTAAAATAACAAACTTTAAAAGTGAAATTAAAGGCTTGACGTGGGATAAACTCTTGTTCGACAATGACAGAGTGTCAGATTATATAAGCAGATAAGTGCAGTCTTTTCTCAAAGTCTGACTTTGACATGCCCTACGTTTGTCATGCATTTTAGGACGGCATTACTGCCAAAAACACCTCTGAGAATGTATTGACGATTGTGCCATTAAATTATTCATCGACCCGCAATATCTCGTCTTGCGAAGACTTAAGTCTAATGAAAGCGATGGAAGAACTTTATCAGCAATTGTGTACATGAAACGGAGTGATAAATTAAGAGATTGTTTGGGAAATTACCCGAGAGGATATTGCTTGAGGGTAGAGAACGGAATGCTGCCGCAGGTATTGGCGATGCAAAACAATGAGGATTAATGGTGCATTCAAGATTCCATTCGATATTCCATATTTCCTTTTCAAAGTTGAATTTATAAAACTGTCATCATTTCATTAGTCGCAATTGCTAGTTGCTTTTTTTTTTAAACAATGAGCTTAAATGTATATCTAAATGAGCAAAATACAATATGATAGTTGTTCACGAAACATTTGCTAAAACCATATATCATAATATTTGATGAAACAATATTTCTCAATCGTTTTATAGATGATACATATATGCTAAACATCGAAAATTTTTGACAACATTTGAAGATGCAACTCTGAAAAAGATTACCGAAAGGAAATTTTGCTAAAATTTGTAGGAAAAAAATTTTATGTTCATTTTTATATAAAAGAACAAAATCATAGAGCATGAAATAAGTAATTATTTCATTTCCTCAATAGAA
The DNA here is from genome assembly GCA_006503575.1 of Baylisascaris schroederi. Classification (NCBI taxonomy): domain Eukaryota; kingdom Metazoa; phylum Nematoda; class Chromadorea; order Rhabditida; family Ascarididae; genus Baylisascaris; species Baylisascaris schroederi. The sequence continues at coordinate 470,578 of QEWY01000129.1, read as the reverse complement.
AATATGGATTTAAACAGGTAGAGAAATATACCAAAGTGGCCAATATAATATTAGGCAATTGCAACTCCACTTAACGGATCAATCGCTTGAATGCGCTATCAACAAATAATATATGTTGCAATAAAGCAGCCATATTTGAGGTAAACCGACCGCGCACATAAATATCTCATTAAAGATTCGTCTTCCTACATCATCACCACTGTAAGAATAAAGCATATTTGGCCAAAACATATATACAAGCAATTAAACGCATTTGAGCGCAGATTGTAACTGCTGTCGAAGTTCCAACCAATTACAGGCACCAAATTTTGCAGCTTCAGTTGCAGCGGTTGTCGAAATAAAATTAACAAAGAGGCAAATAAGCACACATACATATACACACATAGGCATGCCATTGCTATAGTGTCCATTGCTAACGAAAACGTGCGAAGGGAGGTAAAAACTGTTAATAGCCAAGGAGCTGCTCGCATGCAAAGATTTTTCCTCCATCAATCTAGGGGAATTCCAGTAGGAACAAAATAAATAAGTGCTTAAATATATTTTAAAAGTGAAACGCTCGTTCATTTTATAAATTTGCATAATATCCCTGACTATCTTCTTTAATGCTGAGTGAGAAATCTCAAAATCAGCAGTTCCCTAGTTCATGAAATGGTTCAATAAGGAAAGACTTAAACTCGAAAAGATTAAGACTATAAAGTGAAAAACGCTTATCCTATGAAAGTCAGCTTAGCATAGTAGATCATTTATGGGTTGAAGCAACGAATTGTAATCATGAAACATTTAATTTTTTTTATCCTCTTAAATGTTGGCGTTATCTACAAAATGCGTTTGCAATTCACTTTAGGAATCTTCTTTTGCCGTCTCGATGAAGTTTGCTTAGTGATGAATTGCAAAACGCTAAGCACAATTTATCCTCAAGAAAGCTTGAATCTTATACGCGTCTTAAACATCTTCTGAAATCGACCCTTTAGGTTAACGAAATGGGATTTTCTTGAGGAACGAATGGATTATTCGAGGCATCAGGTGGTTTAAAAATGATGAGATTGCAGGCATGAACAAAAATGGCATAAAAACTTCGAGAAGACATCGACTGAGTGAGTTATTATATTTTTATGAGCGTTGCAAATGATTGCACTCTACTGCAATGTATCTGGTGCACTTTAATGCAATTTGTCGCAATATTTGCAAAGTTTGCATTCACAATTGCACGTCCCATTCCCCGATTGCACTCATTTCGTTAATAAATATTTGTCACTATGAAAGCTTCACGTATGTTTCGACACTCTTCACTGTAAATGATCCATTTGATCTGCAACGACGCTCCGCTACCATAGCTATCGAACGACCGTTATATATATCAGATATATAATCAGACATATATATATATATATATATATATATATATATCGACGCAATTGATGCCTGTGGCAATTTACATTAGCCAAAAGAAAATAAAACGGGCATAAATTCCTCGCTATTTTAAAATATTTTCGAGTGCTACAATATCAACTTGAACATTGGCATAGAAGGAAATTCGATTATACAAGCTATACCCACTTAATGAGCTGCTGACTTCACCTCGATTAGTTGCCGATTTGGAACTATCGACTTAGCAGACATATATATACGCGCAGACACAATGCGCCTTGAAAATACGAATTTTCAAAAGCGCCGTAGGCAAAAAACAACGCCTCAAATAGATCGTTCTATCCCTTTGATCTTTGTAAAGCTTGGCCAATAGCGATTTCTTTTTTCTTTTCTAAAATCTAACAGGCCTTAAGTTGCTCCATTCACTCAATCTGCATCCAAAACCACTGAGTTGTGTACTTCAAACAATATTTGTTTACATCATTTTAACGTTATCTCATTGGCAATCTAACGGGAAAATGCCATAAACAACAGCGCACAATGAGCGCAAAAACATACTACTCTCGTTTAAATAGTTGTTCTCAATCGATTTGGAATAATTAAGCTGGGTTTGCGAGATGTCCACATAGCCAATTCAGCAGTTAATTTCTAGTGTGATGCTGTCTTCACAATACTCATCGATCAGATATTTTACTGCATTCACAAAATGGATTTACCGATGAATAACGATTTCGATGAGAATATTTAAACAGACCGACCGAAACATTGATGAAATCACTCGACAACAGCGGGAAAAAAAGGAGAGAAGAAACAACATCAATGACAACAACATTTGCAACCGGAAATTGCCAAATATATGGCATCCAACATTAGTGAATAGAATATACCCATTAAGCGGGAATGTTCATTTGCACTGTTTTATTTATTTAATCCTTTGTTGTGCAAATATCTTATTACGCAACCCTTATATTAGTAGAAAGGCCAATAAGAAAAAGTTTCGCTATAGAATCCTTATTAACACTTAAACAACGGTATGTGCTAATGAGCATAAAACATTCGGTCACTCCTCATCGTTTTCAAATGTCGTGCTCAGCAATCCCACAAAATAAATTTTAATCAGCGATATGAAAATGTCGAGAGTTTCAGTCAAAATGGCCAAACTATTAGAATGACCAATCTAGCGGTCACTTTATGGCTTAAATACATTGTTTTTATTATGAACGATGATTTTAGAGAGTGGGATGAAATAAATTAGAAAATAATCGCGATATTAGTAATATAGAAATAACCAGTGATGTGCAACGATCATAGACAACATTCCATTGTTAGTAGTACAATGCATCACCATACAACGTTTCAATGAGTGCCGTTGTGATCCTGCAATTATCAATGTGACATTCCCTCACAAAAAAAGTTTACAGGAAGGACATTTGATCTGGCAGCCGAAATCTCAACAGATAAATTATGCAAACATTTTATTGGAGGATTTTCATGAATAAAATTTCTCTTCTATTATCTACCGTAAGTAATCCTGATGAAGTGAACTAACCAAAACAATATTCTCAATAGTGAAAAACTTCCTGAAAATTTACCAACAAAAGGAAAATTTCTTTGAAAATTTCATCGATTTCCAAGCCAGAAACTAATGCTAAATAATCATTGCGAAGTAAAAAGGACTGCCCATGACGGTCTCTAACTTGTCAAAAATGGAACTTGAAGTACACGGTACAAAGAACGCCAGATAAACACATCGCGGTTTTTTTTGATTTCATTGAAAAGTAGAAAAGCGTATAGTTCAGTTTTCAAGAAGGCGTCACATTTTTGAGATCATTTTTTTTTTTTTTGGAATGGCATTTCCATTGCCAGATTGTTAGCCGGAAGAATAGATGGGAAATTCACCTTAGAAATATTTTTCAGATGCTTGGAAAATTTTGAGAACGAATTCTATAGGCAAAAATCACCAGAACCCATCGAATGTATATGCAAAAACTGGAATTTTTCGTTGAAAATGTTGAACATGATGTAATTCAATGAGAGAAGAAATATTACTTCTCAGAGGTGTGTTTTCCATTTATTCTTTCGACTTATGACGGAAAACTGAAAATGGAACCCGAAAATAAAACGAAATCACATCATTTCTGATTGGAAAATAAATAGAAAAAAAAACAGGAAGTAGGTGACGATAGCATAATCAATGCTCTCTCCACGCTATAAAACATAAGCAATCTGCTCACAACCGTCAACCACAACAACGTAGCACGTCAATCACGAAATCATCAATGCAAAAAATCTGCGAATCAAATCAATCAACACTGAACTCTTTCCTCGAAAAGAACATCAACAGGATAACTTAGTGGACTAGAACTCTCAAAATTTATGATAGTCAAATGCGCAAAGAATAGCAAACATCTGAATTATAGGTTTATTCAGAGAATTTTGGGATGATAAGCAGGACACCATCAAAGTAGCAGATCTATACCATATTTTGCTACTTTTTTTTCTTCCCATTTCTCTGGATGTTTGCATTTTCTTCCCTCAATATGTAGTGCAAATTAAAAAGCAGTGGTGATCCATGTAGAACCGTACTCGAATATCTATCGTTTTGGAGAGGAAGTAATGATGTTTGCACGTTTTCTATATATTTCAGATTTTGATGGTCCTATATTCTCCGCATTCATCTCAATATTCTTCAGTTTCAGTAGCCCTCGCTGAGTGATTTTCCAAAACCCACAATTTCAAATATTTTTCTCCCTTTCGATCTTCCGAGAAACCTTAATGAAACCATTCCTCCCTCTTATATCGAAAAACTGCGAAAATCGCTTTATTCTCATATTTGCCTAACAATTTTAAAAGTTCTGCAATATTTCTATTCAAGATTTTAAAAACATTTCACTAAAATAAGCTAAATTATGCACTTCGAAGGTAGCCAAAATTTTGCACATAACTGCATTGCCGTTTGTTTTTATTTCTATTGAGCGTGAAGTTTCCTTCATTCTAATAAAAAAGTAATGGGATGGGAAACATCACTGAAATATTTAACTCAGATGAATGTGATATACGAACAAACAGGAGTGTTGGATTTGTGTTGTTTATGCGTCCTCTTCTTCGATCATATTCGTTAACGAGGAACCACTCGAATGCAAACCATTGTTCATCTAAAATTTTATGCATTTCAATATACGCATAGAACTTTTGCATACTTAGAACTGAGAAATTCAAATGGATACCCCTTGTAAATAATGTGAAAATAGTGTAAACGAAGAGGAAATTAGAAAAATACAGCTTATTTGAAGCGTTTATATGAACGACATTAAGCTGTAGAATAAAATGCAGGATATGCTATCGCAGATGCGAGATATTTGCTGCTGCTTTCTTGATACTGCGTAAGTGGCGGAAATATTCAAATATATGTCTTTGCACGGAAGTTTCCCAACCCATAAGAATTCCCACTAACAACCATAGCGCACGGTGTACGGACAGCGTAAAATAGATGATCTCAGATTATAAATATAAACATAAATAAATAAATAAATAAATAAATAAATAAATGGGCATATATATATATATATATATATATATATATATACCCCAAATTATTCATTTCTTCCATGCATTAGCTAGTGGTTCAGTGTATGCACAAAATGCGCCCGCCCGGTAGGAATACTTCTGAAGCTTGGAATTCTCAAGAAGCGCTCTAACTTTATCTTGCCGAATAACAACCCGTAAATGTCAAGAGCCATTAACGTTCTGTCACCAAAGTACGTCTATTCTAAGGTGATAGCGAAGCCTACAACAAGGAATATGGACTTTCATTGAGCACAGTTTTATGCGTCCAATGAAAATCCCTGAATATTTCCAAAAAAAAAAAACATGAAATATTGCAGTAATGGATGCGGATGTAAAATAAAAAAAAGCAATGAACGTATGCAAATAGGCTCAAGGTTAATGCAAGTATATGAGAACTAAGAAACCGTATAGAGAAATCTCGGTAAGTGAACTATCAACTCTACCTCTATTCGCTTCGATAAAAAAGAGAACAATTTCGTGATCTATTAATAACAGCTAGAATCGCTTTGAGAAAACATGTTATACGACTTGTCGGAAAATGTTTGTGGTACTCAAAAACAGATGAAATTTTCGTAATGAACAGAAACTTCAATCATAAAATTCGAGATTAATATGGATTTGTTGAAATATTTGCAAATTCTTTCAAAAAAAAAAATTTAAAAAAATTTGCATAATAATCCACCTATGGATGCAAAAAGCGTGCTTTGCCATACATCCCTCTAAAAGCAGTAAGCTCTTCCCTCGTCGCTAATGAAGCATACTATTATAAACGAGTTATTACTGGCGAAAACTGTCTGATTCGTTAATTGAAATCAGCGAAATCGAGGAGAAAATGGTCGTGCCGTAATGCCAGAAAGCAGAACATCTTTGTATACACTTCGTGCGAAAAAAACCGAACTATACTGCTAAGTTTCAGCCTTCCAAATACATAAAAACAGTCTCTCTAATTAAATTTTTTCCCGGATAGAGTTCGCGTTGTTTCCTGAATCAATGATTCTACCAGGAACATAAGATAAACGGACTACACTATTTCAATGAACAAAAAGCTCTCGAAACATGAAAGTACTTTTATCAGAAAAATAGAAGATCATAATTTCCAGTCAGGCAAATACGGCAATTTTGTTTATATATATTACTATTACTCCGACATACCAATGTATTGCCCACCTGCCCACCCCCTCTCCTCCCATGCCGACCACAAATTGCTAATAAAAGAATAAAAATGGGGATACAAGAGAAGGAACTAAGCGGCGATTGTCGTGTTGCATTGATCGATATGAATAAATGAAAAATGAAATGTATCTACGAATACAACAATGTAAACTTTAATTATTTTCACATAATTATGGCAAAGCAAACAATAAAAGAACACAACTGATAGCAAAAAGAAGACTCTCAGATTCTCATCTTACCGCAGTAAGAATCAATAAGAACCGAAACCGAAATAAAGAAAGAAAAAGAAGTTTATGATCGATTAAAAACATACCTGTTTCGAGCTTTAAATAATCATCACATTCCCAGATAAAACAACTTTCTTCCCGCTATCAATTCACTTATTTTTAAGGTGAAATCATTTCTTCGACTATACATTCCACAAAATGAAATAGTGATAAATCTATCAATTAGCGGGGCGTAGATATATTCTAACTGGTAGATGAACTCACAATAAAAAGATAAAGTAAGACGTGGAACTGCTGATGGCAAACCTGTTGAGATATTTGCCATTAAGATGCATATGACGCTGAAATTCCCCATTTTTGAAGCATTCAATATTGCCGAAAGTGATAAAATCTCAACTCAAATTTGTTGTCGGAAAAAGCAACGAAAGAATATCAAATAAAATGCAAGCAAAAAACATAAATATTGAAAATTAAAAAAGCCGGATCGGAAGAGAAGAAACAGGAAGTGATGCATGGGCAAGCGTAAGCATGAACAAAGCTAACTCAGCACAATTCCACGAATCCATGCAACCGCCAAAAATAAAACAAAATCCATACAAGAAAACAATCGAAATTTTACTTCAAATAGTTTTAATGGGATCATTCAACAATGATTCTTGAAAAGCAACATAAACTCTCTGAAGCGGACACTTAAACATTAACCGCTTTGGCGTTGTTATATGGCGATTGTCGCATTTCTTTATGAAAACAATGAAATTTTAGACATTAACATAGATTGCTTAATGAGTGAAATAATAAATGAATATGTCAGAATTTTTCAAACGCGATGGTGATTCAAAAAGTTTATAATTTCGTTATATTTCCTGAATAAAATGGTACAACTTCTATATAGAAATGCACCATCAATAATAAAGAATTCCAAAACTAAAATCATATAAAAACACCATCATATCGAATTAGAATATTCAGACGATCATTTCAGTATCGTCTAGAAACATTCAAATGTGTGCCACACTAAATTCACTTTATGTCACAATTTTCAAATGTAAAGATAATATGGCACCCGAAATATGTGCTAATTCTGTGCAATCATCTGCGAGTAATATGCAAACTAATCTATATTATTGTATGAATAACATCAAAACATTATGAATAAAGAATATCTGTTATATAGCTATACAGTTGCTTCAATTCACTGGAAAAAAAGGATGCTAAAATAACTGTGAAAATAAGGTCGGGCAGAAGTTTTTTGGTCCTAATTTCGAAGCAATTTTGTTATAAAGGAAAATAATACCGTTAAAGGAAGTACACATAACCAAAATACCCACATGCGATTTGTTCAACAACTTCACAAGAAAAGAAATGCATTGTCCTGATAGAGAGGAAGCAAACTGAAGAGAAAACAAGCATATCCAAAGAAAAGAAATGAGCACTTCAAAAAAGAAAAACAATATAACATTTCATTCTCTCCGACGATAGAGTGAAGCTCCAACACCAACTCGAAAAAGCTCAAAAATCACTTCTATAAAATAATTGCACAACAAATACTGAACATGCAGTCTGCAAAAATTAATCCACTTCTGAGAGTTCCACTCACCTCCCTCCTTCCCTCCCCCCCCTCCCCCTCAAAAAAAAACTCAATGTTTTTGAAAACTTGCAACCTAACATATCAAAGGCGGAAAAGTTCCGTCGGAAGTTTCAAACATGCATTATAAACATTTCAGTGAAGAATAGGTTTCAAACTGCTGCCTAGTCTTAACAACTCATTTTTTACTGCATAAAAGTGGAATAAAATCATAAATAAACAATAAAAGGCATTTAGCAGCTTGCAAGTTGAAGTCAGCAAACTCAGAAAAGTAATACGGCTCATACCTCCCGCTCTTTTTCCCCTCGAAACCGAGTACTCCTTTATCAAAAATTAAATTGTAATCATAAACTATTCATTTCTAGGAAGAAAAGTGGCATTAAGACCGCTATCAATAAAAACACAGTGAACCGAAATGATCCTCTACACTCGGCACTCCCCCATCACCATCCCCTACCATCCCTTTTCAACGTACAGAAGAGGCAAAAAAATTAATCGAAACAGCGAAACAAAAAGTTTGGCCACTACTCACAAGCCATACTTTAAAATGATGGAAGCTGAGTCCACTTTAATGCAACCTTTCTGGAATGCAAAAATCATCCTCAACCACAAAATTCTAGAAGTTCCTTTGACCATTTTCACAAAACCTACACCCCTTCAGCCTTTCTGCATATGTTATCCCCACAAACATTCCACTGGGGATAGAGAATTGCTTCGTTATCCCACAACCTCCCATTCGTCCTCTACACTCCGCCTACCAGATGATTGCTTCTGATTCTCTTCAGACATTACCGGCACGTGTGCCGCAGATTCCGACAGACACTTGGCACGACGTCTTGATGTACCCTTGTCGCGATTCCAACTATCTTTATGATGACGTCCACCCCTGTGCCTATGCCGACGAACATCTTTCTCAACATTGGCGCCTAGCATCTCGCGCAGTTTAGCCGCCTGTTCGTTTAGCTGTTCACCATTTCCACGTTCATATTCCAATTGTCGCTTCAGATCTCCGACTCGCTGCAATTGGCCTAATACCGCTAAGAGAATATTCGACCGCTGGTTCATAAAGTTGCGAATAGATCGCAGAAGGAAAGTTGCAGGGAACGAGGCCAGACAGCAAAGAGATAACATAGAGATAGTAATTTCACCTAAACGGCGAAGCAATCAGGCGGATGGCCAAAAAATGAGTGCATGCCACGCATCAAGCTGACACTCAATGGAACAACCGATTAAGAAATATATACATAGCCGTTCTTATTGAAGACTTCTCGATCTTCAAACACACATACAAACATCCAAAGTAGCTTTCAAAGATATTCCCTCATTATTAGTTCTATGCCACTCTAATTTTTCCAAAGAGGATGTAAGAAACAAGTTGAAAAATCCGTCGCAGCAATTGAAACAAATATCAGCTTCCGCTCACCGAACTAGCCAATTGCATGAACTACAAACAAATAATAAAACATGTATGACAATGAATGGACTATTCACCTGATTCCACCGCTCGTTCAACCCCCTAAAAAACCTGACTGGTCGTAATGGATGGCCCTGCAAGCACAAAAACGTTCTTTAAGGATGCAAATTTCTCAGCGATATCCAACATTTCTCAAGAATCAGACTAAGAGTTAAATGCTGCAGTAATTCCCAGATGAGACTATGGGACAGATAGATAGGAACATACACATGCATACATACCTAGAAACAAACAACACATAGGTGCATAAAGATAACGATGTCACATAATTTGCGAGTTTACATAATGAAGAATATCAAAGACGGCGAGGGGAAATATTACGAAGCAATATGGCCCGACCTTCATCATACATCTAATAGCTAGTGATAGACAAATGAGATCGAACAAAAGTCGCCAACCAACTCAACATTCTCCATCCCAACCCCACGAACCTCAATCGCCGTAGACTACCAGCCTAATCCCACGAACCGTAATCGCTGTAGATCGCCACCCTTATTCTAAGAATCTCAATAGCCCTGACCGCGGAAGCCACACCACATATTCGATATACGAGACAAATTCGAACAGAAAATCACCAATGCGCATACTAGACTGATAATACCTGATCATCAAACTACCACTTCAGGTCAACATCCTTCCCTTCTCCGCCTCGTCCCCCCCCCTCCCCCACCTCCACCAAATAAAAGCGTTTCAAGAAACAGCATTCATAAATGAGAAGGAAAATAGGCGATTAAGCAAAGGAATGAACAAAAAAGGGATCAATCAGAGAAAAAAAGAAAAGCAAGATAAAAGCATATTTGAGCAGTAATTCATTAATAATTTCAGCTGCTTGTAAATAAGCACAAATTGTACGAATGTGCTATTCAACGACAACTTAAGAAACGCAACTAAAAAGTGGAAATAATTTAGAAAAAAAAAGGAAAAAGAAATAGTTAAGCAACCGCTAAAACTTCAAAAATTAACCGCCCATGCAATCAGCAACAAACAAATAGCATTCTTTAACTAAGAAATCGCAAAAAAAGTTTGTGCATTAGTTCTACGATTTTTTTGTTCAAAGTACTAGTGGATTAGCTCAAACTTTATCAATTTCTTAACAAAAAAACAAAAAGTCATTTGCCTGAAAGCTTTGGTGCATTAAAAAAACGATCCAATTCGTGCATTAAATTTGCGCATTCGCTAGCAAAAACAAAGCGTGAGCGGAAAGACACTCCGAATATGCAAATACAATGCCATTCACTCAATAAACTTGTTAATCATTCTATAATTACACCGTTATAAGTGAGTTACAATTAAAAGTTTTGCTCAAACAAATATGCCACCCAGGTGAGTTACTATATAACAATGTGCTGCATTAACATTAACTTTTGTATTAAACAGTGTCCTCTTTGCATGCAAAATAGCAACTGCCACATTGAATGCTTGAATTGATCGTTTACTGCTTCCTGGTAAGCGTTCATTGAGTAAGGCGGAAGGGGGCTAAGACCGTTCAAAAATTTCGAAATCAAAGTCGACAGAGAAGGGAGAAGATATGATAGGCAGATTCCAGGAGATCTAGCAATAGATGGTGCATCCGAAGGATACGCGTATCTTCATCTCCAATCTAACAATACTTTCCGCGACGTGATGCAATAATGTGCGTAAAAACAAGCACTGCGCTATCAACCCTGGGCCATTACGTTTGGTTGGTATAGGACCCAGCCCACAACTTCTCAAAACGAATGTCTATTCGAGAGGAGCCTATGGGGGGTGGGAATTTATAAAGTCGGAAATACGATAACCTAAACAAGTGGGACAATTACGGGACAGCAGGATAATCCACTTGCAAATCCGCATAAAAGGAAGCTAGCTACTTTTGTCATTTGAGCAAAACATTTCACTGTAAACGAGTTATGTCAAAGCACTAAGCAAAATTCACTTAAAAGTGCATATTTTTTAACACAAATAAGCGATCGCATAGAGTGAAAAATGCAACAATACCTTATCGAGTGACATATTTTTTTCCTTCAGCCATTGCGCCTTACCGCTCAGTATGCGACCCTGCAATACGAAGTCATATCAAAACGGTTGGTGGATCTGTAGCAGCAAAGCTGAGAATGACTCGCCTGTGCAAAAACTATTGGAGAAAAAAGGAAGAACCACCAAAGAATAGGATAAAAGAAGGCAAAAACCATAGACTATCATCTGTTTTGCATACATCAATCAGACCCCCCTTGCAACAGCCTGTTATATTGCCATGAACCTCCATGCATTCCACACAACACTCGCCACCTCAAGCTTTATAAGGTAGGAGTTATTACTTAGCATCTTGGTGTTAGTAGAAAAATGAGAGAAATATTTTCAGAAAAGCAAATGCATTATAACAAAGGTCATAAAAGTTGGTTAGTGGAATAAAAATCTCAATGGATGATAATAAATACCAGAATAACAGTTACATTAGAAGACATCAAAAAGGTTGGAAAATTTTAAAAAGTTGCAGCAATAATTCATCGGAAATACTCACTTGGTTAATTTCCTTTTTGAGTTGCGCGATTTCACGTTCATAATTCTTTTGCTTCTGTGCAGCTTCCTGCTCAATTGTATCGATACTCGATGACTGAAATTAATTCAATCAAATCAATTCAATTTGAAAGATTGTGGTCGCTGTTCAGCTTTCAACAGTTTTCAATACCAAATTCATATCGTAAATGACTTCTCAGATAATCTTCTCTTTTTTCAAAAACACATGAAGAAAGTAACTTTTGAAGACAATTTCTAAATTTTTCTCCTGGAATCAGCGGAATTATGCACTGGAATAATCTCATTCGCTCAGGCACAAGCCAGAGGCTTCAAAAACAGATTTTATTGTGAGGCATTTGCCGAAAACTACAGTCGTCTAAGACTTTGTTTGTTGACATCGACCTCAGCCCCCTCTGCCCGGTTACTAGAACGAGTAACTAGTGAGTTCGAAAAAATCAGAATGGGAAGGACATGCTCATCGATGGACCATGAAGATGAGCCAGGCAACGTTATGGAAAAGAAATCACCACACATATTCTAAGAAACACCTTATAACATGTGAGTTAATTTCGCTGTCATGTGCACATGAGGACTGACTCTTTATAGTGAACTGTTTAATGTAACAAACTATATGCAAAAAAGAAAAAAAAAAACTTACGACAGCAGCAAGAGCGACCCGATACCTTTCGACCTTTTGCTCGAGCTCCTTTAATTTCACTTCCGAATCAGGAGTCGACGCATTCTTTGGAAGAGACTGAAATTAACAATGACCGTCAATATGAGCGCTATAATTTTTTGGAAAGTTGAACAGAGTAGAGCATTTGGATGCGAAGACGAAGTGAAAATGATAGGCGAAAAGAATAGACAAAAACCGCGTATGAGAAAGACCGCGATAGGGAATGGCAAGACGATGCATTACGCTTTGATTTCTTTATGAAGTTAAAATGAATCTGTCAGTTTGCTTCCCTCAAGCCTTGCTCCTAAAACACTATCAAATATTAGGAATCGACAATGCCATCACAAACATGATGATGTGGGAGGAACATGCTGCCTCTCCGGAGTCGAATTTGTCTCGGAGTAATTGGTAAATGCCTTTGTTGTGTCCTTAAATGGGAACAAAAGCATCGAAAAAAAGGAAAGAAGACAATTCGGCTTCATTGCCGTCATTAGATAACAGTAATTAAACAATAACAACTAACATACAGTTCTTTTCAAATAAAACTACCGCCTCAAAGTTTGCTAGCCTCTCAAATCCTAAAGTTTTATTGCAATTTAGATGCAATGGAAATGCAAACCTTTTCGTGTTTCTCAATCGACGTAGTTGGTTTATTGTTGGCGACGTTCTTCTTCAACGTCTCCGATGCATTGGCAATCCATTGCTTGTATTGTTGTTCAGTGCACGATTGTGGCACTGTTTGCAATTTAACACTACTCGGCAAAGCAATCTTCACTGCGGCAATTGCAAGTTTCCTCTCATCCCGTAGCTTTTGCTCACATTTATTCTTTAAATTGTAAACATTATATGAAAAAATATTATATAGGCTTACTTAGTGAGGACCCATCTTATCGCTATGGAAGTAATATCGGATGCCTCCATAAAAGGTAAAGAAGGTCTTACACAATCCCCTCCAAGTTGAAGCTCTTCCCTCTTAGTTAAGTTTTCCATGTTCGATAAGCAGGTTTCCCTCATTCTTCCCAAATCTCTATTCAAAAATACGCAGCAAAATAAAATCCAAAAGGATAAAAACATATGTGAGGCAGCTTTAATTAACTTCCGAAGGCAATCTAAATAAATTTGTATTTTTTAATGGGCATAAAAAAAAACATTTATAGGACCACTGTTAAGCTAACACAACTCTACACATAAAAGATCTCACTCCCCAGTTTCTATTATCATATGTGGAATTTGCAGAAAGTTTTGAACCCTGAATGACATTTACTTTGTTTTACGAAATAATAGTGAACAAAAACCCGGGAATTCTAAAGTTTACGCAGAAACTTGCTGAATTCATGCGAAGGATATGGAGGTAACAAGGGAGAGGAACGACGATTTGCATCATCAATCAAATAAACTGCAGGTTTTACCTCAAGTTCGGTGAGTTGCTTCACATACATTTGCTCCTGCTTCTGTGACATTTCCACTACTTTATAATTCGCCTCACGTAATTCCTGCAAAAAAATGAATTACTTATCAACTGGAAACAGGCAACAATATGAAAGCAAGGAAAATCCTGATATTTTTGTATTATCTTCTTTCCATTAATAAGAAAGAATACAAAGGATACCAACTAATATAGATCTCTCGAATCCATTTTACTCTCAGTACTTCCCCAAACGCCTTACCCTCATTACCTTTACCAGCAAACAAAGGTCCACTACTAAAAGACTGCATGAGGAATTTCTCAAAAATAATCGAGGCAATCAAAAACGAAAAGAAATTTTGGCCGTTGCTTAACCAATATGATCTCACTCCCCAGTTTCTATTATCATATGTGGAATTTGCAGAAAGTTTTGAACCCTGAATGACATTTACTTTGTTTTACGAAATAATAGTGAACAAAAACCCGGGAATTCTAAAGTTTACGCAGAAACTTGCTGAATTCATGCGAAGGAGATGGAGGTAACAAGGGAGAGGAACGACGATCTGCATCACCAATCAAATAAACTGCAGGTTTTACCTCAAGTTCGGTGAGTTGCTTCACATACATTTGCTCCTGCTTCTGTGACATTTCCACTACTTTATAATTCGCCTCACGTAATTCCTGCAAAAAAATGAATTACTTATCAACTGGAAACAGGCAACAATATGAAAGCAAGGAAAATCCTGATATTTTTGTATTATCTTCTTTCCATTAATAAGAAAGAATACAAAGGATACCAACTAATATAGATCTCTCGAATCCATTTTACTCTCAGTACTTCCCCAAACGCCTTACCCTCATTACCTTTACCAGCAAACAAAGGTCCACTACTAAAAGACTGCATGAGGAATTTCTCAAAAATAATCGAGGCAATCAAAAACGAAAAGAAATTTTGGCCGTTGCTTAACCAATATGATATGAAGCTGAAGTGAAGGAGCGGATTGGGGCTCATAGTCGAAACAAGTCAACTCTCGGTCATCAAATAAATGAACGACCTATTCCCAACCGAATCCAGGAGATGCTCAAATTTAGTAAAATATAGTAGAAATGTGAATTTAGCAATCCGTGATCATCTGAACCTATAATAAAATCGGAAGGCCTGGCTGCACTCCACCATGAACATATTCGATGAAACCCAAAATAGAGTTTTATATTATGCATAGTGAGCGAGGTTCTGTTAATAATCAATACACAATGCAATAAAACTCGGCAATATTGTGCAGCAAATGTATGTGTGCATTTCCAATGTCCTATCCTATATTGAAATATAATTCATCCATTCAATTCACTATCTCATTCTATGTATGAGCACGTTTCATGTCATCTAGCCTATAAGCACTTAAGTTAGCGTAACACATCAATAAGCCACAAAGTAAAGTTCACCAAGTACATCCCAACGGATAGATGGCAACATACTTCAAAGCACAAGTAATCCTCTGTGCAGAATGCCTCAAAATACAAACAGTCTATTATTCGAGTACATTTAAAATATCACTGCTTTAACATATAAGCGCCAAAATTCATGTCATAATGGCCAAACTTATAGCCATGCTCAAAAACAGATCTTCGAGTTCTCGCCAACTGTATCTCCTAAAAGATGCTCCGAGATGAAAAAAGCTTCTAATATTGTGAAGCAAATGCGTCACACCACGACAAACATAACAATGTGCAGATGCAACGCTTACATCATTCCGTCTCTGCTGATCAGCGAGCGTCCGTTTCAGTTCCTCAAGTCGGGCTTCCATCTGAGAGGACATACTATTTGGCACTGCCTCAAGACCCCTCACTCTGCTTAGCCCGATTACCTGCCAATGAAATCGTTGAAATGCGACGAGTGCATTTCAATGAAAAATAAATATGATGCCTGTAAGTTGGGAAGCCGCAACAGGCAGCCTCAGAGAGCGTGACGATGAAAGGAAGGGTGATGCTTTCTTTTAATTCGGAGGATCTCCAATTAGAAGGTTGCTTTCTTCAAAGCTTGAGGACATCTCTGAGAGGAGAGACGTCAGTGTTCGAGATCGGAATCACCCGAAGCAGTTTAAAATCAATTCCATTAAATAATCTAATAGGTCGTATATTGGCAATTATTAGCTTATCGGAGGACTCCGAAGGTACCACCTTCGACGTAAAAGAACTAAAACCTACGTCGACTTTCCAAACAGAACAATTCATCACAATACAGAACCACAGTCGTTACAGAAAACAGATTATAAGAAAGCTATGGTAAATGTGAACTGCTTTGATCTACCCAACTCAAAAGTATATTACTTGCCACGTTTCCCACCTGTAAATCGAACTCACTCTACATTAAATCATTCAAAAGATATCCATCAATGAGGAACATTGAGGACGAAAAAATGAACCGTTTTTTTTATATATATATATATATATATATATATATATATATATATATATATATATATATATATATATATATATATATATATACATATATATATATATACCGCGGAAAAATAAATATCTGTCCGGTAGATCAATTTTTCCGCGAGACTCCAACACGTGCCATGCATTAGTCTAAGATTTAACTCGCACATCCCACCCACAACGTTAATTGATACCAATGAATCAGTGATAACCCTCTCAACAACGCCTCACATCGACGCATCCTTGAATCAGACGCCATCCGGTAAGATCGTTAAAACATTCATTACCTGACCTATCCGGTGCCCTCGATATTCCTCCTTTCAACAAAGACCACCCATCTTTTGGCCTTTTATCATTGTCATTGAGAAGAGGTAAGAACATCAAATACTCTCCATGCTGATTTCTAATGACTAATCACTGCGCACAATCAAATCATTTACAAGGCCAATGAGAACGGTGCCCAATCCTCTGCATATATCAATTGCAACAATATTCATCGACGTTCTTCTTTATACAAGAATTCTGTCCCATAATTACACACCGATTACGTGGTCGCATTATACCACCATCGACCTTCACTCTACAATCGATCGAAGAACAACGAGTAGAACAAAATAAACGAAATAAACAACAGCCAAATCTCTGTACCCATATTCACTCATACAACATTAACTTGCTGATTATGGCAGTGCAAACGAATCATTACTATCATCACTGTTACTGATAAACTTATCTCTGTGATATGACTATCATTATTACTGGTATTATTTTTATCAGTATGGCACAATACTTTGTCACCACGCATCGAGTTCAGCGTGGCTGAACGAAATTCTGAGTGCTATCTCCACGCAAGAAATTATGAAACTGACTCTTCACATAAGTCCAGCTCAAGATGTTCCTAAAGACATGAAGTAACGACGGCTGCCCCTATCTCCCACAAATCTTTTCCGGTGCATCAATGCCTCAAAGATAGAAGACTATGGCTGAATTGATACAGACCTTTCGATAAGTAACACAGTGAGTTTATTTCATCCAACATAGCAATACTCTCCACAATTTAGAACGTGGCCACATTGCTGACGATTGAAGAGTATATGAGGAACACAAATAAACTGAACTAAACAATAATTTCATTCGCAATAAAACTTCTGTGGTAATTAAATTAAACATCTATAAAACTATCAAATCAGCAGAAATCAATTACAAACA
This sequence comes from Baylisascaris schroederi, assembly GCA_006503575.1. Taxonomy (NCBI): domain Eukaryota; kingdom Metazoa; phylum Nematoda; class Chromadorea; order Rhabditida; family Ascarididae; genus Baylisascaris; species Baylisascaris schroederi. The sequence continues at coordinate 452,953 of QEWY01000129.1, read as the reverse complement.
CCACTTAAACGCTAGCGCATCCGAATAGTACGACGACATAATCCTGCTTATGGGAAATAAAAAATCGTTCCCATCTATGAAAGCATCAAAAATTTTCTTTTAGAACCATGTGCTCTATGGACTGATTGAGCTTCTGCATCTCATTAAACTACGCTCTCAAAGAGATAAAAATTCATCACTTTTCGACTCGAAAAAAAAAACGAAACTTTTGAAAAAGGAGAACACTGCGATATAGACGCCAAATTAAAAGGATAAAACGCGCCCACTTATCGCCCATGAAAAGAAAAACCTTCACAAAGCAACGGGAACAGAAAGGAAAAGACAACGAAAACAATCATCCAAACGTTCAAAATAAGAGAATCAAAAGGAATGTAACGCAGCGAATGTAAACAGAGAACAAATAAAAACGGAATGAAAATCGATATGGCAAATAAAATAAGAATCTAAAACGAGTGATAACCCGATAAAGAAATGATGAAATGAATATGGCGACATGCATGCAACAACATCTGTTTATAAATGAGCACTTTAAAACACATAGACAACGATACAATTGAAAATACTCATTAGTAAACGTCACATATTCTTAAATAAAACAGAAAACTAACAACTAGTTGCCTATACTTCCCAGGTATATTTCAAAAAATAAAAGCTTCTTAGTGAGCTTGATGCACCCAAAGAAAGGTGACGAGCAAAACCATAAGTTCCTTCCTATTAATTTCAACTTACTTCTCTTATCGACACCGAAATGTTCTAGTTACTTCTTTTTTTCACACAATGCTTTCAACTTTGAATGTTCCATAAACCGGTGACTAAACAATTTGCCACAGTCCATTCACTTCACAAAACCATTGCTGCATAATGTCTTTACAAATGCTTCCCTCTTAATAAAAGAAAGAATAGCATAAGGCACACAGGAGCAAATTATAAGCAAATTTTAATGGCGACAATAGCCGTTCAACTGAATGAAAAAAGGTGGAACTATTCATTCAGAATTGAAATATGACGACAACATATTTCCTATGGCTTCAAACAAATAAAAGGAACCATCCCTCTCAAAGCACCAACACAGCAGAACATGCTTAAATTAACACCATCCGTTCTCCACTTCAAATCCACCTAATCGAAAAAAATAACCCACAATGTTGAAAAGGATGCAACCCTTTCAGACAGCATTTTCCTAATCATCGCGTGCTTATACATGGATATATATATATATATATATATATATATATTATATATATATATATATATATATTCTCTACCTCCTCTTGACTCATCTACCAGACCAGACATGCATCTCACCAACCTAACATATTGTGGTTCAAGGTCGATTAGGCAGTGATTTCGCACCCACATTCAAAAATAGATAACGTTGTTCTCATATCCATCGTCTGTACGTCTCTTCTCATAGTGATCAGCACATCGCCACTGGCCATCGACGAAGAACTTGAACTCATGATAACGCACTTGCTGAACATTTATTGACGGACTTTCATGACCTGAATCTGATCTCGAATGCGACGTCAACGGATTCGCACCTCCTTTCACTCCCAATACCCCAGCTCCGTTTTCAATACTATTTTCATCGTAAACTGCCGGCAGCTCCACTCGTAGTTCGAAACCATCCTCAGAGCGATGCATCGGATGTGGTGGTTGCCAACCCCAGAAGCTGCCCGATACACCAACTTCCTTGGGCACATCATCGGCATTCCAGTCGCCTACAGCCCACTTTAGTTCGAAGCACATTAAGGAATGTTCATGAGGATGTATGGCCCCCCAATTAACATTCTCCTCCTCACTTTCACCTTCATTCAACGCAGCAACAGCTGTGAAATTCTGTGCTGGAATCATCCCGTGCACATCGGCCGTAAACGTCGCTGTAGAAACCTTCGACACGGAAACAACATGCTGCGATTGAATCTCATCACAAGGTTGTGGTTGTGATGCAATTTGAATACACTCATCGATCAAATCCCTATGCACCATCGATTCATGTGGTGAAGGGTTTGTCACCTCGGGGACTGTAACAGTATCCCCTCGATGATAGTAATCTCGGACATCCCTCACCTCACACGCATCACCATTAGTCACCACGATGCGTGCTGCACAGTGCGCGCATCTGAAAACCGAAAACAAATAAGCGTTTTAGCAGTATACGGTTGCCCATGACCCCAAGCAAGTGCTGGGAACAATGCACATTTCATTGCAGAAAACCGTAGTGCAAGGAAGATAACATCTGTTGTAGCAGCAGGCCCCTTTGACGGATCCAACACCTGCGATAGACTAACACAAGCATAACTCCCACCCGTCCCTGACTCAGCCCTTATCCTACTTCATCCCGCCTCCCCATCTTAACAGTGGAGTCCATACATCTTTCGCGGAAGAACAGATTCTCCTCGAACGCTTTCTTCCCGCACACGTTCAAAGATACGGTCAGTTTTTTCTGAAGTCCAGTACCTAAGCTTCCCAAATCTGAGTACTCTCAATCCCTCCACCCCCCCCCCCTCCTTTCAGAAACAGCCGAAAACTACCCAACCGTGCAATTCGCACGCGAAGTACCCATGTGCAGCACAGCAGTGGCGGTCGCATTTTGTAGCAAAGGGAAGCAACTGCCCAGCACATTTTCTAACGCATCAGAGGCACAGACCATGCACATCCATAGATGCAAGCTGCAGCAAAAGGATGACGGAATCACAAACTCTTTCCGTCCAAAAAAACCCACTACCCAGATTCGATGCCACCCTTCTCTCTCTCCTCCCTCCCCCCTTCCCCCCCTCCAGTGGATCTAAATTTCTACGAATTTAAACAGCAGCTGCACTATGGGTATGCCATTTAGTTAGCTTTATTAATAAAACACGCATTTAAGAAACATTTCAATAAGGCAAACACGCACCATAGATGCATAAACGAAACAATCCACTTGCACTGCACAAACAAAAACTTCTGAGGCAACGCTTTACGCCTAAACTCTATAGCAATATACAGAATTTCGTGATGCTTGACCTCACCTCAACCTTAACACTGTGAAACAGAAAATGAAGAGGAAAGCAAATCAAGAGGGGAGAATAGCGCGGAAGCAACGAGCGGTGAGAGGGACGAGGAGGCGGGGGGGGTGAGGGGTGTAAGAGTCGGTGGCAAAATAGAAAGTCAATAGTGGCTGCTAGCTGACTAAACTGCTGAAGACTCTCCAGTTCCTGCAAAACCTATATGACTTCCACCCACCCACCCCGTCCTCCCCGTTGTCCAACTAGCGTCCTTCTCAATGAATGTTCACATTCTTAGCCTCACCGAATGCAAAAACAGGACAAGAACATGGACGGTACAAAGGATAAGTGAAAAAGTGAGGTGCCTATCAGACCATACAGGTCTGAACTGGCATTTTGCAACGAAAAAGACGAAGCACAACAAACACATTAGAAAGCCAATATCGTAATTGCTCATTTACGCATCATACGCAATAATGAAGAAAAAGAATGATGGATCGGCGAATGAATAATAATTGATGAAACAAATGAGATGTAATATGTGATTTTCAAAGATAAATTAGACAAATATAAGCAAAGTGTTCCATTTCGAACAAACGCAGCGATCATTAGCGAATTCCTACACATGCGTTAGAATGACGTATTAATCTTAGTCATCTTTACGACTGCATTTAGTCAACGAATTAATTATGGGAGCTGAATATGTGAGGTGTTTCAAAATCTACTGTTTAAATTGACTGGAAAACACCTTCAATAGACAACCTTTCTCGCACCCCTTCCCCCACCCTATCCCAACTCCCTCTCTATATATCGATAATAACGAAATTCCCATGCAATAGTGCTTAAAATTACTCAACAGTGCATATGCACAAAAACAATAGCTGTCGTTCTGCGTGGGCTAATAGACGCTATCAAGGTGTAGGACACATCAACAACACGTACTATTCGACCCATTAACCCAACTCAAAGATGGAATAGTAACCGATTCTATATTTCAATTACATGATTCTTTTCAAGTGGAACCCACTATCGCTACTTCATAACGATAGCTGATTCTATCTATCCCATGGCAGCAAATCGGTCGAATAACGGAAGTACCAAAACAATGAAACAGCAATGAACTCGACCGCTCGGGTCGTCGAAACATCGAAATCCACACTACATTTTCCATGCCCACATTGCAACATCTCCACTTATAAAGTAACTGCCATCAGCTGATTCGTTGTTAAATGGAACGTGAAAAACAAACGTCGATAATGTTGTGCGTACATCGAATGCACATAATCGGTGTGAAAAATGAAGCAAAAAGAGAAGAAAAGTTAAAAAAAAACCTACTTCAGCTGGGCATCGTTAGCAGTCTCATTTGCATCGAGCTGCGCTTTTGTTTCGGCTAATTCCTTTTTCAGTCTTGATACCCTACAATTAAAATATTATTACTACACTAAACATCATCAATAATATTCTAACTGAAATAAAGAATGGTAATACATGAGTTAGGTAATATAACAAATGCAGCTGTGAATGGCATTAGACTCCTACTAAAGAATCCATAACTTCCCACGTGCTAATAACAACAATAGCCGTGATTAAACGAATTGCTTATTGAATAGATCACAATAACTGAAATATGAAGGAGTGAATTCGAATACATACTTGCTTTTTTCCGAATCAACAGCCTCCTCAGCTTTGTGGAGTTTCTCTCTGAACGCCGAAAGCAATGCAGACTCCTGCTCACACTGTTTATGCAATTCGTTTGCCTGCTTACGAAGCTCCGCCACTTCATCTGCCTTCTTATCAATCCTATAATACATCTCCGCTTCCTGGTGCGATGAAGAAGCATCACATACTCAATATCAATGAGATGAATAATACTTGCAATTAAACAATGAAGTATGCAGCTTTGCAGAAGCAGCCAAGGAGCAGAATCTGAATCGCAGAAGCAGAATCACCATCTTACTATTTAGTTGCTAATTTAAGATGAACGTGTACTGTGACAACGGCAAAAAAAGCGTAAATACGGACCAGCTATCGGTTTCTATGCAACGACATAATAAAGTGAATTGAAGCCACCTTAATTTCAGGCAACTATCGGTAACGACAAGGTGCTTACTCGCTAGAAAACTTTGATTTCTCATCCTCTGCCAGTCGTTTCAGTTCCAATATTTCATCGTTCAACTTTATGAGTTCCTGTAATAAAAAAGACAGTGCACTGCACAAACCTATAAATACTCAAACCAACCAAACAACCTATCGACGTATTCGAATGCGAAAGAAACACAAACATTTACTCCGAAGAAAGCAAAATATGCAACAAAAAAAAACAGCCATTAGAAATGAAATCCATTAAATATTCTTCAAGCACGCACCACATCCTAAAGGGAGCGTGCTAACCGCGTCTCCTTTCTCAAACGTGTGATGCTTAACATCAACTTAGAGGGGTCATTTTCTACCTTGACCTCCCCCATCGAGAAAGAAAAGATGACAGAAGCCAAAACTCCCTCTCCAGATTTCTTTGCCAGTAGTGGCCAACTTAGATCGCCAAGTTGACAGGTTGCGAGGAAGCAGGATCTTCTGCAATGGTACTAGGTAGAGAACACCATAATATATTTAGCACACCGGTGCTAGTCATATGCAGTATGTTCATTAGCTACTTGAGGCGCTGTTGCATCAGTGCAAAACTTCACCACCATCAATGCTGACGGTAAAAGATCGATGAAATGCATATAATTTACCAAGAATTCGGGCCGAAAACCATTGATGGCAATGGGCGTCTGATGTCTTGGCAATTCATAATGAGCATAACAATTGCTGAACCAAATGCGAACACCACTCACCTCACCCTATTCGTTTCTCCAATCTATAACATCTATTCCCTCTCGAAGTTAAAAACCTTAAAGAAAGAAAAGCAAACAGTCCGCTTTGATACGAAAATGAAGGTCAGGTAGAATGAAAATTTCTCAAAGATAATCTTCGGCTAACCAATCTAAAATATCCCCTCGACTTCTTTAAGAAATGTTCAGAAGTCTTTCTAGCTCACAATGAAATAATTCACATTTTTGTGTTGCGCATCTCTTTGCGAGAATGTGGTGAACGAAGTTTCGTTTTCCACCTTCAGTATATCACGCTCCTTCTCGACGTTCGCCAATTGGTGTTTGAGGGACTCCAGCTGATGCGCAAACTGCAAACAACATTCCCGTCATATGTGCATAGCCAATCTCTCTCCCTTTCCTCATCCCTTTGCCATATAAACAATTACATGAACAAACCAAACTGCGTCCTTACTTTCCACTGTCTGCGCTCATTTTATGCTCTTTTCGTAAAAGTTAGGCCCCCTCCTACCACCGTTGTCTCCAGCCTTCTAACTTTCCCACTCCACCAAGAATTTAACGATACGTACCTCATTTTTGCATTCTTGAACAGCTGACTGAGCAGAAGCAGCTCGCTTTTGGGCATCCTCCCTCGCCGTATTGACCAATGCCTGTAGCTCCTCCATCGCCTTCAACGTGTCGTTCAACTTTGCCTCCAGAAACTCACGCTCCATTTTCTGAAAATCGCATACCTTATACCTGAAGGAGGGAATGACAGGAAAGTAAGTGAGCGGCCACCTCTTAAATGAAACACTACTGCATGGATAAGCTCTGCTACGATATCTAAATTCATTGCCTCCCAAACTGCACACATTAAAACCATTTCAGTACCCATATTACACAAGATATTTTAATTGAGCGAGCATTCAAACGTCATAGCACAATCTCGTTCCAAATGCTACTGTGTGTAGCTCCGTGGCAAATATTCGACACCGAAATTATCAGCGACGAATGATCGACAAAGCATCTAAATTATTTACCAAGATTTCGGCCCCAACAACAATTTGTGTCGGTGAGAATTTGACATCTTGGTGGTTGATAACGATACGATGATAAAAATAATTAGACATTACTTAACTGCAAAAGCGATCTCAGATCATTCCCATCGCTTTTTAGTTCATGCAAGCGTTTACAGACACCGACTAAACAGCCTCCATATAGCACTTTAACGGGAAGATTTGTAGAGAAAAAATATATATAGAATGCTTTCTAGATCTGAGATAAACTTCCCGCATCGCTCTTCCTAAACAAAGGGTTCTCGCATAGAATGACATACTCTCAATACTCACTGATGCAGCTTCGGCCTCCTTGAATCGTTTTTCACTGACAGCACTCGCTTGTTTCAGATGCTCCATTTGAAGTTCATGACCCTGGAATTGATGCAGCACGTCACTACGCTAGAAGAATATAAAGAGTAACCTTCGGAACTCGAACTTAATTCCAGTTCCTACACGAATACCGGATGACGGCACCCGTCAACTCGGTTTCATTTTGAAGTGTTTACCCTTCATATGTCACCACTTTGTCTGGTGTATCCCCTTGATCCAACCTGGAAAAACGAAGAGAAAATTTTGAGAGGACGAGGAAAAGATAGGATGGTTATATCAACGAACGCATTAAGGGAAGGAAGAACGAATGAATAAGGAACTTTTCGCAACACATCGCTTTCTTTTGGCAGCTCACTGATTAGCCGCGGCAAAAATATTCGATGATTTTCCCTTCCCTTATTTCTTAAAAGAACTTCCCCTCCATCCATGTAATCCTCAACAATAAATTTAGAAGAGTGCAAATCAGAAAAATACCTGTAGATCAGACTTCATCTGCTGCAATGCTTGTGTACGTTGACTCAACTCTGACTCCAGTTGTGATACCTTCTTCTTAGCGGTGTTTAATTCCTAAAAAGATCAACTTTCATAAACAATACATAATTTGAGAGCACAGCAAACCGGCTTTCGGTGCAATCGCTATTCACGAAATGAATTCCATTACAGCATTTATCTTAAATTCCATTTTTTTCAAAAGTCTATATCTATGGGTTTATATTCCATGGATTAAAGCTTGAGACCTTATAGCTCTGAAAACTTAAAACCAAAATAACACTGATTACATCTATGCTAAAAAAATGCCTTCGTCAAATATCAGCTAACAATTAGAACTTACGGATCTAAGCATGTCCGCTTGCTGTTGGAATGCTGTCGTGTCCACTGGAGGAGGAACAGCTTTTAATGCAGCTTGTGCCTTCTTCAACTCTTCTTTGAGGTTGTTTGCTTCACTTTTCAACTGAAAACTTTCCCAAAGCATATACAATGGGCGCTTATTTCGTAGTAGTCTCCATCATAACATAAAACTGCCTTTGAAAAATAAATCATCACACTTTAGGTTTAGGTATCTTTTAACTCACTACGGTTTGCTTAGATGCCTTTTCATCGTTTCTGCGCTCTTTTCCCCGATAAAACTGCAAAAAAGCGCATTGATTCACGCATATTGAATGTGTATACCGTAAAATAGTATACGCAGATAGCTAGCTGCACATAAATGAATAAATAACTGGGAATAAAAAGACATGCTTTCTGTTTACGCTCAAGAAAAAAGAAGACAAGTAGAGGCAGAAAATGCACACGCAGCATGACAGCTCTCAAAAAAATGAACTGTTTTTTTTTTTTCAAAACTTCAATCGCGTCCTTCTTCTAGTCTCTAAGCAGCTCCCCCCCCCCCCTCTCTCCCCGCGCCGTATGTTAGGTCTGTTTCTTTCACTTCTATACTGATTTTTTTTAAACCGCAAAACCCGAATATAAATGAATTGAATGGAAGCTAAGCTACCTGTTCGTTGAGATGCTGCAGGTAGTTCTTGTCCTTGACACTTGCGCTCAACTGCGTGCACACCGATTGCTCGAAGAGAGTATATTTCTTTTTCTCTTCTGACAATGACTGTCTGCAAAGCAATCAGAAATCAAACTGCAGTCACATATCTACCGAACTGCTCTCACTTTGAGATACACTAAGTTATTTTTCTCGGCCGATCACAAAAATAGAGTAATACGGAACGGCAGAGAACCCCATTTATTCACTCTCAGTAAATTATGAATCCCAACGACTAATACCACATCTTGCCTTTTACGCTTCTCCAATTTCACAAAACTGAGACAAACGACAATATTTGAAAACTCTGACTATTGCCAACTTAAAGACTTCCAACCGAAGGATGGAAATAACAGTGCACATTATTTTGTAATATTATACTCCTTGGCTATAAAAAATACGATGCTTGTCGAGGCTTCTAAACATTATCACTTGAATGAAAGCGCCTATCAACGATAAACCAGTGCGCTGGATTCCCTGCAGACGTCGTATTGAAAAGAAAAAAGAATATGTACGAATATGTAACAGCACGGTAATATCCTCCCATTACCACTTCTTAGAGAGCAACTGGTTTACCAAGAACGAATCTGAAGACATAACGATCCCTCCACCTAAATTTGTTGTCAACACAATGCAACAGCTGGTCGATAATACGAGAAAACAAAAACCTACTGGAGATGAGCAATTTCAGCGTCTTTCTTCTGCGCGGCAGTCAGTTTGTCGGTGCATTGCAGCACAAGTCTGTCCTTATCAGCAATTTGCTTACGCAACGATGCGTTCTCCTCTGAGAGTTTCGTCTTCTGAATATGCCCCGAATAATATATATAAACATTTCGGCTAATCTATAGCATTCCAATACATGAAGAACAGCCAGACGTATATCACTCTTGCAAACGCATATCTTTAGTGTAACCATAATCTGCTAAACAACAACACAACAAAGCACAGCTAGTAAATATGAATTTTGTTGTTTAAGCTCGTTAAAGAATCACATTGGAATAAACTTTCCTTCGATAAAAAAAATACAACGAGACAAGATATCAGTTGCGATCTTGCCACATTCGAAATAATCACAAAATCTCTCTCCACATCATGAAGAACAGCCAGACGTATATCACTCTTGCAAACGCATATCTTTAGTGTAACCATAATCTGCTAAACAACAACACAACAAAGCACAGCTAGTAAATATGAATTTTGTTGTTTAAGCTCGTTAAAGAATCACATTGGAATAAACTTTCCTTCGATAAAAAAAATACAACGAGACAAGATATCAGTTGCGATCTTGCCACATTCGAAATAATCACAAAATCTCTCTCCACATTCATGTAATCAACCGCTAGACAGGTTCTATTCGATTTATCCCCTCAGATGTCCAAAGGATTAAGCAAATTCAAGCGAAGAAAAAGCGATACCTGTGTGCTGGTGTCGCTGAAATATGTGGCCAAAAATGAGAGATATTCTGGCTCCAAATCTTCAATAACGCTCAAGCGAGTATGAAGTTTGTCTGCAGTAATGTCCTGCACAGAAAGTGCAGCTGAAATCCTCACAAAACTTATTCACTATAATATTAACAATAAACTTTAAACGCTTTCATTTCATCTATTCTAAACTTAGTGTATATCATTCACGTAAATGCATCACTTATATCGGCTTAATATTCATATTGCGACAGCTTAAATAGAGACCTATGGAATGCATTGTTTTTCCTGCAAAGAGAGGGGATTTAAAAGGAAAACCTTTACAACTTTGCGTTCAATGAGTCTAAAAGTGGTTTCTCAAACAATGAGTAACATTCTTCAATAACAATATCACTGTTAACCACTTCCTTCCACATCATAGAGCAGCTTCAGCATACAATTTGATATACTTATGTTTAGATGCCAACAAATGTTTACCTATGACACGCTCAAATTGAGTCATAAATGTGAATGCGACCACAAATCAAACGTTGCATATGACGCCAGGGCAAAGTGATAGAAATGCAAAAAATGTGATTAAAACTTGAAGAGATCAATCACCAAAGTTCCGCCTGCCCATACTACTTAATGATAAATTCCGAAAAAAAACATCATGGAAGGTTGACGCATAACGCTCAACCGCTTGATTTTACCATTGGAATCTAAAACAATTATTACACAAACTTATATTAAATCAGTGGGGGTTTCTCGAATGCAAAAACTTTCCCATTCGATGGGCCGAAACTGAATTGAAAATTGCAAGGCGACTGTCATTTTGAATCCCGCAATTAAAACCCAATAAAATCTAACCAATATAACATAAGCTGATAACCGCAAGACGTAACTTTTCTAAAGAACTTAACAAACTTTACACGCATCACCCACATCCCAATCGGCGGGCCGTTGTAACACTCTCAGTAAACCTCGTAATTTTAAAAGAAGTAATGCTACTTATCTCCCTCAGAAAATTTTATATCTCGCATTTTACATGATTTAAAAAATTCAGGAAGACTGGATTGATGTAGAGCAATCCCAGTCAAAAGACCTCAGATATGGAAAAACGATTGTTGGCCAAAAGGGAAGAAGCGTAAAAAGACAATCTCATGGAACAGTTAGGCGAGGTAAGAAGAAATGGGAGGCCAGAAGGGGGAGGAAGAAGTCAAGAAAAGTCAAATATGAAGTACGGGACTGCAATATGTAGGCATTCCAATTTAGGAAGCAAACTCGCATAAAAAGAAATAAGTTATCACCTTTCTTCGCCTTTGGTTTCTCAACTTTCTTCTCTTCCTTCCCTGGCTGTGGGGGTGGCACATCCTCGAGCTTCGATTCACTCTTGAGTGGCTGTACTTCTTCTTTTGTTATCTCACGTACATGATCTTCTGCACGACGAGCACGCTTCTTCTTACCCTTCTTCTCTAAACCTATAAACCAGAAAAAATGGAGTGGAACGGAATTAAATCAACTGAAAACCTAAAAAATTGCATATCGCCATGTCTTCGCCTATTTGCCGAATAACGACGGCTTGCCAATGATAAAAAATGAGCGAGGAAAAATTTCAAAGTTTACACAATCATGGACCAATCAAAATTAATAAATCGGATTGTAATCTTTCTCGCACAACTATATCGCTCCAGAATTCACACACAACCAAATGAAACATGAGTGGTGATGTGTCACTCTGTGACTAATTCCCTCCTGATTTCTGACCATACTCAACGATTTCCTTACCTCTAAACCATGTCTTTGAACGTCTCGTATTTTAGGCCGGCTCATGCAATAGAACATTTTGAAGAATAAAACAATACTTCACCTTCGGCAGGTGGCATTTCCTCAATCAGTGGAGCGCTCCCAGTGATTGTCTCAGGCTGCTTTGGAGCCTCAGCCATCAACGGCTCCGTATTCTCCAACCCCTGCGATACATCATTTTCCTTTTCCGACTGCATCGCCTCAATTACTTTATGTTCCTCTGAAAGAAATCAATATTGGCGAGGATAAACAATAAAGCACTTATCTGAGACAGCGATAAAACTCTTACATCGCAATATTCCACAGGCACACTCACTTGCAATGTGTCGTTAATGAGTACGTTGCAAACGATGCCTTCACATACACAACAAACAGCTGACTAAAGGCTTTTCAGAGGTGTCAGTCCATGTCCTAAAAAAATTCTATTCCAAAATTCTCTAAAAATTTCATTCTGAAATTCTACAGTCCGCAGTATTTGAGGCCCGAGATGCGCGTTTTTTTCGAATAGCGTCTACGACTTGTTATAAGAGTGAAACAACCTGAAGCTTGATCAACCTGAGTACTCTATCACATAAAAATTGTTCCTCTGAGCTTAAATTGTTTATTTCTATTTTGAAGTCGAAATGCATCATCATCCGGCTAGAAAGTTCTGACAGCCGATGAAAGCAAAAAAGGTCATAAATCGAACCTGGTTGGTGCTTGTTCTTATTCTTCTTCTTCGGATGTTTTATTTCCTGAAGTGGTACTGCCTCTCCGTTCTTGCCCGGTTCTGAATCGCTTATCGTCTCTGGTGGTTTAGCGATCTCTGCTGACAGCCCTTCCGTCTTCTTCTAAATGGCACTCACCAATAGGCAATCATATGATTTAGTTGACTACCTATTAAGGGATTAAGATATGAGACTGCGTCTAATAGCTGAACATTTCTTCAGCCATCCCCCCACCCCTCCCCCCCCCCTTCCCACAGCAACAAAAAAAAAATGCAGTAGTCGTATAGAATGCCTTTTTAAACATCACGCATAAAAAGTGATGCGTTTAGGCGGACAAAGACCCACTCCATTTGAGACAATTTTTTACAGATACATAGACATGCAAAAATAAAAAATGAAAGTAAAATAAAAATAAAAAATAAAATGCTGACAGGATTTCTGCCATAGTTGTTTGAGTGCGAATAAAACGGAAATGAACATCGTTCTAATGACGCCTTGAGATAAGCTTTCTTAATTATCATTTCCTATTACTTAGTAACCTTTATCACACTGTAGATCTAATGAACGTCGAATGAATGCCAGCCAAACAGCTCACCATTTCCGCTTGCCTTTAATAATCTAAGACATTCAGAAGCATAAAGGATAAACCTAAGCTATGTGAGGCCACCCCTTACCACACCTAACCTCTTTACCTTTAATCAGCAATAATTACCTGACAGTTTTTTCCGTCACCATATATTGTCATTGCCTCACCCTCTCCATCTCACCTTGACAGATCCACCTCACCCTCCCCATTGCTCCGATATCTTTCCACTTTCGAACGACGGACCACGTAATGCTACTAAAACTGACACCTTGTATTCAACGATGGGTCAAAATCTGTGATGAAGTCGTGAATGCACTTACTACCTCATGATGTTTTTCTCTTTCTGCACGTTTCTGCTCCTTATCAGCACTGTTGTCTTTCTTCTTATCGTTGTTTTTAGCCTTGTTCTTGTTTCCTTTGGTGGTCTTTTGTTTGGTGCTTTTCTCTTCTGCGAATAGGCGCATTGCGTTCTCACCATAAGCCTTAAAAACACAACAATTGAAAACATATCAAACACCGTAACATCCTCGAAGAGCATCCCAAAAACAAAATCACACACGCATTCCCCTCACATCAACGTTATTAAAGAACATAAATCATCATACATCAGAGGTCGTCGCCCTATTTTAGTCGCAATGGATGCATTTCCCCACTCAATAAACAATGGGAATGAGCACAAAGCTCCGCAGTACCCTAAATGAACCACTCAATTACCCACTAAATTTACGCCATAATAATTTCAGGCAATCATCTAACAAATGACCATTATTAGGCAACTATACAAAACGAAAACTTCACAATCAGCGCAATGAAGTCTCCGTTTCAATACGTTATAACACGGCGACATTCCAGTTCAAGGATTGAATCCCTAATTACAAATTTAAAGGGTAATACCCAAAAGATACGAATACCCCCTGTCCATATTCGTATTACCACTACATAAGTGAACGCAATACAACAAGAGTAAAGACCTCATCAACGTGACCTTAAATAAGCACATAGATCTGCGTTGTGAAATAAACCGATAAACATACATCTTCAAAATTCGTTTCCTTTGTCAGCATTTTGAATGCGGCAAGCGCTATAATAACGAAGAACAAAGCCAGTGCGGCCATAATGCCCAATGTGACCGGCTCCATCGTACACTCTCTACTCTACTATCCTGAAATAAACACAACCACTTCAGATGATCACACCACCTTACAATGACCAATAATCCCCTCCAATGATAATGCTTGATTTTGCACATTATTTATTATGCTTTATTTCTTGCATAATGCATAATTTCCTCATATTTCATGATAACATGGAGCGTAAAACGCTTCTCATTTAGGTCTCCTTATTTTGTGGCAGAATGTTATGCCAAAACAATTCTGTAAGGATTATACAGGAGTATTCAAATGTCATAACCACAAGATGCATTATATTGATACTCCTTATTCCCCTCTCTCATGGAATAGTCTATTTTCTACTGTCGTGGTATGTGGCATTCGAATTCAAATTGGCTATGATCAACTGCATATGTACTTAATGCAAACCTGCATTACGATTTGGCAACACTGTAACAGGTAAACCACACTGAAATCATTCTTATCTTAGCAAAGGATCATACACACTTCTATTATGTTTAACAGCCGGGAAAAACGATCAACATCCAATCCCATACCCCACGACCGCTCTCGTGAAACAAAATAAGGATGGAAAAAACCTGTTAACTAGTTATGTGAGGATGGGCGACCTAAGAGGTCGGATTCGCTCCTTCACCCACCTCAACTGCGGGTATCGGAATTGAAATGTTCACTCGGCTCATATAATTTCAAATATGAAACTAATAAACACCGAGTTGTTTTATTTCGCACTATTTGAAACAAACGATGAATGGAAATGAATCATCGCAAATACGACAATCAATGATGAGTCAGTGCCCCATTCATTCTTACTAAATTCATACCAGATGCCAACAAACGGCATCGGTTTAGCGAGAAACTTGAGCTTAAATGGTTCATAAATAGCATCCTTCAGCAAGGGTACAAAATGAGGAGCAGCTAACAGATAGCAGAAAGGGGGAGGAAGGTGAAGGGAGAGATGAAGAGAACAGAAAGCAACAGAAGGATGGGCATTCCTTGTGGCAATCCTCCGATCTCAAAAGATAATTTGTAAAAAAAAAATTTTTTTTTGAACCGAAAGAGATGAAAAGAAGATCGAACAGGTGCAAAATGCATGAAATTCCTCAATAAATTAAATACACATAGAACTAGTCACAGATGTGGTAAGAAAAGGCAGTAAAGCAAGTCATCTTACTGTGTGTGACCTTTAGAACCCCCTAAAAATTTGCAACTCTAACTTAAGTATCCTTCACGATGAAATCATCAGACGGCTAGACAGACAAACAAGTAAATAAATAAATAAATAAATAAATAATGGGGGGGGAGGAAAGAAGACTTAATAAAGGGCAAAGTTGTGTTCCCTAAATGTAGGAGTCTTAAACATTGACATTAGACTCACTAATAGCTCCTTTACCTCGCCTCGTCCCAGTCGTTTAAGTGCTTTGCCTTATCGCTCTATCTCTTCAACAAAAAAAGAGAAATAAAACTTAACAAATATCAAAAGCCATATAGTAGTGGTTGGTTGTCCTGGCTTGAGAAAATTGAAAACCGTCAAAGTCAAAAAAGATCGCTTGCATTTTGGAGATGCCAACTGCAACACTAACAGCAGAATTTCATCCTTCCTTCGCATACAACCTCTGCATAGAATCTTTCAACCCTTTCGAATAGGCTCCTAGCCTAGAGCACTTTCGGCCAAACTTGTTCAAAATTTATTACACCTCACCATGCCATATCACCTTTTGATGGGATATTTTGAAATCTCATTCAACATACCCTACATACAGTTACCTTCAAGACCATCACTAATGCTTGCTAATAGACATGTCGCCAAATAATGATTCGCTATCCGCCTAGCAGATGTGTGCATCGGTCTGTTGCTGGCGTAAAACTGCACTAATAAGAAGGACATCTTCTAGCCAACAGGCTGAAACCTCTGCATGAGGTCGTCGTAAGTGTGGAAGGACGAAGGGTAAGGACTGGGAAGTGAGCAGAGAAAAGGAATACAGTCAATGTAACAAGCGAAATGAAAGCTTGAAAAAATGAACATGTTCCTGAAACGATCAACAAATACGATAACGGCAATCGATGAGTCCATTTTATGATTCAGAGGGGTCTAATTTGAATAAGCCCTCGTTTGCTATTGGGAACGAAATTTAGGCAAAGGCGACAGACCGACCGACACCGGATTTGACACATCTCAAGACTAATGAACCACAAAGGAAATTAGATGGTGGTCATCACCAGCAGGTGGACTGCATTTAATCCCCCCACCCCCTTACCCCCAACACTATCACCATCACAGTTGGTGCAATAAACCCAAAAAATCCTTGAAACCGGGGAAATCATGCCAATCTATAAAACAAGCATTCAACGAGTAACAACACATCAAGCCACTGAATCATCTTGTCCATACATGTAACATAAAGGGAAACCAAAAAAAAAAAAAACGCGACAAATGCGCCAACCTATTTTTTACACATAACACTGCAGTAAAAGGATGGAAAAATTGAGAAAAAAAAAAGCTGTCTACTTCTGCCAAAATTCAGCAAAATCTTTTTTAAAGCAGCTGAATAAAATCACCTACTGGTTACTTTTGTCATCCTCTATGCCAGCACTCAAAACGTACGAATAACGCGAACACAAAAACGCTCCCACATTTGCGAGGAAGTAACAATGATGCAAAGACGTTTCATCACCATTGAAGACACCGTTCTTAGGAAGTCAACACAGCGTAATATTTTAATTTTTCTTTTATCGTCTGATCTCATCAAATCAACGATCCTTTCTAAAAGAATATTTCTCTGCTTTGCAGTCCTAAAATCTATAGACTTGCAGTTTGTGGCGTATTCTTGCACATTTTTTGGTGGAAAATGTTTGAATTAGCTAAGCGCGCAATTTTTGAAATTTTTTATTCGATTATAGCAGCTATATTGCTAAATTATTATTCGATAAATGTGAATTGAGGGGGAAAAAAAAATTTTTTTTTTTTTTTGAAGAGATTGCTTGGAATTTTAGGGATTTTCATTTAAAAAAATTAGAGGAAATGATTCGATCATCAATTTCAAAGGAAATATTTGTTTGTGCGATTTTGTTGTTCTTCCAGATAACAAAAAAAAAAATTTCCATTTGTTATTTTCATATCTTCGAAAGTGATTTATAATCGTTTTCAACGAGCAAACACAATCATTCATTACCCCCCAAATATTTTAAACAATGAATTCAATATTGTACCAAATATAGAAATTGAGAATAGAATGATAGACATCAAACAGATCGTGATTGCTTGTTACAGTGTTTAGACTATGCTGAATGAAGATGATTTACATATTCGAAGAAGGAATTAAAGACTGTGCTGAATTTGCATATTCAGAAACTTGAGATGTTCGTCCGTCAAATTTGATTTAGAGCCGTCTTATGAAAAAAGGGGGGAGGGTGAGGGAGGAGTGGAGAGCCGACAAGAAGCAAGGGTGAAGAGGAGAGGAGAAAGTAGGAAGTATCTATTCAATTAGGTACCTTTTGAGGTCTTCGCTACGTCGAGAAATCACCCCCTCAAACAACTCGAAAATGAATTTTTACGATGATGGCTTCATTAAGCGATGATGATTGTGTTCAAAAGTGGTAGATTTGATGTAGATCAAGCCTCTAGATGTATTCATTGCCTCTAGATCTACATCTATATATGCTCTACAAATACTCTATAGGCTCTGTTTATGCTCTACAAATTCATATGAAAATTTGCATTACTCACTGCATTATATGAGAATCGAACTTTATAAACGCTATATTATCTTTAGTCAATTCGATTCTATTAGTGATAAATCGAATTTAACGCCAAGTTTATTCAATTACTTTTGATTAGATGTGTCCATTCATGTCCAGTCCTTCATGAGGCATTCTATTGTAATGCGGGGATTGTGTTGAATATTCCTTGAACGGGGGATATTACTCGTTATGGAAATTGCTTAATACAATTGTAAAATATAATGTATGATTTCAACTTCAAATTTTCAATAGAGGCTGTAGTTACCTTATGCTTTTCAATACAGTGACCTTATCAGAGCGATGAAATAGATGGGAAAAGAGAATGGTGGAATAGAGTTCCAATCATTGAATTTCTAAGCTAAAATGATTCCTGCAACAAACAAATAATGAATTTTCATAAATCATTGTTGAAGTTAAATTTTTTAGTGAATTACTTTCATTTAAAGCATCGACTCTCGAAAGTATTCCAATGAGTGTTGCCAATTATATCGACTCGAATTATAAGGATTTTGAGGATATCAATAAGTTCCATCATAGACGATTTTCACTTTGATCTAAAAATCATAATATCGAAAAATGTTCGTTCATTTGTTTTGTTACTTATATAGGTGCTTTTAATGTGCACAGTATAATCCACAGATAGATCACACAGCAAACAACAAAATGAACACTTCTTTTGAAGTATTTTATTTTACACTTGCCATCATAAGAGTATTGCATTGCAATGCCATAAAGTTGACCTATTAGAAGGAAAATATTCTTTGAGGTAATAAAGGTCCCTATATCACGTATATTCTAATCTATCGGGGCTTCAAAAGCTTCAAAATTTCACTACTGATAACTCAACATCGTGCGGATCCAATAAGGTAGTTACCTTTTCGATAGTATCTCCGATCTTAGAGAAAAGGATATAGCGATCGCTATTTAAAACTATAACGTATCTTATTGCTTTAAACATCATATTCTCCATCTGAGGGTTGTGTGGTTTGTGGAATCAGTTCCCGATGATTGCCGACCTAACTATTTGCTGAAGAAAATAGATGCTAGCTTGTTGTGATTGAATATGGCTAAGTGGATTCTCTTTTATCGAAACGCTAAACACGTAATGCTGCCTTTGGTCGCCTCACAGTGTCGTCTCGAATGAACCGTATAGCTGAAGTCACCTTGTGCACAAAGTACATCGAATTTAACACCATCAAATGCATTTTCGATTGCTTTGATGATGGAACGTTTCGACTTGCCCACATCATTGTCGATTGCCTAAACTTCAGGAAGTTATTATCCGCTGCCGAAATGTTGAGAAATAAGCAACACATTGTTGTCTGATTCAACTTTGAAAAGTTGACATCACATACTCGAGCCGAGGTGACTGTTCTCAAAGACTATTGAGTTCAGTTTGGTAATGAAGTAGCAATGAAATAGGCGACCAGTTAAGATGTTCAGCATGGATGAGTCTTAACGTTTAGACTCTCTAACATTTAAGCTTATCGGAAGTGGAAATCGACTTTATTCGATCGTTTATAGTAGTTTCACAAAAGGATATTACCTTAATTAGAGTCGAAGGTGTTTTATTTTTCTCAACTGTAAAGATGTAAGGCAATGGAAAGTGGTAAAGCATTATGAGTGAGCAATGAGTAAAACAGCCAAATTGAAACATGCCTCCACAATATTCTAATTACACGAAAAGTTTATATTCAGTGGTGCATATACAAAAAGAGTCTCATCCATTCCTCCACCTTCTCGAAAAGATCGTTTACTGATCTTCACTATGGAAATTTTTGAAAGAAATTAATTTTTTGGTCGAATCTCATGGCGGAGGGTGGTGGGTGGAGGGGTGGGAAGGGGGGAGGGGCTTTCTAAATCGCTCAATTATCCGGAATACAGCGCTAAGGCCTTCTAATTCACTCGTAACGTTTCACAAGAGTCAGCCAACGTCGCAATAGCGTAACGCATCTTTCACTGTAAAAATATAAGGTGTTTTCAGTAAAATGATTCGTTAGAGGTAATCGTCAACCACCTCGCGATTTAGCACTCGTTATTCTAATTTCCGCAATTATATTGAAATGCTGGCAATTTCACTCAGAATAACGTTTGTTGATAAATGCTACCAAGTATCTTTTTTGCAATGGCTGTGCATGTCGTAGATTTGAAAATAAACTCAAATTGAGCGTGATAATTGTTTCCGATCCGAAATACACTTTATATTCTAAAATTAATAAGGACATTACTGGAGATGAATCTAATGAAGGCATTCTTAGAGTTGAACGATACCTGCATACCTGTGACATAATATCCGCTAATTCTCGATTATTGCATTTCGTCGGTGAAACAGCAATCATTCGTGATGCACTTTGCCTTCGTTTCTGAATCACATTGTCTTTACTTGTCACATACTATATTACTTCATCATTGCATTGGGTTACAAAATCTATTGCGTACTATTGGCTGCGTCCATCGACGATAGCGTTGCATATAATATTGAGGCTTGAGACAACGGCCTCACCTAATAAAGCGTGATAACAGCAAGTGGGGAAGCATGGTGAAACGGTTAGCACGGCAATCACTTTTTCGAATTTGTTATATCTAAATAAAAAATTAGTATAGACGATCGCCTTATGAGTTTTGCTCTACCCGACAAAAGTTCTAACTCTTACTTCAGCATTTCTCGTGTTCTAATCACCGAAGTACCAAAAAGATAAACGCAGAAATTACATATTACTACAGGAAGTAGCCGTTTTATGTTTTGTGAATGTAAAATTATAAGAACGCAATTGACTTGAACTCCTCTTTCAACGTTCAGAAAAAAAAANAAAATTAGTTTTTTTTTTGGTTAAGAATTTTTTGGTTAAAAAAAAAACCGAACAAAGTTTCTAAGAATTGGTAAAAGTTTTACCTTCATTCGCTTCAACAACAAATATCGTCTATCAAATACATCATATGGGATCAATCTTTCAGTACTCAAAGGTTCGATTATATCTGTAATAGAGATTTTTTTTTTCAAACCATAAAACGAAGCATGCTAAACGAGATGGAAAATTTCGATTAAAAAAAAAAGGATCTATGATAGCAAAGATATGAATGAAGCTTTATGAATATTTCGCATTCAACACTGTAATTGTAAATTGTAATAAATGAAACGAATGATGAATGAAGTCAGATCTAATTATTTGTGCATATGATTAAGCGATGAATACATAAATGGCAGCATAAAAAGTGCTACGATCATAGGTTAACACTATTGCATGTGAACGCCGTTTAGAGGTCATTTAAGGCAAAAGCGAGTTATTTTTTCAATGCCATTGGTGAATCTGAAATCACATCCTGGAATTAATTTTTTTTTTTGATGGAACACAGTTACTTGTAATCCTTTCCTGCTGTTCTCCAGTCTGCTCATCCAGAAAAACTTCCGGTTATTTAGGAATATAAGTACGTTTAAGTGATTGTGATGTTGTAATTGCCTGACCTTTATGCAGCGGTGATCGTGTAACGGCAGTCTGTGGCCACTCCTCGTCATAAATATCTAATGATAGAGTTTCATTATTTATAGAAGCAGAGTCTTTTGGAGTTGGCCAGAACTGTGGAAAACTTGGCACAACCAGAAATTGGCACATTATATGACGTCATTTTTTGAGAACCCAATAGGTGGCGTTAAACTGCTGAGAGTGAGGGAAAAGAAAGTGAAGTTTGTATTAATTTCGTTCTCATATTGAAGATGTTTGCAATATACCGTATGATTCAACAAATAAAGACCCGGACCCTATTAGGCTTTTGATGTGAAAAGATAGGGATTATACTGAATGGAATGATCATATCCCTGTCACATAACGTGTAACCCTTTATCAAGCAGTAAGTATACATTTAAGATGCTCGAAAAATGAAATTGCTAGGGATTTATTTCATATTTCGATGTGGGAGGGAGAGGAAATTATTTGTGGATGCGTCATTCGGATATGACTGCAGGTGAGATTCCCGCATTACAAAATTTTAGTACCTTCGATGCTTCCGCATGCTACTATGCAAACAGAGGATAGCCTCTGACCTCTTACCTTCAGAAATCCTCTCACCATCCTCTTCACGATTGTCATCCAGAGCATCCAAGGAACTTTCGAGGTAGGATGTCATATGGCTCGAAGATTGCATCGATGAAGGCTCGACAACATTTCTTGTTGAAGGCGTAGCAGGCACTACAGAAACAGGACCGAATAGGCTCGACTGATCGAAAGTGCCACCATTCATTGAGAATGAGCTTCGACCTGTCACATAGGGAACTGCAGAGAGAAAAGAATCGTTCAAAATTATCATAAATATGTGCATATACTGCCAAATCACTTAGGTGAGCATAATTACAAAAATCGGTGTAAAAAAGTCACTTAAAATTAATTTTTTAATATATTTCTGAAAACATACGGACTTTAGATCGTTAAGAAATTTACAGGCATACGCTTATGAACGAACAAATAAATAAGGACTCGCTTTTATTCTTGCATCTTTTTAGGGATTTTGTTTTTTAAGAATCAGGCCAGAATATTGCCGCATAACATTTGAAGTGAACCGACTTACTGGGTGGCTTTAGTTGATCGTTGAATGGGAAAGTATATTCTCTTTTAGGCTGTTGATAATTGATAGACGAAGTTTGTGTATAAGACGGCGCTGGTTTAGCATATGATTGGGGTGATAGTATTGATGAAGTTGTTGGCTGCATAAATGTTGCAAATGGTAACGCATAACTACCTCCATAGGAAGTCGGTTGGCATGACTGAGGTGGCGCACATGCTGGTGCTGCAACCACTGACTATAATGTACATAAGTATGAAGACATTTATTTATTCATTTATTTATTTATTTAATTATTTATTTAATTATTTATTTATTTATTTATTCACTTATGTATTTATTTGTTTATTTATTTATTTATTAGCTCGAACATTATTGCTCATTAAACATATAAGCTGGCACCGTTTTGTTTGGAAAACAAGTTGGCATCTATTCTAACCGTTTCATTTATTCATAAAATTGAACGATTAACTCTGACGGAACATCTGATCCAACAGACGATCTACTCACGACATTTTGGTGGTTAGGGAGATTGGCACGGTCATCACAGATTTATGAAGTCAGATGAACGGGGTCAAATCGGTGAATGAACATCCCCAAACTAAAACTGTGCATTTCCCGAACGTTCGCTAACACAATGACACTGAATGACATGCAAAAAAAAATTTAAAAAAAATTCATAGCCAATGGAAAATTTGACGTGTGAGCACGAACTTTACAACTTAAATGTACTGAATGGTACCACCTATTAATTCGAATGACCGAAATATGAGGGAGGAGAATATAGTCACGGGAAACATTTTAAAGTAAGATGAATATATGGATGTGGGAAATTACTGTAATGTTGCACATCTTCGAACGTTGTATCAGTTTATCTCATCAGTGATCGGAATCATATGAATTACGGCAAAAATGTTTGCAGAGAAATTGGTTGGGAATAAAAATATTTGGGATACCTAAGAGAAGCGATTATGCTGGTTTTCTGCTAAAAGCAAACTAGCAGTACGGAGAGGAGAAGCATATGATTATAAGCTCGATTATGAGGTCGTTGAGAGTTTTCCTTTGTTGAACAGGAGAAACTTTACAGGAAAGGGTCATACAGTAAGATTGGCTGAAAAAAGTGTGGAGTCGTATTGAGAGGAGCTTATACATTTGTCAGCTCCTCCAATAAGCTTTTACAACTGTTTAAGCAACAAACTGTGTAAAATTCACCTGTATAAGGTGCATTTTCCTAAGCTTAACCTTGCATACATATCTATATACCTGGGCTACTTGCTCGATTCACACGTTTTACTTCTACAGGAAGAAGAGAAAACTCGCACTGCTTCTGAACATAAAAACTCGACAAAATAATATTGTCTCCTCAACAATGCAAATAAATAACTGCACAAGTGAAAGTCGATCACATACCTGGTAGACAGGTGTGTATCACACATGGTGGCGGTGGAGGCGGGCATAAGCAGTTACCGTTGTTGAGAAAGAATTCACTCGATTTACCCATCATCATCAAAAATAACATCAAAACCAATAGCGTAGAACTCTTCATGCCTGAACAAGTCGAGTGTCCGAACATATAGTTAATTATTTCTCAGTGACACAATCGTCTTAACCATTTATAAATATATCTGTGTCAGTGATGATTCCTTTAAGCTCGGCTAGAGAAAGACTTTGGTATATTGTTCGCCTTCGAGATAACCGATGCCGCTGAAACAGGCCCGACAACTGTCCAACAGTTTTAGCCAACAGGGAATATGTCTCCAACTTCTGGCAATCTACGCACTAAACATTTCATCCCCACCGAAATTAAATATACTTATTACTTCCCCATCGAACGAGCCAGCATTTAGGCTAAACAACTCATTGGATTACAGCAATTATTTTGAAACACTTGAAATATAAACGACTTAGAGATTAAATTCATAATTTTCGATGGACTTAAAATAGATCGACTGTCTCTTATTGACTATGAAATTAGAAACAAGTAAAGAAACATGCCAAAAGAATTGGATCTTTGTTCCCCAATCACATAAGCAACTAGCTTCAAAAGTGGCCAACAAAAATAAAATATACTAAACGCTTCTCTCAGTTTCTAATCAACCGGAAAGGGTGCATGAATCTTCAGCAAAGAATTCCTTTTTTTTTTCGCAATGTAACCGGCCTAAATTAAAAACTACCGATTAAAAAAGCATCCGGATTTTTGGCATTCTTAAATGTCTATACTTTCTTGTAAGTTTGATAAACTAATGGATGTATGGTGTAGACGATTATCTAACAATTATGCGTTCCAAATTTGATAAAGATAGATACATACACACATAGAAATTTACAAATAGATGCCAACATGATGCAACTTGCCAGGCGAAATTTCCAATGCATAAAAAGCGACGAATATTAGATATTCATTGAATTCGACATCAGCTAAACCCTCAGATTTTTAAATGATAAAATTGAAATTATTGGTGAGGAAGGATAACCCTCAAACAAAATGATAACGAATAGACAGATATGCGGCAGCACTTCGCATATCCACCTTTGCCTACTCGTAAGACTTTATCTTCTATTCGAAGATATGGATGGATATGAGAGAGTATGGATGGATATGAGAGCGATGATTTGGAATGCTAAGAATAGGTGACGATCTTCAGATGGGTTAGGTGCCGATTTATGATGCATTGCGGGGGGTCAAAATTCCACTAATAGTTTAGCGATGTGCTCTCAATCGTTTAATTGCCCATAATCGGTACAAAATGATCTATAAGATGGATGCATGAAATGAGTGTTTCATTCATTGAATCGATAGGAAAATGCTCAATAGATATATTTATTTATATCCGCAACAAATAGTGATAAAAATAAGAGTAGTAAGTAAGCAACTGCAAAATATATGATAGTATATAATAAACTGCATTTCCGCCTCTTCTGCATAGTGACCATCTTTGACTTATTCATTGTGGACTATACTATCTATCATTTCCTCTTATTAAACCCGCAACGAATATGCTTCATTAAACTTATTAAACTCAGTCGGATCAGATGTGATAAAATGATGGGAAAATTACCTCAAACTATTTTCAAAAAAGTCTATATTCCCTGAAAAGTATGTGACATTTTAGCCAAATTGCAGTAGAAAAAGAATTATTGACCAAAAACATACTCAAGCAGAAAAGTAATCCCCCATTGATAAGGTAGTGACCACAATTCTATCGTAACCTCTGTCCTTTTGAAATCTAAAGTGATTTTTCATAAACGATTATTTTCTGTCATAATGCCTCATAAAAGTACTTTAATTTCTTCGCATCATCACCAAAAGTACCCGGAAAAAATGAATCTGGTTGTATGCACAATTGACATTTGTAGAATTATTCGTATTTAGAGAATTGTTTTCATGAAAATAAATGCAAGCAACCCATTACAAGAAACTATTTATAAAAAGTCCACTTAAGTAAAAAATTAATTCGAATTTTTTTGACAGGCTGGAATGCAACAACCATTTAAAGATTTCAGCAAATATGAGTGTATTTAACTGGATCAATTATTTGACAATTAAAACAATAGAATGATTATTACAATGAAAAATTAGAGTTTAAAAATATTGTTCTATTTTGATGAGACGCCAACTTATGTACACTTCAATTTCTTGTGATTCTCATCTATGACGGAATCCTAACAGATCTTGTTTTTATCATGACCTATGATGATATTAGACTTAGGAACCGGATGGAAATATGCTCTTTGCGTGGGGAGTTGGAAAGGACTTGACTCCAATTTGCACGATAATATGACAATCTCTGAAGTATGTTGCACAGTAAAAGTTGTAAATAACTTTTGAAATTAAATTTGCAGTAATTATAAAAAATAACTGTAGAAATCTGCATCTTCAACATCACAGTTTATGACTTCGTTTGTAGGTCTGCAAGTGTGACTTAATGTGCGGAAAGGAGCCCAGATGATGTCATCTGATGAATCATATTCTTCGCGTGGGCGGAGCACTTTTTCACTCCCACAGGAACCGAGCTGAGAGCTTCCGCGTCCTGGAAATCCGTTAGAAGACGCCTGGTTTTATTGCGATACCGTCTTTACTTTTTTCTTGCTATTGAGTTGTACCACTTTCATATAAAGTTTAGTACAGTACAGTTTTCGAAGCTTTTGGTGCAATAAAACATAGTATGATATAGTTTAAGAAATTTTCGAGGTAGTGAAGTATAAAATAATATAGCTTTCAAAGTTTCAGAGGAAGTAAATCTTACTGGAGAATAGTCAAAAAGTGACGGTAAATTGTCAGCAGTGATTTGCGACGTTCTCGCTGATCGCTGTAGTTGGATATGACAGCGAAGAGCCAATCTACGATATTTACTTGTGATCTAACACCGCAGTGATCACATTTACTCGTAAAGTCGATTCTCGTTTATTGTTCTTTAACGTTACTGATCGACTTATATGCTCTTGTGCAGCCCCATGCGATATCTGGAGCCTTTATAAGTCGGACTTTGGTGTTTAGTTCGACTCGTTTTAGGGGGGTTGTGGTGCTCCCTCCATGAACTGTTTCTTCTACCGTACCGGTTATCGGCCCCTACCATCTGCTTACATCGACCCTCCTCTATGTTGCAGCCGTCAGTCACAACAGCTCTTCTTCTCATAATGGTCAAAAGTTGTCTCTGCTATTATTTTTTGTTGTTTTCAACTCTAAGGGTTATTGGTATACTGTAGATCGCCTGAGTATACGAGTATTTTTGCAGTAGATTTATGAAAACGGTTGGCCCGCTGAGGAGGACTGTGGAAGCTCATTCGGTGCTAGCCACTCTGTCATGTTTTTCCACTTGTCTTTCTGCATATGTTTCCGCGGCTCTTCTTCTGCATTGTAAGATCGCATAAAAATTTCATCACTTTCGACATCTTTAATTAACATCATCACAAAATCATAACTAAATGAAACGCACCTAACATAATGCCAACTTAACTAAAAAACATACCAAACCTATTGGCAATACAATGCGAATAATACACTTAGCAATGATTTGAAATAAAAGGATATGTATCAAAATTGAGCACTAAACATAATCAGTTAGGTTCGGAGGCTCAGCCAATGGGCATCCTCGAGATATTTCCTTGTGCAGAGCAATAACCCACTAAGTTTATAATCATCGGAACGCTTAATCACCTCTCCTCACTTCCTCAAAACGATAATCTCATCTTCTAGGCTAGTGACATAAAGTCGCAAAATTATACACCGCAGACATAGTTATCGATGCTTATGTTTTCCATGACAACAGTATTGTTAAGTTAGGTGTTGGCAAATATTCAATATGGGAATTCGATTACTCGTTCAGTGTACTTGAATACCAATCGAAGCATATGGGGCTTTGTTTATTTCATACGGTATTTTTCAGCGTGTTTATTTCATACGGTATTTTCAGCATGTTTATTTCATACGGTATTTTTCAGCACGGGAGGAATGTACAGACTCCACAGGGGACCTTCTTAAATACCTCGCATTACCCACAGGAACATATTCTGAAGAAAAAGAAACCGAAAAGCAGAGTAATTGTATAAAAAGAGTCATTTCGAGATGTACGACTAGTTGTTGCGGTTTGCGGAATTGGCGTGGATGTTGCAGATGCTTGTGTTTGGCCGGTGATATTGTCCGTTGCTATTTGGGAGTCACTCTGGGTGGTACCACTGCTCACTGTTGGATGCGTTTCTCCTTGCGACACGGTTGTTGTTGTATGTGCTCCTGAATTCATTTTTTACATCCTTTTTTGAAAATTAATATCACCTTCATTGCAGATCTTTCCTGAAAGGTTTGCAACAGCGCTATGGGATTTACCTTTAAGTTGGTATTTATCTTCATTTTTACACACTTTTGAAAATAACTGTTAAACTCATAATGTTGTTACAAACTTTTGCTACTTCTTCAAAATAAATCATGAAATTTTAATAAATGCGACTAGTCCAGAAATATTTTAAGGCTCAGTGACTCTTTTTATCGCCAAATTTATTAGACAATTTCACTATAATTTATGAATTAATAACATCGATTTCAATGAGCCATAGAAATATTTCTCACTATTGGCTTATGCGGTTGCCTCACTGAGCCGTTTAATTATAAAGTTCAGCTTGAGAAGTCACTACTCAATAAATTCCAAAAAATTCCATCGTCGATCATGTTGAAGAAACGATCGAATAATCAATTATAATAGCCGAGTTTATGCAACTGGTATCGAAGGCGGCATTGTACTAAAAAAAGTTGCTGCTTCTTCCGGCAAATATCTTGAAGTGGATTTTGTTGCTCAAAATCTTTTTTATTTTCAAAAAAAAAACTCCTGATTGACTAATTGACAGCCAGCTGCCCTCATTCAGGTGTCACCTATTATGTCACAATGATTCATCAGATGCGGTCACTCACTATATAAGTACACGCTCGGCTGCGCCAGCCGTTCCACAGAGCACACAGTTCAAACTTGATAACTAACTCATTTACTGAATTCGAAGAATTTATAATTGATATAAACCTTGTAAGAACAAGGAGATGTAGTGGAAAACGGTACCCAAAGGGTCTCGAAGCCAAACCATAATACTTAATACTTCAAATTCTCGATCAATTCCTATCATGAGCCGCTGCTCTATCACGAAAAGAAGATCGTAAAATTCGACCAGTTGAATTATTTCGATATTTTCTTTTTTTGTGTCCGTCATCTTCTCACTATCGAACAGTAGCTACATAACCCATAAACCGATGGGATTCTTGATCATTCGTTATCCACTATTGGTCGAAAAGATGAATAGTGGATAACGCAACTAAGAGCTGTCATAGCAGATAAAACCTCATCGTATGAAACTCATAGAAATCAATGAGATATCAGTTAAATCGTTGAGGTGATCAATGAGGTGTTCCTTTCTTTAAAAGGAGGAGCATGAGAATCACTACGGCTATGTTCTCATTACGTATAGATGCCATCAGCTTCATTGCCATAAAGAAACCAAATGGGCTTTAAGACTTTGATGACGGATTTTTTGACTTGGCCAAGTGGCAGCAATGTAAGGTGGATCAGTCGGCTTTAGGTAAGGCGGGAAGAGTGCATCGTGCAGGGTAAGTCGGAAAGGGTCAAGAGCTTGCTGGCGGATCAGGCGATTACCCGGCACGTGTCATGATGCTAGCATCAGGCAGAATCGAGAGGGTATAAAAGAGGTTTGTGCTGATGTGTTCACTCCAGCTCCTAAACTGGTATAAAGGCAGAGTGGGTCTACCGGCGGTGCGAGAGAGCGTCAGTGGCGATGAAGAGTCGACTGTGGGGTCGTGATGGCGGTCCGAGCAATCCTAGTGTCCATTCGTGTTTATCACCTTATTGTAAAAGTGTTCTAAACTGTTCACTCCAATAATTGTGCTGTCTCGCAAGTCACTCGACCACAGCCCGACGCATCGTGAAGATCCTCATTGGGACCAGGACGGCTAGACGAGCCAAGGGGAGCTGACCTCACCAATTCATTCATTGGTCAAGAGCTTGCTGGCGGATCAGGCGATTACCCGGCACGTGTCATGATGCTAGCATCAGGCAGAATCGAGAGGGTATAAAAGAGGTTTGTGCTGATGTGTTCACTCCAGCTCCTAAACTGGTATAAAGGCAGAGTGGGTCTACCGGCGGTGCGAGAGAGCGTCAGTGGCGATGAAGAGTCGACTGTGGGGTCGTGATGGCGGTCCGAGCAATCCTAGTGTCCATTCGTGTTTATCACCTTATTGTAAAAGTGTTCTAAACTGTTCACTCCAATAATTGTGCTGTCTCGCAAGTCACTCGACCACAGCCCGACGCATCGTGAAGATCCTCATTGGGACCAGGACGGCTAGACGAGCCAAGGGGAGCTGACCTCACCAATTCATTCATGAAAGCGACGAATGAAGGACCATATACAGGAAACAGCGAAGTTGTCAGAACGGACATGCAGTCGTGCATCGAAAAAAAGAAAATGTAAACGCAAAAAAGCCGAATCTAAGAAAACACCGGCATCATTTTTGTATGAAGCAGTGATGATAGCAACTATAGAAGCAGGAAATGATAATTTGGAAAACGCATTCCAATAGACCAAATTAGTTCCAAAGTTTGCGGCATTCCAATTCAAATACGCTGATAATTTTGCGCCGTTATCACTGCGCGTGGGAGGATTCTCAATGTGCATTCAGAGCATCGTAGATTAAATGCGCTTCCCAAATCATCAAACCCACCCACAAATACGGGCAGTAAGTTGGAAAACGCAAAAAGTGCACGGCAAAAAATTGCTGCTTATCACTAGAGGAATTTATCAGTAGAATAGCAAGGCTAAACTCGTGGGAAGCATTAATAAAGACATGTTGATGTAAACGTCTATATGTTTCGGTTTACAGTTCTAATAGTGCTTTAACTGTAATATCTCCATGGGAACCATTGATCGTACTCAAAAAACTATAATATATGCGTTATTCCTAAGCTTAGTAGAGAAAATTTTCAGCCGAAACAATAAGGAGGAGAGTATTTTTCAAAACGAAAAGAAAATTAGTAAGGATTTTTTTTTCCAACATATCACCTATCACTGAAAAAAGGTTGTTCTTTAATCATTTACTCAAGTGGCTAGAGGAAGAAAATAAGGGGAAATGATATAGGAGAGATTAGCAGGTTTTATTAACTGAATAGATTAGCAACGTCTACAGCTTAATCACTCAAAAATATTTGAATTTAATGCATTATACAAAACAAACTAATTTTCATTAAAGTGCTAAAATAATTTGTAACCATTCGATGCAATTGCTCTCAATTAGCAAAATCGTATTTATCGAATAATCAATGAATCAAAAATCAGTCATATTTTATTGGCATTATTGTATTTCGCTTATTTGATAATAGTGATGGCGCAAATTTATTACTCATTATTTGAAGAGAAGAAGAAATATTTATTCATTCCCATTCATGTTAAAGAATCACTCGATTTGTTTTGCCTAGCAAACTCCATTAAGTGAAGTAATACACATTAAACACAATAGAAAAAATGGGCTGAAAGAAAGATCAATATTTATTTATGCTAATATTTGTTATGTTGTTCTAAACTTTCAAATGTTTTTTAAAATATAATATTTTTCTTGCAAAAAAGCTGAGAATATATTTGAGTACAAATAATAAGCAACGACGACATTTGCATATGAAAAGCACAGAGGAACTGAGTGCAGTACTTGTCTATCACAAGCATCAATATGTGTGCATGTGTGTTCGAAAGAAAGTGGGAGGGAGAGGGGTGGCGTAGGGAAATTCAATTTCGAGGTACCCGAGGAAAGTTGTCTGGAAGAATTGGCCAGTTTTTCTGGATAGCAGTAAACTGATTGATCATCACTTTCCCTGAGTGCTCAAAAAACGTATTGGTGAAAAAATACCACAAAAGTTATCCTTTTTTTCTCTACATTTTTTTTTCTGATTTTTGTCTTCCAAACTGAAGTGTTTACATTCCCCAAAAACCGTTATTAAAGTGCAATTGAACAAAAGCAAGAAGCGAAGCAAATCGAGAATAAGATATCAGTTAGTTTCAACCGATCATGAGGTTATTGATTCTCAATGCGATTGCGGCTTTTTTCTGCGACGTTGTGATGAATGATATCGCGAACCTGTTGACGATGTGGACGACCAACTGCTCATGCATGAATCATAGCCAGCAAAATCCGGATATTCCAAAGCACATAGTTGCGCAGCTCTGAAGTGAATTACTCAAATTTTTCATTAATTGACTTCATCAATTCAATTTGAACACCACAGTTAATATTTTATCAAATATTCTAAAAGTGAGGGATAATTATAATAGCATAATTGCGGTGGCACGGTATATCTAAAAATTCTGCAAAATTTTCATATTGGAGAGAGATGATGCAAAAGAAATCAAAATGTTGCTCGAAGAATCGAAAATATCTGAAAGGAAAGTTATTTTTGGATCGTTGTTCAAGTGAGACAAATTTTCAGCTATTATTTAAGTATTCATGGAATATTGCTAATGTTTATGCACATGAGAGCTACTCATATATCTGTACATTCTCAACAGTTGCTTCAATACGCTCGCCGTATTCAAAATGTTGCTCGAAGAATCGAAAATATCTGAAAGGAAAGTTATTTTTGGATCGTTGTTCAAGTGAGACAAATTTTCAGCTATTATTTAAGTATTCATGGAATATTGCTAATGTTTATGCACATGAGAGCTACTCATATATCTGTACATTCTCAACAGTTGCTTCAATACGCTCGCCGTAATAGATTAGCGTATCACATATGAGAAAGAAAATCAGTTCCATTAACCTAATTAGTATTATTCAGTATTAGTTAAAATAGATAAGAGAGGATCTGCGTAATATTAGAAGGACCCACTGAAGAAGCATATCGCTTTTGACAAGTTATAGTGAATTATGGAGCAATCAGGGTAATATGCCTTTCATATTTCTATAATATGCCTTCCGGTTGCATAACTGTAAGCCGATTTAAGCGACAACTCACCTGAACTTTCCAACAGGCATTGAATAATTCCACCTAACGGAATTATATTCGATATACTTCATGAATATCGAGTCATTAGTTTTAATCTTGTTTAGCACGTCGTTCATTGTCTGCGGGGTTATGGCATCTGTAAGAATGCAATTGCTGAGGTAACATTACTTGTTTACAGTATAATGCACTCATTTGCATATAAATTTCGATACTGATGAAACGATAAATCAATAAGCGCATAGTTCTTAGCATAGATACTATCGCGACTGCAAAGAAAACAGAGTTTGTTGATCGTCCGCTCAGAAATATACATCATACAGATATCAAAGAGTTGCATATCTGATTGTCGTGCAAAGAAATGGCGAGCCGTAAATTTGCCAATGTATCAACTGAGTCAACAAGCAAGACTTATAAATGCACCCCAACGGTTCGACGACTGGTAAGCGTTGACTTTGATTGTTGGAATGCGACTTCGTTCACTGTGGTTGCATCTTGTTGTGTATAGGTTGATGGTGTATTGTCAGCGTAGATTGTGTAGTTCGATAATGGTCGCATAGCATTACGTCTTTTAACTATCGAGTTGAAGTTATCTCTGTACGAGAGTTGTGTCACATATAAAATGGCTTCCTTTTCTCTCTTGAGTTTCTTTAGGCGTCGATATTTGCTGCAGTATATGTGCGCGTGTAAATTGTCGTTGTCATTGTATGCTGATGTTGGGGATCTTGTTTGTGATGGTATGCGCCCTCGCTGTCAGATTGGGCGGACCGGTCGTGCGTTTGTTACGTACGCGTTTACTGTCGTTTTTTGATGCCTAAATATCATAATAAAGGTTTAGTTACCGGAGTCTGCGGTGTGATCCACAAGGCAGCACTAAGGCGTAAACAAGGATTCTATGTATGGTGGAATACGGTGTCGGTATTGGGAGATGAGCCGCTTCAAGATTATACGGCACTGGGTAACTGGCAGAGACAATAAGTGGTCACTGACACACGGAAGGCGTCATCATCTGGAGTAGCACGCAACTCTGGTCGGTCATAGACGGAAGTCCAGTGGACGTGATTGCCAGCTCCAGCGGTGATCTTTGATAGGTGTCAGCGCCCGTTAACGGTAGAAACAGATCGACGGTGGATCGGGAGCGCGACACATCAACTCAAGTGCGACTATGGCAGACGGCGGAGGACGAGCAGCAGCCAGGTCGACACGAACAACAATGAAACAGCCCTTGTTTCCACAAAGATTTTGCCCTGTTTTGTTCACTGTTTCTGTTTGTTCGCGAACCTTTGTGGACATGCCAACCTTCTTATTGACCTCCCTACCACGGGACCAATACAATTACATACCTATCCTACGAAAATTTCATATGAAATGAAAGAATTACGTAATAGCAGCCTCAGTTTACTATGGCGCTTAGGAAATACTCTAACGAAGCTTTATTGTGTGGTCATACTGCTTCAGTGAAAAGAATGAAAAATGCGTTAGAATTTTTCAACGAGATATCAAGAATTTCCTTGGTTAATTATTGAACAACTGAATTTCTTTTGTGATGAATAGGAAGAGAGAACAAAATGATCTTACTAATTCCATAAGTTTGACTCATCGAATATTCCAATTGCCATTTAGTCGATGCATTTTTATTGAGAAGACCCAGATCAATATAATAGGTTCTGAAATAAGCGATCAATCAATAAAAAATGTTACTATTTCATTGCAGAATATTTTGAGGAAATATTTAATTCGTATTATAGTTGGGTTAAATGTTTGGCAATTGCCACGATAGCAATGTTTACGGATCGGAATCACTTCATGAGTGCCGCAATTGCCTTTCCCTTTCCTATATTCCATAACGGGCATTATTTTTCATGAACTGATAGACATAAATAACAAAATTCAAATAGAAGTTATTAGTAGCAGTTTTCGAAAACTTTATGATTCATTCCTTTGCTCGGAAACTTTTTTCCATATATACAAAGAGTGACTTTACTTGGCATCAAGCAACTGTTGCGTGCGTACATCATAGTCGAAAACCCTAAATGCGGGATTATTCGCACCCGCTCCCTCTAAACTACTAAACCACGGTGTAACGGCTGGCGCCATCAAATATACTTGAACCGGATTTCTTGTCCTTGGATCCTGAAATTCAAAATCGTAAAAAAATGAATGAGAATGGAAAGAAACATGAAAACGAAAAACTAAAAAAACTGTATATTTGCATATGCATATATACATGCATATATATACAAGAGGCATCACACATGCATATATAATCCCAGATGTTCCCCTATAAGAGCGTTTTTATCTATTTCAGTGGCAAAGTTTTTAAATTTAATTGTAAATTTATTTTAAATTTATCTTTATTTTTATAAAACTTCTAGAAATTAGTTTGCATTTGTTACATCATCATTATAAAACTCTTCTTAAAAATGACGAAAGAAAATTTAACTAACGAGTAATCTTTGTGCATTGTTCATCGGCTACTCATTGCAAAAACATCACTACACTAAACTATACCACACTGAAGTAATTTTATTACCTGACACGCCTAAATGTTGGAACATTGGTGTTATGCAATAGCGAGCATTTGCATAAATAGGGTTCGTATCTAATCACAGACAAAATAACCGTGATTCAGTAGCCGAGTGCAAGGTGGAAAAAGAGAGCGGTTTTTGCAGAACAGTTTGTCGTATAAAATGCAGAAAAAATACATATGAGAATAGATGAAGTCACCAGGAGGGCGAACTTGGCACCATTTTTGATGGTAAAACCACCACTTATCCTCTTCTTCCTCCTCCCACTTCCAAGATTTACTTTTACATTTGCATTTCAACGATTGCAATAGTACCACAGGCTGAAATTCTCCCAACGAGGAAGATTGCAAAGGCAGCCCACGTCCTGATCAAAAATAATACACTCACTCTTGGATTAAGGATTACCTATAGGCTTAAAACGAAATAAAAGACCTATAACAAACCTTAACAATATGAAAAGTATCTGTGTGATGATGACCAAAAATCATCCATTTGATTGTGTCCGCATAACGTACAGTTATATCAATAAAACGTTGATTATATTGAGGTAACATCCAGGTGAAGTTAGGCGTACGCTCAAATACTGCAATTTTTTAAATTTCTTTAACACAAATTTTTTTGAAAAAATTTAGCGCATTATTAGAATAAAGTTTACTTAGAATTTATTGTATTTCCCATTGCCCTATTCAGGTTGATTTATTCCCTCCTTTTTCATTTATATAGTGCCATCTAAACTTAATCCTGAGTTGTTAATACACCTACAAATTAGGCAATTATTCAGAATGATTTATCACATAAAAGCTGGTAGGTTATGAAAAAAATATGAGGATAATCTCTAGTTAAAATGCGAAAAAAAAAACTGCAAAGCTTCAAAAAAGCACAATCGGTATATACAAGATAAAGAATTTTCACCAAAAGCTGTGAGCGGCTGAGATAAGCGCTGAAATGGTTCATTTAATTTAATACATATAGAAGTTGGCGTATAGAATCTGATAGACAATTTGGTGTGCATAATATTACCCGCATATATAAAACAAATATTACCTCCAGGTGGAATGTGGGCAACAACATGAACTGTTTGATGCATTCTTTGTGCTGCATCGAGAGTATCAGTCATAAATTTGAACTGATCGGCCGGATCATTGGGATTTGTAAACGTGGGAATCGCTTCGTTGTACTTATAATATAGATTCGTGTTCAGTGCGAGTATGGTAACGTTGTTAGGCGCAGCATACTTATAGTAGCCTCCTTTCAAGAATGTATCCTGCAAAGAATTCACTCAATTAATGCCCGCAGGGCATGACTCATATTGTGCCCTACGTAACGACGTTAGAGTTAACAATTCCTTTAATGGATTGTTCTTTCATTATCACATATACATAACTTATTGAAAAACCACTTGCAAAATTTATCAACTCTATCAATTGCTAAATCGAAAATAAGTGCAGAAGCATATCCAACAAAATAACATCATATATGCCTTTACATTTCGCTCATTTCACCGATCACTAACAAAAAATAAAAAATATATATAGTGTCGCTTTCAAATTTCGACTAACTCGGCCACCCACATAAATCTTCTGCAAAAAATTGAAACGACACAACCGATACAATATGAAAGTTGAATCGTCTATGAAACATATGCAAGTTGTTTGCCACTTCCTATCGAAAGTGATGAATTAACACAGATGACGATAAATGGTATGCGTTATATCCACAAAATTCGGCAGCTTCAAGCTCACTTCCAAGTTGAAATCACCGAAAAACTTATGCATGCGTATGCATAAAAATGCGTAGACATGACGTTATATCGAAACCGCCTTACAAAGCAAATTCACAAAAGCAAATAGCAAGCAAGGCATGACATGAATTTTATCATTTCGCTCATCGAATCACAGCTAGTCGAAATGCCAAAAGCTTGCGAAACTTGCACATTTCTTCCACATCTTGTATATATTGTTGTAAAGAGTGCAGTTCTGATCGGGGAATGCGTTCGACGGGGCGTAATCGTGATTACCGAATAGTGGTAACACGCTGACGTTCGGATATACGGTATATAGCATACTTGACACAGTTTGTAATACTAATTCCACATCTGCCAATATAATAATTCGACTATTTCATTAACTAGGAAAATTTGAGAAAGGAATGAAGTAATGCAATAGATCAATATTTTTGAGTTTCCATTTCGAATATATTTTTATCTAGTTTGGAAAAAATTTTCGAGATTTCAAGTGGATTTTTCAGAAAAAAATTTTTTCCAATTCTAAAGAGTTGTAAAAGTCTTTCCACTTCGTCATTTCAATGAATGAAATTATTCCCTCTTCGTCGAAATAGTCAACTCTTCCTCATACTTTTAGTGCACCACTTTAAAACTACTAAATCATCGTATTACCGACTAATTTGGCATATTGACTTAGCAGTTCAACGTCGCGAAGTTCGTTGAATATTTCAGCAAATCGTTAGAACAAATTAAGCTGTCACAGCATAAAATAAAATAGGAGAGAATTTAGAAATGAAAAAAATCAATAAATTACAATCTCACAAGTTTCGTTATAATCGTCAATGTGTGGAACATTGTCTCCAGTCCAGAAGACAAAATCTGGATTTGGAATCACTTCTTTTGCAGCAGCCAATGTCCTTCTGATAAGACTCTATAATCTTCCTCTTCAATATATTCAAATAAGAATCTTCAAATATTAGAGACAATATTAATAAAGCTTTATACTGCAACTAACAAACTGAATTCTTATTGCACTATCATTTACTCACTTATCGAGTGTGGTTATCTTGTCGTTCAAACAAGTGCGGGAAAAGGTGTGCCAAAAAAACTACCATAAGGTGTGCTCTTTGCAATGCAACAGATGCTTCTGTATTTCATTTATCTAACCAGACAATTCCACAAATTAACGAAAAAATAATAAAACATAAGGGATATCTGCTGTCGATCAGACTTTCACCTGAAAGTTTTCATAAAAATCTTGATTTAAAGAGTCATTTTGTCGGACGATGCTTGCCTGTTTTCCAGTCTGATTTTCCTTCCACCTCGTCTTCTTGATTTAAATATACCGCAATTCTTTCTCATATTTCCACCCTTTATACCTCATCAAAATGAGTGTAAAAATGCTCAGACGCTGTACTCATGAATGACGCTTTAAGTGCTGTAATGCTGCTCACTAACACTTTCTGCAGCATTTTTCAAGCGTTGAGTGATGATGTTCTAGAGTGGACGTGCTCCAAACATTGCTACATATAAATATGAGTGATATTATCGCGCAGTGAACCATCCTACCACAAACTCACATGTAGAAACTTCTAAAAATAAACTTTACATGTAGTAAAGTGAAATAAAATCAATAACAAACTTTGGGTGCATCACATGCATAATCGCCAAACTGGCCAAGCTTGCTGCGTTTTACACCACTTTTTTGATGGCACTTCTCGTCGATATTGCCAAACTGTGCCGAGTAATCTCTATCGAAGTGGAAATCGCTAAGTTGAAGAAATTGGGCAGCACTTGTAAATGTGACTGCATATGATAAAATAATGAAAGCACTGAACATCCTGAAAAGCAAAAGAAGTGAATAGAACAGCAGATAATAATTGCAATAATATTACGACAGGTAGAGAAGGGGGAAGGATGGAACCTATTGAACAGTTATATATTCTTCCTTCAAAAATTTGCGAACAGGATTTATGCGAGGAAAGAAAGAGGCGAATTCATTCGTCATGATAGGAGCAATTATTTACGACAAGATTTCGATAGTTAACAATCCAACTCATTCGAATTTCGCCATTTCTATTCAACAAAAAATATCTTTTGATATAAAATTTGGTTGAATTTTTCACCAAAATCCGACTAAATAACAAATTTTGACATATGGGCATTGATATCAATAGTTAACAAATAAAAATTACTGAAAATAATAAAATTTTGTGACAACTAAAGTTATCTTTTAAAAAAAATATTCGAGCATCTCATAAACTACAAATTCTGGGCCTATTATTATAAGACATAGACATCGCACATATGCAGTATAAAAGATAGAGCAAAACAAGGCTGTCAATAAACGGCACAGAACAACCGATCCCCTCGATTATTGCGTAGACGTTCTACCAGCCAGCTGTTGAATCACTGCTGCATTGCATTATTTTTGATTAATTGCCATTATCGACAGTGTTCACATAACGCAACACACCTCATCAGCGTATAATATGAGCAATCAAATCAAAAATAATATTAGCTGAGAGAGGATGGCATAGACTTATATGACCGAAGGCTTATTTCATATCTAATATTTAGCGTCACTCCGACTTTGATGATAACCATTGTTCGATGACCAATGAAAACATCGTCACAAGTTGGTTACCATTTGAAGATAATATTTCCACATGTCATCAAAGAATGGCCATCATCTAAGTCCGAGGCAGATTAAACATTACTCTAATATAACATTTCAACCACATAAACGTGCAATACTAAATTAACTAGGTTGCAGAAATAAATCAGTGGCCATTGTTTCGCCTTTTTCAAAGATAATAAAGATAAATAAATTACTATCAAGATAGTTTTGCGTTGAGCGTATTGTTCAATGCACATATATCTCGTAACCTAATCGAGTTATTATCTACCCAAAAGATGAACGTAAATGATGAAATCAGTAAACGTTTGTGAAATGCAATAAATGCAACTTCACAAAGCATTCACCAGTCGGTTATCGAAGCGTTTGTAAGCTTTGAGCATTTTGCACCTAGACAACACTTGTTAGCGATCTATAATACCACCAATAGACGATCAATGAGCAATTTTTATCAGCTTTAAAAAATTCTAGCGCACTTTTGCATTAAACTTCAACTAGACGCATTCGCTATACTTTTATTCGAAGCGCTTGAGATGACATAAAACTTTGACACAATCTACATCAAAGAAAAAAAGGAGCAACGAATTCGATAAAGTGACATGAAAAGATAATCCTCTTTATCAAAGGAAGCGATATCCTAGAGAAACGACAAGTAATAAGATGTACCGGAAAAATACTTTTACCTTCAGAAAACATTCGATTTTACGACGATTTCTTGTAAACTGCGACCGGATTGACACCAAATGTTGCGAGTTTTCGCATATATATATATACAGAGAAAGAAGCGCCCACTCACACATAGACAGAGATGACAGAAACGAGGGGAATAATGGAACAGTAATGGGAAATGCAAATAATTCAGCACATAGGCGTTTCTTAAGAATTCAGTGAGCAAAAACACTAAGGTTTTGTAGCAAAAAGAGTAACTCCAAACATTTTGTTTGAATCTCTATTATTCAAACAAAAGCATGCAGATTTCAGCACTAACCTTATGGATCTATTGCACAGCGATTTCGAAACAATATCGCAAACAGTTGGTGCATAATCTCGCGCAACGAATGGTCAGCCTAACAGAGTAGTGTGTTGTGATGGATCATACTTCTTTATTATTCACCACCGATTTCATAGATAGCTAAGCTTTATTAAGGCAACCTCTGTTACTCGACCACAATTGATCACGCAGCTGAACTCTGTTGACTGCGTGATCAATTGTGGTCGAAGTGCCGAGCCTCTGTTCATAAATACGGCTCTCGCGGATGAGAACCACCCTCGGCAAATAAGCATTTGAATATAATTATGAATAGGCAATAAATAGATGCAAAATATTTAAGATTTGTTTCAATAAGTGTAAAAGTGCTCACAGAAATCTGAAAAAAGTAAATAAGTTTTATTTGGAAACATGTCCGTTTCCTACCGTACGTATCGATATGAATGATGGCTTGAGTGATCGCAATATTAGCGAATGTGATAACTAATGCATCATCAACGATAGCGCATCGATATTTCCACATGATAAAACATTTTTTGACAATTCCCTTCTAAGATGCTTTATCGCAACACCGTTTTTTTCTTTCTACAGATGAGTGTATATTGCCATTTCAACTCTGCAATTCTTGAAGCCAAGGCTGCAAAATTTGATGGATATAACTGCACAATGGAATGTTCTCCAATAGCTTTACTTCTCTGATAAATGCGGAACGAAAGCAGCAAAACAAAATGAAGTTTATAATTGACGGTTAAACGAATGCACAACTCACCGGAAGGCAAAAATTTGTATTGAAGTACCAATGAGATCGAAATAGCGGTCAAAGACAAAAGTTGGATCGATCAGTTAGCAGAAATCGAAGTGATGTCAAATAGAATCGAATTGCCCAGCGAAAGAATATCGAGGTGACTAATCAGTGAATATCGAAGCGGCGAACAAATATCGAAATTATTGAATAAATATTGAAATCGATCGGCGGAAGAGCATCGAAGTCAGTGAATAAAATGTCGAAGCCGAGGAGAGCGAATTTCGAAGCCGACGAATGAATAAAGAAGTCGAAGACAGAGAGGTCGAACAAAGTCAACACCACTCCACTCGCAACTCGACGCAACTGAACTCGTAACTCAACTCGCAACTGCATTCATAATCTGTTGTACGCTCGAGCTCTCCCCTTTGTTGGCTTATTCGTTTCGTCCGTTTGAATAACACATTCTTTGTTAGGAAGTGAGGCAGTATATCACTTTTGGAGGTGTAAGAGTTGCTAAGAATCATCACTGTTTCGCGTGATTCGTCACACTTCCGGTGATGCCTTCGCGTAATAGCGCCTTCGTTACAAGTTCCGCCTGGGCCGAGGGACTTTTAGCTGCGTGTTCAGCCGAACAAACTGTTTTTTGTAAGTTGTGACGTTTGCTTTCTTGATCGGTGACTCGGTTTTCTTAGAGCAGTTATGATCGACCGGTAGAGGTCTATGCGCAGTTAGTGCTGTCCCACTGGGCACAGATGTCCTCCATTCGTCGGAACTGCTGTTGGTGTTTCGAAGCTCGACATGAGTATGGTCATCGCATTCATGAGTAGGAAGAAATGAGTGATGCTGCTTTGTCTGGTCCTTGGTGTCGATTGTTTCGCAGTTTTCCTTTTCGCCGCTGTGGTGCATTCCTTCTCTGTATTGTCGTCGCGGTATAGGCATTTCATGTTGTCTTCGTCCTTCTGTTCGGAATCTTCTCGTTCCAAGTGAGGATCTTCCGGTTCGAGTCGTCTTTTCTCATCTCCTTCGGGCATCGAATTGTCGTCGTTCGTCACTTCGAGCGGAGCAATTAAATTAATCGGTTGTGTGCATTCTCGTCTATTTGCGTCGTGTTTCACAGTTCGCGCGAATTGTTGCACCGCAAGTGAATCCATTGTTCCCTCGTCTCCTGGCTTGGTACCAGTTTGTTCCAATTTCCAGTAGCGGTCGATGTCTTCGCTCGTAGGGGTTTCTGTTAGAGCTGTGTTCGCCGATAGCTCTCTCTCTCTTATTGCCGCTTGCGTTTTCCAGGCGTCCTCTTCCAGCAATCATTGCGCCCATTTCTGACTCAGTTAATTCGAAGCCTGAGATCAAATGTTTCATGACCGTAGTAAAGAACTGGTGGTAGTAGTCGGTGCCGATTACCACACTCGGCACCCTCCACTTCGAAGGCAGTGCCAGCTTCGCTACTTTTTCGCGCTCGAGGCTGTCCAAGTCTTCTCGAGTCAGGTTGACAGTTCGAATCTCTTGCGTAATTCGCTCAATAGATTTCGCCCCTACTTGCTTCGCTGAGCCATTCATTAGGTGAATATTGAGCGTAACTTCCTTCGAATCGTGCGTTATCGGGTTCTCGCTTCCGAATCCGCATGTCGTAAGCTTCTGTGACGAGTTCGCTTGTAACTGGAGCTTCCTTACCAGCTCTTTTGTCAGAAAGGTGCTTTGACAACCTGAGTCGAAAAATGCAGTAACTACTGCTGCGCGTCGTGGGTCATTTGGGTCTGACACCAGTACCTCCTTGCATAGAAGTAGTGCCGTTAGTTTCATGTCTCCTCTCTTTGTTTCTT
This sequence comes from Baylisascaris schroederi, assembly GCA_006503575.1. Lineage (NCBI taxonomy): Eukaryota > Metazoa > Nematoda > Chromadorea > Rhabditida > Ascarididae > Baylisascaris > Baylisascaris schroederi. The sequence goes on along the minus strand of QEWY01000129.1, from coordinate 409,396 downwards.
ATCGATCCTTGTTGCGAATTACTATCATCGCAATTACCTGTATTTCCTCATCACTTTTTGTTTCGTTAGTACTGACTGATCCTTCTCGAGCTGTGTTCGCTGCATGCACTCGTGTGCGTAATTGCTGTGTTGGCGTTCGCGTTCTTTGCATAGCCCCAAGCTATATCCTTGCTTCTTGCAGTGGAAGCATTCCTTCCTTTTCGAGCAATTTCTCGTTCCATGTCCTTCTCGTAGATAATTGAAGCAGAGCTTTTTCGCTATCGCTCTTTGTGCGCGTTCTTGGGCCGCTGTGTATTTCTTGCACTGATCGCCCCAGTGCCCATCCGCACAGAAAGCACAATGTAGAGAGCGAAGGGTTGATGTTGTGGCTCGTTGTGGGGCGGTTGAGGCCGGAAATGCGGAAATATAAGGTGATTTTTTTGTACAAATAGAGCGGGGAAATTATTGAAAGGTTGGAGCTGATCGCTGACGTGTTGTGGGTGAATGAAAGGTTCGTGTAACATTAGCGTTTGGGCGAGTAGAATCGTGATCTCGACAAATTTGCTGCGCTTTCTGTCGTTTGAGTACGAGTATACGGGGGTTTCGCGCAGTGTTCCTACTGACCAACGTGGGGATTTTTCTTTTTCGTCGAGAATGTGTAGTACGACTCAGCGTGGTAATTTCTTCTCGATCGTACAATGAATCAGTCACGTTTCGAGATCTTCGGATCTTCTCCTTGAGCTTCGAATTGCCGTAGGGTACACTCGAGTTCGTCCACTGTTGACCGGATGTCGCGACCTGCCTTTGGAAGATTTTCAAGTTGGGTGTAGAGAGAATTAACGATCGCATCGGACGAGCCGAATTGTTGTTCAAAGACGTTCCAGACTATGTCTAATTTTCGGGTAGAAGCGTATAACCTGTGACGGTCCGTGCGGCTGCGCCTTCGAGTGAGTTGAAGAAATAGTTAGGCTTTTGGATCGGCGAGACATTTGGATTATTGCCGACCGCTGATTGAAAGGTGGCTTTGAATTGTGGCCATTGCGCTAAATCACCGTGAAAGGGCTTCAGCTGTAATATGGGCAAGCGTATGTCGTGTACCGGTCGATTAGTTGCTTTGGGAGAGAGTGACTGTTGTGGTCGAATGTAAGGTGGCGTAGCAGTATGGTGTGCAGTTGCTGCGGTAACCAAATCGGTGATGTGGTCGATATGTGAAGTTAGGTCTGCGGTAGTATCTGAGGCGGTCATTAGGACTTCCAGAAAATTGTCGGGATCATTGATTACTCGTTCGTAAAAGCCCATTTCGTCTGCCGGGTTTGAGGTTGTTTCGAGAAGGGCCACCCATCTATCACGATGCTCTTTGATGGCGGTGATGCGTTGATCGATTTGGGTGCGGTGGTTGAGGAGTTGGCACCGTTGTTGATCGAGAGCGGCTATTTGATCATCGAAGGGGAGTTGCATTTCGGGTTGGTTAATTGTAAAATCGCTCGCTTCTTCGCTTCTGAATCGAAATGCTTTTGCGAAGTGTTTTGGACATGTTTGTTCGTAAGGTGGCGCTTATCAAGCAGTCGATGGAGTTCAATTCGTGGGTACCTGACGCACCACGTAGCGAACGCGGAACGAAAGCGGCAAAACATATGAATTTTGTAATTGAGGTTAAATGAATGTACTACTGACCGGAAGGCGGAAATCGTATTGAGGTGCCAATGAGATCGAAATAGCGGTCGAGGACGAAAATTGAATCGATCAGCCAGAAAAAAATCGAAGCGGGTCGAATGGAATCGAATTGCCCAGCGAAAGAATATCGAGGTGGCAAATCAGTGAGTATCGAAGCGGTGAACAGATATCGAAATTAATGAATAAATATTGAAGTCGATTGGCGGAAGAGTATCGAAGTCAGTGAATAAAATGTCGAAGCCGAGGAGATCGAATATCGATGTGGACAATTGGATATCGAGGTCGAGAGAAGACCGAGGAACGAATGAGGTCTCACTGTCTGTAGCCACCACTCTAACCGGAACTCACTATCGAAACTCGAAGCAACTGAACTCGTAACTCAACTTGCAACTGCTTTCATAATCTGTTGCACGCTTTCATATGGTCGAGTTCTTCCCTTTGTTGGCTTACTTGGTTCGTTCATTTGGATAACACATTCCTTGTTGGGAAGCGAGGCACTATATAATTTTTGTTCGCGATGATTCGCCACACTTCCAGTGGCACCTTTGCCTAGTAGCCTTTTCGTGCATTCTTTGTACTGTCATGAATCATCATTACATTGCGGTAATTCTCGACAGCTTCATCAAACTCGAAAGATTATAGACATGCAAGGACACAAAAGAATTCAAAACATTCGGTACGGTCGAATTTTCATTTTACGTCAATCGCATCATAAAGGATGATTTTTTTGCTGCCTGTATGTATAGCGGGATCGCCAAAATATTGGATCTAAAGTGCGGAGAGAGGTGAGGGAGAAGGAGGAAAAGGAAATAACTTGGAAGGGCAAAAGAATTAAGTTCAACATACCTAAAAATATCGATAATTTTAGAGGTAGGCACTAATCTCAACACTATTCAAGAAAGTTTTGTCGTTTTCATGAAGTATTTGCATTTTGGCCAGTTTTAGTAAGATTTTCCAAAAGAGTTATTATTCCACATAATTCGCGACTATTTATCGCATCCTATTATTGAGGGCGACGAAATTTTCGCAGCAGTGCGAAAAGTCACTAGAGTGGTCAGTGCTCAGCCTGCCGCCTTTCCGCTTGTAGCCTGAAATTTACGAGCGATGAGATGTCATCCTTGCATCATTCATTACGTTTGACGTCCAACACTATATGAGGTGCATTTCGTCTCCTTTTTTAATAAGTCGGACGAAATTTTTTGATAAGGAGAAGTATGTCTCTTTTTTCTCATGGAGAGACCCTCATTCGAGTCAATCATCTAAACGAAACATTGTTTTTATTTCACCTGGATAGCGAGCTTTCGTTTCGTTTTTCCAATGGGCGCATTTCCTTTTCCTGCAGAAAATAGTGGAATGAAGAATGCTCAGATGATGAGATAAATTTTTTGCCGAATGTGTTACCTTTTCAAAGAGGTATTACTGAGATCCATTAGGAAGTAACGTTTTCTTCGCGCATGTATGCTAATGTGCGTTTGTGACTGTTTGTTCTCTGAGGGTCGTATGGGATAGCTGAAGTTATAGTTACGAAGTTGAGGAATATAAAAGGATATGCAGCGGAAGCCGTTTTCAAAAATCTGTAAGCTTTATTTGAAGGTGTCATAAGCATTTAAATTGTCTGAAAATTGGCATGAATGGATCAGCTCCTCTTGGCTTTTCTATTCGTCCAGGTCTTCTTGAGGATCTGGACTCTCGGTCATGATGCGGTAGAGTAAACTGCGAGACGACACAGGTATAAGAACGAACAGTTTATTACACTTAAACAATAGGGTGACAAGCAAGTAGGAACTCGTTCACAGTGATCGCTTCGATCGCCGGCACGACCCCGTAGTCGCATCTGGCGAACTCCTCGCCGCCGTCGATCTCCTCACGCGAACTCACAGCCGCACATAGGCGAACTCGCCTTTGCAAACAATCTAGCAGCTAGAATGAATACATAAGCACATCAACGCCTTTTACATCCTCCCGATTCTGCCTCAGGCTATCCTCACGACAGGTGCTGGGCAGTCATTTGTTCTGCCTGTACGCTGTTGATTTTCTTTGACTTACCTTGTGCGGCGCACTATTCCGGCTTAGCCTATAGCCGACTGCTCTACCTTACAGGCATGCATTTTTTGACCAGTGGAGCTTCACATCTGTTGGGTCGTGTTCTATAGAATAAACAAATCCTTCATATGAGAAGCTTATAGTCATTGTTTTAGCCGAGATTAGAGATATTTTTGTTCGCAATTCATGGTCTCTATGTGCAAAAGCACATATCGCACCGCCTTTTCAGGCGCGTTTTCCAGTTCGTTGTTGAAGTAGAAGCTTTCAGCTCCACCTTTATCACTATAAAATTTTGCAATTTCTAGCAAGAACACCAGAAATATTAAAAAGAAAAAAAAATCACTTTCTAAAATGAATGCAAAGAAAGCGACGTGAACTCACGTGAACTATGCACGTGAACGATTGCGTCGGATTGACGTTATTGTCCATCGCTGAGACGCTAAAGCCAAACCTAAACTACCGCAATAAATGAACGCGAGTAAAGTTGATTTCAAGCCACGAATAGGAGTGTAGCGTTCTCAAAATTCTTATCGGATATAGAAAGAGAACATAATGCATTCATAGTCTAATGATGGGACATGCGACTCTATGCATCATCCGTAAGCCTGTGATTTCTATCAACGGATCTCGTCAGAGTGACTTCATTAGCGTAAATGATGATAAGAAAACTATAAAATTTCGGCGAGATCGAGTTTCATAAAGTAATATATAGAATAAGGCATAGCGCAAAAAGCAGTATATTTAGATCGAAAGAATACTAAAGTTATGAGTAAAGAAGAATAAAATGAAATAAACAATATTATGGATTTTCAGAAGTGACAATAACCGATAGTAGATTTAAGTTCATTGTTTATTTGTTTTTCGTTTATGAGATTGTTCCTAGCCATTTGCATAGCAGAAGGTAAATTTTGAAAAGTATTCCAGTAGTTCAAATGGTTAGCAGTACATGGAGATTCCCAGCAACTAGAGGTTGCGTATTTTCTGAATTAACTAAGTGTTTCCGCACCGATGACCAAAATGATGATCATATGACCAAAATGACCATATGACCACCAATGACCACATGACGAAAATCTCCAAATCCTGGCGTGAATTGCACTTAAAAAACAAGGATATGAATCGAAGCTATGATGCCAAATTTGTTTTTCAGTAAAAATAAAATGACTAACTTTTTATGCTGACTACGCTGCATCTTGCTGGTATTGTAAGCCCGTACTGTCACTTAAAAACAATGTGTTTGCATTTGAAAAAAGCACTAGAAGAACACCAATACTGAATGCAATACGGCTCCGCCTCTCTATTTGTTTGAAATTGCCATTTCATCCTTTATTTCATCATTAATTCCTCTCTTCCTAACTCAAGTTGGATCGTGTTCACTGTGTAGTGCAATCCTGAAGAAAAGTGCAAGGATATGAATGCAATAAAGAAATTTTTTTTTGAGACATCTGGTGATAGAACCAGTAGATCGCTGTTTGCACAATAACACCGACACTATCTGCACGATTATCTTTTATCAATCTTCGTGAACGCAACAATAATCTATTGAAATGTGCTGCTCAAAATCGAAAATCCGATCATTGCTTAAAGAGTAATTAGAAACGAAACGAGTTGTAAGGAACTTTGAATGGATCAATTCTCTCTCCATATAGCGATACTGTCTCCCACACACAAGAGATGTGGAACGGCGTTGAATTTTCTTTAGAAAAAAAGCCCATCTGCAAGACAAAATACTCGCTGACTGAATAAACGGTAAATTGTTCTGAAACAGCGATGCAAGAAACACTTACCCCCATAACAATCCTGATTCCGGATTGAGAGACAGTATTTGCACAACGAAAAATGCCCCCTCTTTTTGAATGACAGCTTACCGAAGTACATTCTGTTGCACCTAATTTCTTCAGGTTGATGTATTCCATCGAGGTGAAGAATTGCATTATAAGCGGATTATTGGCGGCTGATGTTTGAAATCGTAAAAGGAACTAAAAAACCGCGAGCGGTTTACAGAAATAATTCGAAAACATCATTGTATCAACAAGATAAATACTTCCTAAAGACCGGAAATACATCATATATGGAGAGTATTGGCTCGGAAATAGGGAGTTTTCTTGTATGACTCCTTCCTTGGCTTCGAGCTAAGGTTAACATCTTTTAACATCGTTCATATTGATCAAGTGGCAATTATTGCTTGGCAATTGCAATGACGATTAGAGAATCGCACTACAAGAACTGGGCACAATATGCACTATTGCATCCTTCTCATTTGACCAGCCATTTACATGAGTGGCCATCGAACAATAAATATGCCGAATAATGCCTTTATATTTTAATTAACCTCTATTCTCGCACAAGTATTTCACGAAAGGCTCATTTTTTAATGATCAGGTCAGTGTAGAATGGAATCTTGCCAGAGAAAGATGAATGGAAATTTTCCAGTCTCTTTAAATATCAATAATTCCATTTGAAGTTATGGCGCAATTGACCACTTTTATGATATACACCATAGCCAGCAAATTTTGTAGTCTTAGCCTCGGTGGTTTCCGTACTAAAACTAGAGGACAAATTGAACAGACAGATAGACAGAGGCACGCGCTTATAAGTATATGCAGATATGAAATCCCATAATATCCTCTTGTGAATCAAAATTGCAGAAGTACATTACTAGCTGATGCATTATCTCTATTCAAGTCTTGTTGATCACTGACTGATCGATTATTAGATCAAGAAGAGATTATAAAGAGAAATCTTAATTGAAAACACTGATGCGATATTTGCATGAATCAACAGTGAAAAAAAATCACTAGTTGACCTTTTAAATGAACTGAGTGAACTTTTGACTGTAATAAGCATCCATCACGCTTGACCTTTTTGGGTAGCTGCTGAGAGTGTCATACAAACTGCCCTCCCCTAATTCCGCATCCTTTCCATCTCTCGTCATCCCCATCACCACTTGCCCGGCACCCATCACAAATAGCAGAAAATGAGCTGATGGTCTAGCAGTGCAGTAACACAGTACATTGGCTACATGCACTTTTTAAAGGGGAGAGCGCATTCGATACGCTTCACAAAGAGTCTTCTTGACGCAACAATCTCAACAATCTACACAACTCGAAGTGGTGTTATCAGAGATGCTGCCCGCCCTATTTTTATCAAGTCTGACGAATTTTGTTACGCCAGAAACTATCAGCGCAGAATGCGACGCCTTAACGCAACCTTATGCGTTCTCAATCTTTAATATATTTATCCATTTTCATCACATTTTTTGAAACTTATTGTTATCGTTCTCATTTGAATTCATTGAGTCATATTTCATTTGCATTCAACAAATATTTCAAATAGAATATCTATTCGATACTTTTGGATATTTAAGATTTGGAATCTGCAAGTGCGGGGATTTCTTCTGCTTGACAAATCTCAGAAGGAAATTTAGCGGAAGAGGGAAATTTTGCGAGAATAACATGAAGCACGCTTTACCACAAGAGGCTAAGTATGAAACTCAGCTTCGCAAATGCGACAAAAAGAGGAAGAGGTTGGAGGAGAGAGAGTGAGGGAGGGGAGTGGAGGGAGAGGGAGGGAGGATGATGGAAAGAGGGGGTGGGAGTTCGCAACTTTCAATGCGCTAATTGCCTAATATACAGTAATGATGCTAGAAAATACAGAGTAATTGAATTTCAGTTCTGAGAAATTTGCTCGTCATCTCGATCTTCCAAGTCTATATGCTGCATGCAAATTTTCGATTTTCTGCGCAATAGTTGGTAGTGTATTTGATTCGTTAGCAAAAACAGCTGCCTTTTGTTGGGTAGATTTCTTGTACAGTGCAATTCCCTGTGCGTGAGTTTCATGAAATCGACCATCACTTTGAGGTGTATCCAGGCGGTGCAAAAGAAAAATCAAAAATAAAAAGGAGGTGGGGTAACTCTTTGGACATTGTAAGTAGCCTTTGGTTTGTGTTTCTTGAAAATTACAAATACCAAGAGCCGGAAAGCTTTCTTTTGGATCATCCGACCCTCTAGTATCCTTCTTTCCCCCCCACCCCTCTTGCTCGTGGCTGGGTAGGTGCTCTTGCTATAAGAGTCTTCCTGTTATGTATGGTTTTTTGCGTCCATCATGAAATTCGACTTTATTGATGCTCGCTCGTATATGCTTTTTGCAGGACTCATTAGAGTATCCTTTGTTTACGTCTGTATGGATGTGTCTGTTTGTTTGTTGGATAACTCGAACTGGAATACCGCCAAAACCAGAGTTATGAAATTTTGCGCATAATATTGACTTTAAACAATCCTTCCAGCCAACATTCAAGTTGTTCCATCAATGTCGAAAGGATCGATACTTGTTTAAGCGTTTAAAATAATTTGCATGCATTTTGCAACCGATTGGGTCTACTGTGGCTGTCTCATAGAAAAGTCACAATAGTGACTGATTCTTCGAGATTCTCGATTAGCCGAAATATGAACGCATTATTCTTTATTTTGCGTTATGCATTGATAATTCAAAAAATTGCTTCTTTCATTCAGTGGAATTGTGAAAGCGCATATTGTGCTAGTTCTTCTGGCGCGTTTCCCTATTTACTCCTTATTGCCCTTAGCTGAATAGCTCGGCAGAAGTTTTCAGTGGATTTTAAATAACCAGAGTTCTTTCTTATTGCGAAATATTCGTTGTAATAGTTCTACCGTATAGTTAAAGAAGATTTATGTAGATCAAATGCTTTTACGCGAACAATTTCTCACACTCATCTTTTCTATGCTCTACTAGTTGCTAATATTACTCTCTAATGATAATACTCGAAATAAAAATAAAACTTAGTATAACCAATATTCGAGGATAACAAACGAGGTTTATACAATTGTTCTAGTGTTGAGAAATGAGCATAGAATTTTTAATTTCTTTTTCATGCAATTCTTTCATGCGTCTATACTAATATGCAAAGTATTTCTCCACTTGTTATCCTTTTCACTTGCTGAGTTTGTGAGTGGTACTTTCGCATCTCCATCCTTCACCCTTCCTCTCTATTGCAAACTTCTGACAAAAGAATTATCCTCGATTGAACGGCTGAGATGGAGAAGATGTACTTGTAAATCACACCTCATCTTTCACGTCTACGAATCATGTTGCATCATTTGCAAACAACTCGCGTAGAGCAGTAATTGGTAGTTGGAAGAGTGCTGTAATTAAGAATTCACTGCAGCACAACTATTCGCCTTATATTGTTAGTGTATTCATAGTTCATTTCAATAACATTGTTTGTTATATCGTCCTCATGATGATGCAAAATTCATGACCAACTTTCCATTTGTTGTTAAGTAGATTGTTGCCAAGCGAAGTTCTTTTCTCTACGAGGCCAGTTTGAGCAGGGAATTGGGGAATGGGGAGGGGGGAAGGGGCAAGCAGGGAGAAAGGTGGAGGGCAAGCAGAACTGTTGTCGCCTTTTAAAAGCGGTGCGTCACCACCGGTGGCATTTTCTAAAGCGTAGGCGCTAATGTTTTGCATACAGTTCCATAAGAATTGATTGTCGGAAAGTTTTGCTTCTAGGAGAGTCATACACAATATGATCAGAAAACGTGGAGAAATCCGCGGAGCTGATACGATACATACTCACGCGAAAAAAAAATTGGCTGAGTTCCACATTTTACAGCAAAAAAAAAAGCATTGAGCATAACGACCTCTTCTTTTAATTGACCAGATCTCCTCGACGATTATTCCACATTAAGCTCGTTTTCTTGTAATCTGATAGACAGAAATTGAAGTATGCAATTTTTAGCAGCTTTGAAAACCTATAGCTCCTGTGTCAATCGATCGATCAAAGTGATTTTTGAAGAAGGAGGTTAGCCCATGATATACGTGTTACCCACAAAATGTCATACTTTCAGCTTTAAGATACAGAGGCACACATACATAGATAAGATGTCACTAAAATGCGCTTTACTACAGCAAGTTTGCAAGCTTAAAAAATGTTTAGATGTTGGTTTATGTGACAGCATCAAGCATGGAATCGAAACGTCTCCTAAGCCTATGTCTTATATTTATTGCAACTTATCGAAGGTGCAAATATTTGCAGTTGTCGAGGATGCAGTATCATGATATCTTCGCATACAAAAACCTCTAGCATTTTCACATGCAATCTGATCAACTGAGATGATGAAATCTCTTATCACGGTTTACAAATTTTGTAGTCACATATAAGAAGGTTTGCTGTTGATAGCTGAAGTTAGCAGTGCATCGATCGTTGATGCATTGTGTATGTGGAGTGACGTTATGCGTCACCAAATGATGCCTCATATCCTGTATCAATGCTTTTGTCAACTTCCATATGTGAATGTTTCCAATATAGTTGCGAAAGAATAAAGTGCAATAATTTTTTTACAGTTTGGAGGATTGATTTCTCATCTTTTATTTAGTGCTATTTTGATTTCGGCATAGGTCTTCCTTATAGTAAATAAATAATACTTCCTTCATCACATATCATTCACTCTCTATAAGAGGTAATATTTTCTTATGCTAATTTCTTTGTGGTTATTATGTATTCACTGATCGTTTACACTATTGTGAAATGGCTTTGACTATTAAAGGATGATGGGAATTATTTTCAGATCGAGAGAAGATGTTAGGTACACAAATGCAAACGAATGCACATATTCTGGGCAAACGTAAGAACTGCTCGAATGGAGGTGAAACACCACGACGTCTTGGAAGCCTCTTTATATATCGTCAAGAACTTGCCTCTCTTATGGGCGAAAAACAAAAGGCATCAAATTTGTGGCTTAAAAATTTGTCTTATTATTCGTTAACAGTTTATTGAGAGTTTTTGGGTGGTTTTTTTAAAAAATGAATATAAGTATCTAGTGGCTCAATTTAGACATCTCTAACTTGTTTATGATAGGGAGTTACTCAATGTGAGCAACACGGCAACTGCGAAAAAGTTGACTTCCGAGAAGATCTTACTCTTCAGTTTACTCACATTCTTTCAAAGGCTAAAATGAAAAGAATTTTGCATGAACTTAATAGTTTATGAGTTGGAAAAAAGAATTCAAAAATAATCTGCAAGTGAATTTCGTTTTATCATGCCCATTATGCAAATTAGTTGCAGTAGTCTTACAAAAAAGGCTTCCAATCTTGTAATTGTTGTTTTTAAGCTGAACAGAATTGTCAATATATAATCATTGAATGGTGCCAGTGATTAGCTATTACTGCATTATGAGATTATACGACTGTTTATTATCATTTCAGTGGCTTGATGCACAACGAAAGGCAAGCTTGCTAGTTTCGCCGTATAAAATTGACGAATGGAATGTTATGCCGAAGTAAGCAAAAGAAGGCTTTATATACTAGTGTGGATATTGGTTAGAAATCCCATAATAAGAATGCAGCTTCTAAAACGATTCGCCAACAAATATCTGTGCTAAAGCGGTGGTATTAAACTTCTTAGATACTCTATAATTGAATAATATTTTTACTGTTCTATGGCAATATGCGTAACATCGCAGTGGAACTAAACTAATTGTTAAGTATCACCAACTAAACATATTGCAATCACTTTAAGGCATAATATTTGTATTTTTCATTCCATGCAACATGCATATCCTCTCCTCTCACGTTGCTCTTATAGTGCTTTCCGTATTTCATAGTATCGGTGCACAACTACTATCGTTATTTCCTCGAAATCTCACTTCCGCTAAATTTTTGTGTCGTGGAAAGTTTCTATTTATGCAGGAAGTTAATATCTTCTCGTTGAGTCTAATGATATGAACGATACCAATGTTCGTGAAAAAGCTTGTCAAACACAATAGAAATCAAAACCATTTAATATTATAGCGTGATTTTAACACAGAGAATCTTTTTTAACAATGGAGCATAATGCGAAAATTTGAAATTTCTTTGCGTAGTCTTAGCAGGGGATCACTGACACGCAATGTGCATAATTATGCTCCTCGAACAAGCTCATTCGACTTCTGTGACTTCATTAGCAATATAGTGTCATACCGTATGCTGCTGCTGTACCATATACACTTCATTTTATGTGCAGACACATCCATAGCATTGGCCATATTTCAAAGAAGACATTGTTTGCCAACGGCTATAATGAACGCAGTCTATGGTAGTTGCAAATTTAAAATATAGGCGCTTATTCGAGAAGAACGATCACTAATGACGGAGAGAGACAGAAGGAGAGAGAAAAACAGAACGCGAGAGAAAATGAGAGGGAGAAGAGAGAGAACAGACATAAGCGGTGAAAAACGATTGACGGCATTCAAAACAGATCCGCATTTCAACTGAATTGCAATCGCTACCGTATGCTCCGCATGAAAGTGCTAACTCATTAGTGAAGAGGAATAATTCGGAGTTACAACATTTTCACTCCGCAAAAAAAAGAATCCTTTTTTTTGCCCCAATGTTATCGAATTTTTAGGTTTTCCGTAAAAAGCGAAACGTTCGAAATATGGTGATAATTATGCAACGATTCATTGCAGTTGAAAACACCAATCTCGTTTGCGAATATTTCAGTTTATTTCTCACAAGAGCCGTTGAGTTAGGAAGTGATGGTTTTCTGACACGACCATCAAAGACATTAAGATAACCATGAACTTCATTCCACAACAACTAGTGGTGACATATACTGCGGAATTCATGTGGAATCCTTGTTGGAAGCGATATCATGAACGATGTTTTATCACTTTATTTTTATGCTTTTCTGCAGTTTTCTATTTTGCACAAAGTATGACGATGCCAGGCTTGTGTATGTGCACATGTATGTGGGTGTATATGTTTTGCGCGCTGCATGCGTTTCTGCTGCTTGTGTCTGTCCGGTACTTGCGGAATGCGTGGGTGTACGTATGTGTGTGTATGTATGTGCGTGTTTGCATTCATGTGCGCATAAGCTTGTGTACTCCGTGCATGTATGTGTCCGTGTAGGCATGCGCGTGTCTGTGTTTATTTGTTTGCTCGTGTGTGTTTGTGCGTACACGTATAAATTGATTCCTCCGTCCTGTTAAGTAGTTTGAATTCGGGAAGTGTTGAACCGTGTGCTGCAAAGTTTGGTGGTATGGCGCACACCATATGGCGGCATCCTACCAATGTTGAGGTGGTTGGATCCTCTTCGATAGAGATGTAGTCCCGCTGGCGGGATTTAAACAATAACCCGGAATAATAAAATATGGATCCTAATCGGTTGTATTTTTTTGCATTTTATGAAATAGTTTAAGCTTAGAAGTGAGATTGCAAACGCGCGAATCGTCTCATCTCTGCAGATATGCTCCATCGCTTACTTTTTTTGAACAGTTTTTTCCATGAAAGCTATATATTATGTTCATTAAACGAAGCCAGTCAGCAAAGAGCACACTAGAAGTCCGTTCGAGATTGTCATCCTGCTGGTACCATATATATTTCTATCCTCTCTTTCCTCGTAGAAACAACCCTAGACTAAAGATCAGTGATGAATGACAAATCTTAAAATATTTTTCAAATGCTAATTAAAACGAACAGCCACTTCCTCTTCTCGCCAATGTGGTGGAAAGTGAGACTGGAATGAAGAGATCATAGATCGGAAATGTAGAAAAAGGCACTTGTTTAAATGTTTTGGATAGAGTGTTAGATGATTCAAAGCTTTGAAATAAACTTGAAGTGAAAACCATGGCATATATGGATTCATGCAGTGAAATGCATTTGATATGATGCGGACAATAGGATAAAAACCACTCTATATTCAGATTTTTTCTTTTTTCTTTATTTGTTCGATTTCGATGTTTTATCCATCCCCATTCGTCATTCAAAAATAATATGAGCGCCGGAAATTCCCCATCTCATGTTTTTCCACCAGATTCGGCGCCTATCTTACTGAGCACTGCTGCGATGTTAGAGAATCTTTCTAGATAATGAGTCTGTTTATATAGGCCATTCTGAAATGAGACGTCAAAGGTCTTTTCACTGTTCTCTATGTATTACTTCTGATAATTACCTCATTTACCTGTTGAGGATTCACCGCACTCGTTCCTCGAATTTCGAATCGAAAAGAGTTGGGAAAAAATATGAATGTTTTTTTTTTTCTTCTGCAAAGTTCTTGCTTCTTCTTTTATATGTAGCCAATAAATTGCTTAACAATGAGAGGTAAAAATATTAGTTCTGGACATTAATAAACTAACTTTTCTGAAAGTAAGTGAGTAGCTAAACTAACGATAGTAGGAAAACCTTGATTAAGAGCCTTGCATTGAAGGTGAGTGCTCCTCGAGCATAAATCGGCCTCCACAATACGTTCGCTCCTAACTATGCATCCTTTCATTTAGCCAAGGCAAAATTCTCTAAGATAACAAATCTAGCTTCTTTTTAATCATTAGTTGTCACCTGTAGCATAACCCATCATGTCAGGACTGAACCTCAATAGGTTATGAAGAGACTTGAGAAATGTCGTCCTCGTTTATACCATCACAAAACATTTGGGAAATCTCTACATTCTGTGACCTCTAAATCTAGTTTTATTATATATCGCTCGATAATAATTAAATAAAACTACTAGGTATGTAGCTGAGATTGTCCGAATGGCGACCTGAACTATTCGCAGCATCTATTATGAGCTTATTACTAGGATAGTTTGAATAGGGTTTTTTTGTATGGCCAATATTTCATTGTTTTAGTAAATATGCAAGGAAAAAGCGACGATTTATGCACCTCACAATCTATGGACGTAAGAAAAAAAAACCGATGAAAACTGTCATATTTTTTTGCATAGAAAAATTCCAAGAGTGCACTGATAAAAAAAAGCTAGAGTGTCTAACCTACTCCATAACTTAATCAGTGTTTACAACAAGCAATTATCAAGAAATACTGCGAATTTTTGCAGAGAAAGCATAATTATGCGAATAAAGAGCGATTTTAATTCAATAGGAATAGAGTTGACGAATTAACTCGTTGACTGTTGAATGTTTTTTTTTTCTAAACTTTGATTGTCTTTTCAGATAATTTGTCTTTTTTTTAAATTTTTTGATAAAGGAATGAAACGTTAGGATGAACATTATTGTTAAGGAGACGAAGTCTTATACTTTAGTTTCCACCATGGCGCCATAATTTGAACTTTTTAATGAGGGGTATGACAGTAAATGCCAATAGGTTCGAAACAAAAAGGTTACTACACGACCACCCGTCGTTTTGGCGCCTGTTACTGCGTAATGCCAGCAGACATTTACTGTTTGGTCCAACAAATCTGCATTTAGTATGTTTTTTTTGAATTTTTGTGCTCTTCGATCTAAAGTCGTGAAATTGGAGACCCCTTCTCAATTTCAAATCCTAAATTCACAAGGTTGAGAAGGAAATTCACCAAACTTAAGACGTTTTTATGTAGCATCTCGATTTCAAGTCAGGAAGCCATTCACATTCTACCGGTCACATAAAAAGCGTTGTCGTAATACGCTTTGTCATCATTTGATCATCGCCTTGCTGTTTTTTTTTAGAATAGCAAAGAAGCGCATTAAAAAAAAGACAGTGGCGCAGAATGCACTTTTGCAGTCTAACCCATCGCTATCACATATTCAGTTTTTGCAACATTTTTTTAATGTGGTGTGAAAAGATCGATGTGAAATGTGATCTGCTTCTTACGAAATGCTTGCGTATTTTTGGCATCAGTCTAAACGCTGTATAGTGACCACTCTGTAGTAGAGATTAGGGTAACTGTAAGGAAACGAGTTAAGAGAGAGCAGTACTTTCCCTTTGCATCTCAGTCGGCATCGAAATCGAGACTGCGCCTATTTATGCGTATCGATCTTACAGTTCGTGTGGCATCATTATCGATACAGCAGTATCATGGAAAATTTATCTGATTCTCTCAATTTATTCGATCGAGCTCTTAAAGCTTATTTTTCTTGGCACAAAATTTAGTCAAATTGGTGTTCAAAAATTTTCAGCGTAAATTTAGTGGTCTAATTTCTTCTGATGCGTAGAATTTGCGGCTTGAATAATGCTTTGTGCAATACCTGAACGATATGTGATGTGATAAGTGGTGGATTATGCCGTGATATGTGAATTGTTAATGAGGCACGGGATAAACACAGTGCTAAACACCGGGGTTACATTTAAATGTTGGGTGGTAAACATTTGGTTGGAATTTGGGTCTAAAAAACAAATATTAGGCTGTAGTGTTGTGATTAAGTACAAGAAAATGAACAATGAATTGAGGTTATGAAGCATAGTTGTGATGTTGTGAAGCATGGTTTGACAATTGATGGGTTGCAACAAGTATAAAATATAATGGCGATCTCATCATTGAATGATTGCGATATCCTATTCCATATCGCTTTTTGAACTTATACTACCGTTATTTATGGCGTCGTAGAAGCAAAAATATGATTGATTGTTGAGAAATTTTCACCAAAGCGGTCTTCCATCTATGTCGAAATGGTTATAGTAATGCAGTTGATGCCTCTTTAGACAGGATCCTATAAAATTCCCGACAGAAATTTAGAATTCTATTGCTCAAAATGGGAACGCTTAAGGCAAATATTCCTGGCATTGATCACCACCTGTTGCTTTTATGAGAACATTTACACCTTCCATCGCATAGTTTTTTGGCTTTTCACTTATTTTCACAGCTTTTAGGACTCGCTTACTCTTTAATTTTGTTTAGTTGATGTATATTGGTTTTTCATTTTAGTAAATAAGTAGAAAGCTTTATTCAGATATTCATTTATTACTTCTTCGAGTTCTATTCTAAGCTGAAACCTTTTAGATTCGTTCCCTCATTTCTTCATCCCATTTGGTTATTTCCTTCCACATAATAATGTCTGTAAATGCAGCCTGATATTTTTAAAGGCATATTGACTATTTTACCACTTTTTACATTTCTACACTAAACTTCAACCATCTGTTAATGATCTCCTCCTTGAATGTGGTCATTTTTCAAGTTTTTATGACAATTTTCATACATGTTAAAATACCGTTGCACTCACATGCCGTTATAGATTTTAGAGCGTTTTTGGATAACAATCAATATTCAATCAATATTAAATAACCAATAGATCGATAAAATCGATGAATTGATCAGTAGACACCTGATCAATACAAACACCTTCGATATTAAACAGCCAGTGGTCGTGTTTTAGTGCTTTTTTTGCATAGGTAGCCATGCCGAACGATTTTTTTTTTTTGATGAGACCGGACACAGTTTTGACTAAAAATTCATTCGAAAAAGCTACGTTTTGATTAGACACTGAGAACGAATTTCACGAACAGATCGGCGCAGATTGTTTTTATTTTCTTAACTACTTCTCCAAAAATACCTCATATAATTTTTGAGCATACTTGTATCACAAACAAATTTAATTCGTTCGTTTTTTTCATTTATATAATTCACTAATCCGTCCGTCAGGTTCGCTGATCTCTTTCGGAAAGTCACGCAGACGGCGATGCCCACCGATCAGCATCAGGCGCAAATGGCACTCATCGAACAAATCGTACAAGAGTGCGTTACTTTCGCAAAATACTTTTCAAAAAACCTATTTTGAAATCTTGCAATCTTACAAAATGTTTTGAAATAAAATCTTGCAATTCAATTTAGTGTTTTCGCAAGCGAGTGACAGATTATATAGGTACAGAGGGCTCAGAACTTAGGGATGGAAAAGGAAGAGTGGCGACTGAGGTTTAAAATGACGCATGGTAACAAAAAAACGTTCGGAAAAAGAATTTTTTTTTTGAGGAAAAGGTGAACGGCTGTCAACATCATTAGGTTTTATTGTCCCACTACAAAATTTTCATAAGATGTATTCACGTTTGGTCATGTTTAATGCCATACGATGTTCTCAAAGGCAGTTGAGAAATTTGTATCCATTTGAAGCAGCTCTGAAAGCATTAAAAATTGCATAGTTTGTAAAGGAAGTTTAATGGATTATAGGTCGATAATAATTGAATGGCCAAAGATGATATGGGGTCTCGGTGGAGCGAGGAATGCTGAAGTGGATGAGGCAATTGAAGTGGATCATGCACCACTCATTCATCGAGCTCGAAACGTTGTTAAATGCCGAACATCTCATCCCACTATGCGTGTCAGGTAATATTAATTCTGCTGCAATGGTCTAAATGCATACGGCACGGTGATATTAAAATATGCGCAGGTGGATGCGCAGATCCATTAGATCTGGCAGCCATTCCATCTCGTCACCTTCCCCTTCCCCACCAC
>QEWY01000129.1:219105-391407 GCA_006503575.1 Baylisascaris schroederi | reverse complement strand
CCCCCCCCCCCCCCCCCCCCCCCCCCCTCCTTCTTCATTATCGTTTATTTAGACCGTTAAACGCGTAAAATTAAGGAATTCAAATAAGTACAATTCATTCGCTCACAAGTACTATCTTTTTACACTTTTAAAACTCTTTTTGCTTAGAAAATTATGTAGCAGTATGATGCAATGAAACTTTCCTCAAGACAAACTGAAATGTTCAAAGTTTTTATCGCAGACACCTGTATAACAGTGACTTCTGAAGATATGCATTCAGTGATGTTCGTTTCCAATTTATGTGTATTTTTTGCACATCACCAACTATTGAATTCTATAAAATATCGAAAAAATTGTAGAAAAAATTACATCAAATTGAACAAAGAAGTAATATAGTTGACATTACAACGATACACTATTGACAATGTGGTCAATCATCAACAAACGTAGATACGAAACTTGTTGCGAATCTGCGTAAGTTATAAAGTTCCGTGCTGAATAAGGCGTCGATGATTGAATATACATTTCTGCAATTTTTTGTAGCATTAACATGAGCCTGAATGATTAGCGTTTCCAGTGCACCTCAATAGAGAATTTTCAGAGTAAAGGGGGAAGGGGAAGGGGAGGGGAATATGGGCGAAGAATTCTGCAAATTAAAATTTTAATGAAAAAATATAGATAATTGAAACAACTCTCATGCAAATTACAGTAACCACCGAAGATTTATCATCGAACGTTCAGACATTATTCACAAAGAAGCGTGCCTATATTACAGTTTCCTCTCTCTTTGCTCCCATTTCAGGCATCGCATAAATTTCGTTCGATCCACTTTATTTTATTCACCTTGCAGCTTATCCAGATGGATTTTGAATACCCATCCGGACGCACCGGGCGGATCTTGTGGAGAAGCTTCTGTTGCCTCAGTAGCACGATTTCAATTTAAGTTCAAAATTGGGTTTTCCCCTCACTCGCCTGCAGTTCAAATAATTTGAATGATTTTGCACCTGCTTGATAACAGGCTTTTTAATTTGAGCATACGGTTGTTCGAAGATTATTCATAATTCTTATTGTACAACTTGTGTTACAAGTCTCGCTTGTTGAGTATACAAAATTCAACTTGACTTTTTGCAAGAGATTCATTTCAAAGATTTTTGTATGAATAAGAAATGTGAAATCGCATTAGATGAGTTGCCAAAGTATTAGCTTTTACATTCTCGTCCATACAAAATCGCTTTTATGAATTGCCAAAAATGTATAGAAAACAGTACATTGTTAATAAAGTACCGTTCTTGCATATTTTCCATAAAAGATCTGATCGGTCGTAAATGCATGCAAATTTCAGCCCATTTAAGTGCCTCTAATCATTTTTGACGCCTTTCGATGTTGAAGGCTGTGAAAATCTGCCTTCATAGTGTCACTTTGGATATTGCAATCGACCAATTTGGTCACAATACTTTAATCGAACTCTTTGCATTGAATTTGCAAGGTCTGTAGATTCGGTTTGAAAAATGAGCGCACTATTATTAGATGGCAGCATACGATAATATTTGATCTGATAAGCGTAATCGGAAGAGGCGTATATTATGTCGGCTACTTTTACATATTTTTATTTGTTTTATTTGCATATTTCGTGTCACATTTTTACTACATCTAATCTCATACTTCCATTTGGCTCATCGCTAATCCTCCTATTTAAGCGATAAGATATTAGTGCAAACGATGCATGTGATCTCACTTTTGCGTTTTTTTATTGCCAGAGGCACGATGCGAAAGAAGTAATTATCTATCCAGGAATGCTTCCGCTCTTAATTCGCCATAATAGAGACGCAGTTGGAATCAAATCGAAAAAGTTGTACTTGTTTTGCGACAAGTGAACAACTTGAGAGAAGCATATATGTATATGCATGAATAGAGTACAAAAAACGATTTGCTTACGTGACACACAGAACAAAAGCTAAGATGATCATACACTTTTAGGGGCGCTCTTTATGCCCATCGTTCACTTCACTCAACTGACAGTAATGCAAGTGAATGTGCAAAACACTCTTACCTAAGACATACAGTAATAGTTACTGTACGTTAATCCTTCCTGATGAGCACTGTTAGGACTTTAATACTTTAAGCACTCCTCTTCCTCTCCTTCTTCCACCATATTCATTGAGGGAACTACTAATCCTGTCGCATAAAACGACACTTTCCCATATCGTCAAAATGACTCCTTTGCAAACACTCCTTAGAAGGGGAGCGACGGTTGTCGAACGAAGGTCTGCCAATTTGCCGCTCGCCTAATCGAGACGAGCATGTAGGAGGAATAGCACATGTCCCCTTACATCCACATCCTTCTCCCATTCACCATACCCCGTTTCCCACATTTTGCACCCTTATTTCTGAGTGCTGAACATCTCCAGACAATTGAAAAAAAAGGTGTCCAATCAGATGTGGCAGAAGAGATCTACTCCATCCCCTTCCCTCCTTTTTTATTTCTAGCCGCTAAAATTTTAAGAGTCACTTCCTGTCGTGATCTCTATGTTGAAGGTAGAAAATTGCTTTCATTGGTGCAAAGTTTTGGTCACGTAATTCATTCAAAATTAAGCATGCAACATTTTTTTCGGTATTTTGAGCGCAACTTTTCCGGCTTGCTTCAATAAATTGCCACATCTATCTTGTGGCAAATTTATCCGGACTTTATACAATATACTGAATATCATCTCGCAAGATTCAACATCATCAAATGGTTGCAAGAAGAGAGCAGATATTTTTAAGAGGAAATGATTTCAACAACGGTTTTGGCAAACAATTAAGAAAGTGGTATTTAAGGATCGGGTGAATGAGACAATATAATTTTTTTCGAATTTAACGTTTGAAAAGGATTGCTGGGAAGATTTGCATTGTATATTGGAATAGCAAGTACATTAAGGCAGTTGTCAGTGAAAAGTGAACGGGATTATTGACATGGAGGAAATTTTTTCAACTAAAATCCTACCTAGGAATTGCAATATAAAATTCCACACGAATGAAAACAAATTGCTAATGGCGGATGCGGTTGTGGCTTGGCCGATTCTTTAAGTATGGTAAGAGATTATTTCACTTGTGGCGTTTTGCTTAAGGTGATACGATGGAATAGCGATAGTTAGAAAAAGAAAAATAAAAGTTAAATAAGCGTTATGCGATGAGCAGATTTTCATTATATCCCTCTTCATTTCGATTACAGTAGCCATATTCTTGATTGCACAGTTGGCACGCCTTCTAGTTTTTTTGATGGCCGTAAATATTTTGAGCACATTTTTTTTAAAAAGTACCGCTGATAGACATCGCGCATTGCATTGGCGCCGTAATGAGCGTCTTTTGATGGACTATTTCAGATTCCTTACCATAAATAACTCGATATTACTCGATTGGTTTTTACCTTCGAAATCAACAAATACTAAAGTGGCCAATAAGAACGAATCGCTATACTTTATCATTTTAACACATGATCCTTGAATAATAGTATCATTTCGATGTAATTATTGCAATTGCGACATTTTCCTTAAAAAGGTGTTTTCTATTTTTTAAATGTAGGCTCGTTTGAGCTGCGGCGCAGCGGCAGGTCGGCCTGATATCCTTAAAAGTACTGAAAGTGAGGCCACATTGCCCACTCAATATCAAGCTC
This sequence comes from Baylisascaris schroederi, assembly GCA_006503575.1. Classification (NCBI taxonomy): domain Eukaryota; kingdom Metazoa; phylum Nematoda; class Chromadorea; order Rhabditida; family Ascarididae; genus Baylisascaris; species Baylisascaris schroederi. The sequence continues at coordinate 387,776 of QEWY01000129.1, read as the reverse complement.
TTTTTCATTTGATTACCTCAAAGATCTCAAAGAAATTTGTATTTCTTTTGGAAAAATGTTGAGGAAATTGCGGTTCAGATGAAATATGACTGCATACGCTAAATTCTTCCCTGTAAGTAATATGCTGAAGTTTAGCAAGTTCCACACATTTTGTTTTCACTCATTCCGTTCGATTGCAAAAAACGGGGCTAATCGCTAAAGAAAAATTTGCCACTTGGTGAGAATAAAGGGCTGCTCACGAAACAGGCGGATATTCACCTACAATAATAGACGGTGTTATCACGCATTATTTAAGACATTATTAAGACTCTCCGCTTTCGAATAAACTTCCACTCCCGATCAGTTCGTATTTAGAGTTTGTGCAATTGCAACGCCTAGCGACGAGCATGATAACCAACCACCTGTTGTGGAGGCATTCTTCAGAGCTACGCTCGTCAAACTTTCCACAGATTCTTCCGAGCGGTAAGTTGTATTATTCGATCGGTTGAACATGCACTGTTGATAGAGCTGTAAAGGCTGGGAAATTCGCAATACCTTGAGGAAGGTTTCAGCGTTGATCACTGTAAGAGGATTTCAGTTCTGAAACGTGGCTTTCTTAGCTATTTCTGCGTTATTCTCATATAAGTGCGTGTAGTCGTTTATTTCTACATGAGTAGCCCGATATTGTGGGCATTAACAAATATGTATGAATACAAGACAAAGAACAAAGTAAAATTGCATAAAAAATTGATAAGGGGAAATAGATGGTGGAAATCATTTAAGAAAAGTCATTCTGAGATGTTATATATAAGCGAGGTAAATTCTGCAAATACGTCTCTTCTTTTTCGTTTAAGAAATAGTCGCTTGGACGTTGAGTTGTTTTGTGAAATTGCAATTCTTTGAAAAATTTGCAATTCTTGCAATACTTTGCAAGAAACAATTTTGCACATCTAAAATTTCCAGGTTTTAGCGCTTAATTTTGGGAAAAATCTTCGAAGATAGATTTCTTTACTGATTTATAAGTTCATTTCGGATCATAAACTCCTTGTCCTTTTGATTGTTGCTGTTGCATTCTTTGCTATTTCTTTAGCCCAATAAATTGGCTAAACTGTTTGACAGAAGCCTCGACAGCCATTAGCATGGCAAGTGGGAGACTTTGCTGCCTTTTTTTGTCTAGTATAGCTTATGTGAAGACGTTCTCGATTTTTCCAGATTTTTTCCAGAAATTTGTCCTTTTCATCCTGAAAATGCATAAAATCCACCATATTTACTTCTGAAACTGTCTTTGCACTTATTTCATTACTTCTCATCACATTTCCGTTTGAACTGAAATTCGGCAGTGTTTTCTCTACTTTTGCATCAACCTTTCATGTGTTTGTTGTAAACCATCGAAAAAACGCCTTAATCACGATTTTGTATTTTTCTTAGCGTTTGAAAATCCAAAAAAAAAAGAATCACAATTTAGTGAGGATTACGGTGGGACATTTGCCACGAAAGGCAAGCGAGCATTTTAATACATTGTATTATTATCAGAATGAACGAACGACGAAAAACATACATAAAAGGGCAGCAATATTGATACGCTTATTATAAAAACGTGTGTATACATTATAGCACAAAATATCGGTGTGATAGCATTCGAAAAATTCTTTTGCATCAAAACTAAACATTTTATTACAGCTTTGATTACTTAACGCACTCATATCGTTAGTGTTGATGCTCTCATATGGTGAAGTTCGTCTAGGCAATTTATCGCCCTTTTATGAAGGGACACCTATTGAAATTGAACAATTGCAAAATTAATGACAAAATTATTCCCTTTTATTGAGTCATTAAATAGTTTTAGGCATCGATTCTAAGCCAATAAATTCCTTTCTTTCATTCCTTTCATCCTTTACTTGCCCGAAAGATGCTTTAATTTTCATTTATCGATTTTCTTGATTAGAAAATTCCAAATGTGAATATGGCAGATTGTAAAGTGAAAATAATCGAGCATGCCAGATGACATCAAATGACCAAAAAATAGGTGAAAATGTTTGCTGTTTGTTGCAGTAGAGAAAAGCTCACCAAGTTTATTAAGAATTGAATTAAAGAATTATAGAGACATGGTGAAAAACTCCCAGTTAGAGTCCTAATTTAGAATATCGAATATCGATTGAAAGAAGTAATAGTAATTCATGCCATTTGATACCCAATATTTTTGATCTTTTAGCTATTGATAGAAGTTTTTTTTTAATATTTTTAAGATGACTGGCTCCAGGTCAAATTCAGTTAAGTCTTTCGCACGATATCACTCGAACAAATTGGTCATTTTCGCGCGCATCATCAAACCTTATGCGAGGAAATGCGATCTGAAGTAGACTGCAAAAATGCGTCTCCCATGCTCGATTCAAGAGTTGAATTTTAGTGCTGGAAGCGAAGTATCGCAAATTTCAGTCAGGTTGCTGGACGATTAATCCTAACGCAACGTGAGGGGACACCCGCAACAAAAAGTCAGGATCAGAATGGCGCGATTGTGAACACCGATGGGAGGTTAATCGCAAGTCAAGCGGCACCAGACGTTCACTCCTATATTCTCCTTGAGCAGTTTGGTGAAGTGGGCAAAACAACATCGTTTAAGTATGAACAAGGCGCATTATGTGCAACTTTTCCTGAAATGGTAACTCTTATATATTGGTCTGTTGAATAGCATCTAGCGGTCTCCAAATAGAACCACTGCTGGATCATAGTGAAATATAGTGTAGAAGATTTCGGCTTGGTGCATATTACGCTCCCTAAATTTCTCTTCTACGCCTTGTGATTCCGGGCTTCTAAACACTGCGTAGACAAGTAAACAGACATACACACACATATAAACAAACATGTATGCACACAAACACGACGTCACTTTATTATCGCGCTTGTGTAGAGCAAACTTGCTAAAGCTTGCAATAAAAAGCAATGAAATAAATAGGTGATCAAGCAAAAGGCACTGGTGCAGATCCAACAAGTTCTGCAGTACAGATAAATTCACTAATACCGCTTTGAAATATTGTAGGCAGCTGCAGATGCTCTATCTGAGTGATATCCTGATCGTAGAAAGTTTTTCAACTTCAGTTCGAGCTCTTTCAAAAAAATTAAAGCTTGTTTAAGCATTTTGGAGGAATGTCATTCGAGTTCTTACATCCTCATAAGTTTCCCTTCTCAATCATAGAAGTCCTTAAGAACCAGGTAGTGCCTTGTTCGTATAGTAGTTGCATCTTATGCTGGTTTGGCGCTCTTGTACAGGATAGCCTCCTCCTGACGTTCCACTGCATAGACATACCGAGTCTATGTGTCTGTTTATCTGAATTTTTAACATTATGCAGGCGATTCAATTTTTAATCAAACACGATATCGAGCAAGAGTTTTTGCACCTTCATAAAGAAATTTAGTTGTTTTGTTTTGAACGTTTCAGAAATTAAATTTATGATTTTGAATGTTTGTCCTCGCTGCTTTATGCAAGCATTTTGTCTGTCGGACATGAGAGTCTTTTGGTTTTATTGCCTCTATAAGCTTCCTAACCTGGATTTTAAATTTAAAGTTCTTTCTTTTCTTTTGAAATCCAAGCTAGGAAAGTTAAAAACAACACATTCATCTCCCAGATTATTACAGCTCAGATCTAGGAAATACATCTTTTTTTTGCTTCCTATCACACTTACTGAGATCAAAGTGGATTCTCGTTTCTAGTTCCCACAACTAATTTATTCATCATGTTTTTCCTAATAAACGGTGAATAATCTCAGCAAATATTTTTCTGCAAATTAGTATACGCTAGCTCTCAAAGAGAGCTGTTACTTTTGTTCAATCTCTTGGCAAATTTCTTCAATATTACTCTTTAATTTCTTCATTATAGCCACATTTATATTCTCAGAAATGAGTCTTATAGGGAGTAACATTGAATTCAATGGTGGATCGTCGGCAGCTGGCTACACGATACGCTATACAGGTGGAAGCCGCAATAAATATTGATAACACAGTCATCGTTAAGCATGTTCGTTGTTTCTCCTTTAGTGATTTTAGGTGCGGCTGGTTTTGTTCCATGAAAATGCTCCTTTTCATATGCCCGTTAAACAAGCCAAACTTTGTTCATTAGTAGTACTCGTCTTTTTATATCATAATTACCTGTTTTTGCCTGTATGTCTGTTTCTGCAACATTATTGTTTGCAGATTTATTTTGTATTCAGTGCAAAGTTCAATCCACATTCATTCACACATCTCACTCGGATGCATTATATTGCTAATCCATCTTATGAGTCCAACTGGTTATCGTTCAAATACCAATTTGAATATTCCTTCAAATTCGTGCAAACCTTTCCTGTCTCTTCACAACTAATTTGCATATCTTCTTTGTAAAGTATCATATCTTGTTTGATCCACCGATTCGTTCAATTTTTGAAATCTGAATTCAAAACACAAAACGAAATCTCAACTTTTTCGTTTTTTTAGAAATTGAGAACACAACAAGATATTCCACTGTAAGTTTCCATTTGGCTATACCTCTTTATTCTATCCAACAGTGGAACAGGTTCGACCTCTAATGTTTAGTTTTTGACTAGTTTAGAGCCATTGTATATCCAATTGAATTCAGAAATCGAGAGATGCGTTGGTGCAATTTACGAGCTCTTATACAGGTGTTGAATCGAACGGACGTTCACATAGCACGACGTTCCTTTCCCTTTACCAATTTCGTTATCATCAGAGCGCTTTGCAGAATCAGCTATTATTACGTTGGAAGCGAGTGGCACTTTTTGAGAAGGAAAAGACAAAGTGCTACCACAACAACATCAAAATCCCCCCCCCCCCCCTTCCCCCAAAAAAACGAAAATACCGGGGACGCAGTCTGTGATGGAGTATTTTCAATTTTCTGAAAAGTTTTGCAGAGTTCTTCCTAAATGAGCAAAGAAGAAGAACTCGCTGGATATGAAAACAAAGGGATTCTTGTTGTATCTTAATTCCAGGAACATTAACTGTAGAAATTCACCTCATTGAATGCGTCAATATACTGCGAAAACAAAAAATCTTTACTACGCTTTAAGCATGAAAAAATTACAATAGTATAAATTTTTGGTAATCATTTAAAAAGTATGTATTGTTCTGTGGCATTCCATTAAAAAAACCAATGTACTACACTATAACACGACACTTCTAAAGGCTATATTCTGATGTAGTTGATTTTTTAAGCTGATATATATACTATCATATGCCAGATATTTTACATTAAGGCACGTTCTAACAAATTATATAAGTGGTGTAGAAAGATGCACTTTTGAGAAAAGTCGCATTTTGAGACGAATATACCGTTGCGTGCAGTATCTCTTCCGAAAGCCCACTATTTTACTATATATTTTGCATCACGTTTGCTTAAGAATATTTCATATTATAGTAGAATTCAATGCATAATCCACTATACTAAATAATCATGCATTCTGTAAAATGCTGTGAAATATCAGTTAATCATTTTTTCCTTCATTTTCAATTCTCGTGTATTGATTTTTTGCAATTTACAGCCTGAAATGACATATTTGCAAGCAGAAAATTCTGCCAAATCGGAACCAGCAGTATCGTGGCGAATCGTTCAAGAAGTGTTGCGCAATTTTGTGAAAGCTCAATATCCGCTTGCGAGATCACTTGATATCGATGAATTACTACACTTGCAATGTATGCTATTTCTTCCAAGGTATACTTTTTATTATCGAACGTTCAATTAAGCCATCTATGAGAGAATTTTCAATTTAATAAAAATCTCCGGCTCCATTAAATTCAATTTCAAATATTGCCGTCATTCTCAAATCGAATTCATTCAATTTGACGGTTATCGATATGCAAATTTCATCTATCATACATACGTTACCATAGAACAAAATTTGAGAATCGCTATACCAAAGAACTATCGCATTATGAAGTGGATGATCATCACCTCTGAAATAAGTACAAAGCTCATCTTTGAATAGCCGGATCAAGAATTTGTGTCTGCCCATTTCTGCCAAAATTTCACATCTTATCATCGCACTACAATTTTTGCTCTCTAATGATTTTCTGCATAGATCGATCCCGCAATTGATTTATTCAATGCCGAGAAATTCAATCAATAGGCCACCCTCTTATTCAGTGTCGATAGAGTCAATATATCTATCATTCATCATTTTTCTTTCTGTTTGAGTTGAGTTGTCAAGGCACACAAAACAGTAAAAATATCACATTTAGGTAGTGTGTAGATGAGTGATCAAATCATCAAATGGGCATAATGTTTTATGACAAACAAATGAAGTGAGCACACATGATATGAATGACAACTTCTATCTGATAGGGTAATTACATGGTAATTTGCAGCAATGCTCATAGTATACATGACAATCATTTATGAGGCATATAATACAGTGGAGCCTTAATCACACTATCTCACTTAGAACTACTCAAGTGATAAGAATCTTAGCTGTGCTCTTAATTTTAGTAAACAGTACACATCACGTTATATAATCGGACCATTTGAAGTAACCGCTCTAATCGTTGGTGATTCTAAAGCTTTCAAACCAAACCGATGATATTGATTCGTCTTTCATCATAAAATTAATCGGTAACAAAAATACACTATTTGATTTTACATTGAAATTGAGCATCAGACACTATTTCCCTTCGACTCATAACTCGCTAAAGTAAGTTGGCGTTGTGGAAACCGATAATAGAAAGTCGTTCAAAGCTCCGGCAAAGTAATAAACGTGTTTTTATTATAGTATTTTCTTTGTTCTTTTTATGAATTTTTTCTTAAATTCTACATTTCCCACCCACGTTCTAATCTTCTCTGAATTATGATCGCATTGAATAATGTAAAATTTTTAGGCAATAGAAGTAATTTTCGACTTTTTTTTTCGCAGCAGTCACCAATTTTCAAGCAGTTGTTTTATAGTTTTGAGAGCACATTGCAAAAAATATGTGACGTAAAACATTATCTGTCATGTATTCGCGCTTATTGTTGACATATGCATGTGAAAAATTCTCTTTGCTGAGCCATAATTGAACAAAAAATTGCCTTTGTTGTGGTTCATAGAGAACCGCGGACTTCGTTTCACATCTCTGATTAATGCTAGTTGACCAAATTTCCGTAAGTGAACTGTACACTTGTCGCATTAAATTTGCTTAGGCCCATTTTTAACTTAAACAATTTTGTTGAACCCGCCACCCTTCCCCCTTTCTATTTGTTTATAGTAAAATGCTATTATGGGCCGTCTCCATAGCGAAGGAGAAACGATTAGCAATAGCCAAAGTCGACTGAGAAGAAAAAGAATGCATCCAATAATATCGTAAAATGCTATTCTCAAGCAAAGATAATGAATAAATCTTAGTGCTAAGCTCACATATTGCTGGACAGAGAATGCTAAAGTATCCTTGACCCCTTAACAGAACAGATGTCAAGGACTGGGGAAAATTTTTGGAAGAAAGTTCTTGAGTTTTTTTTTTCTTGGAAGAAACTTCCTGAGAACTTTTTTTGGAAGAAACTTCCTGAGAACTTCCCTGGAAAATGCTGATGTTTCGATTAATTATTTCAAGAGAAATTAGAAGCAAAATATGCTTATTCATTTCGATGCAACGCCTTATAAAAGGAATTCATTCGGCCATTCTTTTTATCTTCATTTTAAATTGGTAAAGAAAACTTTCATGCCAGTTGTGATTAAAATTTTAAATTGAATTTTAAAAAAAAAGTGCTTCTCGATTGATAAGAATAAGCGAAGTGTATACAAACATTCCAAAGATAAATTATACATGAAATGTTCATCATAGCCAGTACTTTGTAGTTAGCTTATAATTTGGCCAAGAGATTAATAAGGCAACTTTCCTACGGTACCGCACATGAACTAATCCGGTCTGATACTTCAAAATCTCAGGTTCAACATTTTAAAAACCTCAGATTTGATATTTTAAGACCTCAGGTTGTACATATTAGATCCTCAGCTTCAAAGAGGGAGTGAGGTTATAAAGTACACACAGATTTTCAGTGTAATTAATTTCATCCGAAGTTGGTGGATAATTTGAAAGTAATACTATTATATAAGTTAACCCACAAAGTACACACAGCACCTTCGATTGGGCAGACACACGCATAGATGCGTATGAAGATGCTATCGTCGTGGTGCATCTTGCAAGCTGTGATATGCAAAGATGCCTGAAAAGACAGTGTGGCCAGAGTGTCTAAATTTTTCATACAAATATTTGAACATAATATTCGCACTGTTACATAAAATGTGATCCCCCTCGTAGCCTCGTTTATCGTCATCAACATAAAAAGGGAATTCCATAAAATTATTTGTAATATTAATTAAAGGATATCAAAGTGTCATCACAACGATGCTGAATTGGAAGCACTTGAACTCGAGTTATTCAAAAACGTTCGTCCGGATGCAGAGTATAGTGGCGCTATGAAGCTCATCAACCGATTAAGACGGGAGATTGTTATCGATGATGTACTTGTTGAGAAAAGGGAACTCATGCAGGTGGGTACGATAACACAACTCTATGTTTGAGGTGTTCTACTTATATTCTCGTAAATCAGTGTCATTGATCTAATCTTTTTTTAAGTTTAGTAACAACAAAGAAAAGTCGAAAAAAAAAAGATGGAAAAACATTGGTTTTAATTGAAATCGGCATATTCACCTCCAATTAACATTTCCTCTTGCTCTTTGACTCTTCTAAAACAAAAATTTGCGACCCGTTAAAGAGGACGATCGTCTTGTGAGTTGTCCTTCCGCCTATCGTCTCCTATTCGTTTGTGCTATTCACGTACAAAGGATGGATGAATTGTTGACTTTTAAAGATAGACACATATGCACATTTCACACGTGCCTCATATAAAGCAAAGAAAGATTTCTGAACAAATAGTAGACCACATTTCGTAGATTATCAAATGCAGCTGCCGATTAGGTGAAAATTAATGTTCATAAAAAGAATTCATCAGATAACGTAAAAAAACCGTTTCTCGGCACTTCAACCTCTCATACCTCATATTAATGTTTAGTTTTTCTATGTTACTGTATGTGACGTAGTTGTAGGATAAGTAAATATGATGGTATTTGCGTTAGTTCTCAGTTATCAACATAGCATTATTGCTAGCCCTTAGGCTTAGTAATGATGCCGATAACAGTAACTATGGTTGCTGAAAATTGTCCCCTCAGACGGAATAGTGTTGTTGGGCGGGGGGGAGGGGTCGCGAAAAAAGGTCAAAGGGGAACAATCGAGGGAGATACGCAGATGGGAACTCCGCCGCGGAACTGTTCGTTTGACATAATCCATCAGTAGCAGCTCCTAATCAGCTCCTAATGCTACAATTAACAAAGTGGCACTTCAGCAATGGCAAAAAGCTTTAGCAGAAACGATAGCATCTGCAATGAAGGTGTTCTGGTTGCGATGCAGTGGTTCTTATAGCACCATAACCACTAGAGTTTTAATGCCTATGACAAGAAATTGTAATAGTATGAATTAAATTTACATTGTTGAGAGTAAAAAAGTATAACATCTAAAAGGTAACTGTAAGTTATCTGCACGTGCCGATCATACTTATGCTGCTTATTTTCCACATATAATTTCCATAACTGCTTCATAAGGAAGCAAAAGAACAAGAAATACTGCTCATAGTTTCCATATCAAAAATCATAATGGGATTTCCGTCGGTTCGGTAATCATCTTGAAGCTGTGAGGGTTTACAGCGAAATATCACATCTAGGAATTCAAGTAAACGTTGCTTTGTTTTGCAATTATATTGCATAATGGCGACATAGATGAGAACAACACAAAGATTAGATAGCAATGGACAATACATACGAATCGCTTCACTGTTGTGGAGCCATTTCCCCATTAGTTCAATCAACTGTTTTGCCTAACCGTAGAAGTTTCAATTTACCACCCGCTTTATCACCGTTAGCTCAATCAACATCAACCACTTACCATCCCACCCCGCAGCCCATTGTTGACTGCATCAGACTTAAACCCACATTCATAAGCTTATACTTGTCTAAACAACTTGAGCCCACCACCTACTCACCCCTAATATTCCTCTCTACGACACAATGTTTTATGTTGCATTAAAATTAACTCTTACTTTACCAACGAGTCGCATTTCTCCGATTAGCCTATCATGCACTATGTTAAACAACCCCACCACATCCTACAACATCCGGCTCACAAATATCAGTCCCAATTTGCAACAATTATGATATCAAAAGCATCTCTGCGATCTGTCAAAGATAATTTTTCCCAACTCAAGATCTGGCCTGTATAATTTTTAAGATTGAGCTTGCAGAACCTCGGAAATTCCATCGGTTAGGTTTTCAGTTGGGAGAAAGTGGTCTTCAAAGCTTAGAACATTAACTCGCTTCTTGCTGGACTATTAAGGTCGACTCTTGTTCGAGTATCGCAGGCAGCGGACCGATTATGCGATCTTGTGCATCAATTCTTGCAGCATGCGGCACTAGGACTGCTTGCGGATTTCAGTCCTTCAGTAGACTTCATTCTTCAGTGGGTCTATATGAACGATAGAGTGAACTTAAGAGCTAGCTGCACCTGATCGAAGCAAAAGCCGAGGTTGCAAGATTCAAAGTGCAAATTTTTCAAATTGCAGGATAAATGTGTCAGCCTCGCAGATCAAACAACAGAACTTAGGCATAGCCTTTGGCAGTGGATGTATAGAGCTACAGAGATGATAATGGACGTTGGTCACAAGTTGTGTCCATCACCGGCCACTTTCGAGAAAAAGTGCAAGCAAGGTTAGCAAACACTACTTAGTAGTGTTGATTTCAACAGCATACGCTTTTGTATCAGTTGAGATGATTGTTATAGTGAAGCGGAACGAGGGGTATATCGTTTTTATTCGTTTTCTTGCTCGGATCATTCTTCAACAAAATGTTGTAGTTTCAGAAGTTTAAAATTTTCAACGATAATTAATTTTAGAGATTGGTTTTTAACGGATAATATTGAATTTCAAAGTTGAAAACAGAAGGCGATGAAGGCTTTGGGCCCATTCATCGACACGTTCATGTTAGGTTCTATCTTGGAGGAAGTGCCTCAAATAAGGAAATGCTGTTTAATCGCTCTGTCAAATCTGAGGCCGACTGTTGTGCCATCAAGCACGGCTGTCATGTCCCATCCACATCAGCATGCCTTAAATTTGAAGAAATTTAGAAGTGTGCGATTCTAACACTGTTGTACATTTTGGAAAACACTTATTTGGTTGAAAACAATACATATATGTGTTTCCAATTGCGGGCATTTGCAACATTAATTGAAATATATCACGTTTCTGGCAAGTTGTACACAATTAGTTTAGTAGTGCTAAGAGCACCAACTAAAAAAGATGGGGCTATGCCATCGGGCTTGCGGCGATGAAGCCATAGGAGATGCTATTTTGCAGCAAAACTCTGAAGATGTAGTTAAAGTCATGTTTCCTAAATGGTCTTTTTCTTCGCTGCACACATCTCAGTAACATTACGGACAAAGCCTAGAAAGTGCTATGAATTTGATCGAACCCAGATGAGCATGTTCAGAATATTCAGTTCAATTAGGCTGAGTCAACCTAACGTCAGCCTTTTCCCAGCTGTACCTCGTAATATCTCCCTCACTCCTCTTTATTGCTTTTACAACGAATGTTTCGATTTCAAAGAGACGCTTGTATGATCTCATATCATCAAGTACGGCCAATTACTTAAATCTCTCATTCTTTGTATTATAAGCAAAAATGTTTGTATTGCTATGCATGCAAAGAATTTTAGCTGTAAATATTGTTTTGAGAGTGATATATATTTTCTTGGCCAAACAATAAAGTTCGGAATTTACATAAAACCAAGTCGTATTTTAGGTGCGAAAGCAAAGAAGCAGTCGACATCTTGCGATGACTACCAAACAATGTTGAGTCTCTTTAATTCAAGGTTAATTTACATTTTCGATCAAAAATAATACATCTCAACGAAAGAAGCATCGCTATCGGTAAATTATTCCCTTGCCTTCTACAGTAGATATTTAAAAGGGGAAAGGTTGAAATGGATATTTAGAAATGAGGAGGTCATCTATGCAACAAGCGAACGACATTAGGAAACGCTATACTATCTTCAAATCATATTTCATCCACTCGATAATAATAATTGAAATATGCGCAAAATGCTGCCTACTTGTGATAGCGGAAAACATTTCCTTTGTTGGACTAGTCGTTGTATTTGTCTGTCTGCTGTCGTGAATATTATTTAATTATTTTCGTTTCAGGATTATCACATTCTCTGGTGTGAAGAGTGTATTGAAAGTTTTCAAAACTTTGCATGCCAATGATTTGAAAAATAAATATGTAACAAAAACAATTATGATTCGATTCTGTGATGAAAATGCGGCTCATCTATCGTTGGCATTCAATAATCCCGACGAGTAAGTACCATTTTATTTGATTGATCTCGAAGAGTGATCAACCATGATCGCAATCGCCCTTTGCACTCGTTGTTTGTTGTAAGCTATCGATCCTCGTTGGATTTGTTGATAGCTGTCTTTAGAAGTATACCAGAACTCTGCTTTATTTATGTGACACATTAGAAAACCGACTACCATGAATGGTCAATATTGAAAGCGTCGCACTTGAAATGTTTCTCCATCTACTTCACACTATGCTTGATACTCAACAGTATGTTGTATCGACTTCCTTCGGTATCCACTTTTCGCTAAAGGAGTCGAAATATTCCAAAACGATTTCTGAACGCCTCTTTTCTGTGGATGAGTCGCATAAAGGTGTACGACATTACTCCCTATAAACTCTCTTTCCAAGGGAAATGAAGGCCAAGGGAGGAATGCGGAAAAAAGGATGGTGGGGAGTGTGAAATAGGAGCAAGAGGAACGGCAGCATATGTGGACCAGTATTTTTCTTTGGGAATACGTATATATGAAATCTTCACACAGAGGAGTTTATCAGATGTTAGTGATTTGTTGATTCTGAATGAGAAAAGTCAGTGGTGATTTACTTGATGCGGCTCGTCCTCCATCATCAACACCATATTCCGCCGTGCACGGAATGCTTGTTTCACCTTGTGAATGACACCTCAAACTTGGGTAATTGAACCTTTGTTAGGATATTTAGACATCAAAAAAACGACGGTAAACACGCACATAACAAACACGCGAACATCCGCCCACCCCAACAGCAACGGCGCATACACCACAAACAAAACGCCCAACATTGGCATACAGTGACAACGAGAAAGTACACACGCACACACACAGCAGCAAACATTGACGCCTAAAATGGCACAAAAGAAAGAAGGAAGCTGCTTTATATGTGACACTAATTTCGCACAAAGACAACTTCAGCATCAGCAGTTAAAGCGACTCTACCTAGGCTATTATTATCGAACTGCACAATCTACTCTGATGATATGCTGTCTACCCGTAGACAACCAGATGCAACTGCCGAGAACGAAGTCATATTTTAACAGTCGAAGTCACTCACGGTTTGCCAGTCGCCGAACCGTTGGGGTGCGTTTATAAGCCCTGCTTGTTGACGCAGATGGCGCCCGCCACTTCTTTGAGTGCAAAGTAGGATGCGCAACTTTGATATCTTCATGAACTGCGTTTCTGAGCGGCCGATCATCAACCTCTATGTTTTCTTGCATTCTGACCACAGACCGGAAAATATGATAGCGCTTTGCTTAAGGGAGGAACATTGCTCATCTAATTATTTGATTTGTTTTTCGAATTGTTTTGGTCATATTAATCCTCGATCATCGAGGCTACGGTTCCCTATCGAGCTTGACTGGAGCTCGTTCTCCACTGTGGGGCGGGTGGAGCCACGTCCACACATACAACGTCGGCTACTTTTCACAATATATTCTGTCTACTTTTTGCAGTTTTGTTTGTGATCTGTTCTTCCCAAAGAGGTGGATGAACCACATCCTCGTTTATCACTCAGGTTTTAATGAAAGTGACACTTTTTTATCACGAAATTTTTTCTCAACAGGATCATATTCGAAGTGAAGTCGTACTCCAATTAGGTGAAAAAAATAAATAAGAAATATTGAGATTCTCATAAAGTAAACAGTAATCAAGGATCGTACATGGGAGTTGATTAGAAGCTCCTAGATATCAAGATCGCAGTTAAAATCACGTCATGGTCTCAGTCACGTTTTCTACTGTTTTTGAGGCATAGCATAAGTTTCCCCATGGGCACAGTAAGGGGAAACTGTTCGTAGTGGCAAGTAGAATGGCGCCTGTTGTTTTCCATCTGCATATGCATCACTTGCAAAACGGGGATATCTGAGATGTTCAATTACAGTCCCCGCGGAAGGCCATTGATGGGTTCGTTATCCTCGGAGCAAATCAAGGATTTCAAGCAAGGTCTTCCGGAAGTTCTTATGGATGAACCTTTTCCGAAACAACATGAACGGATCGTGCGGTTCGAATTTGATCGCTCTGACTCGTCGGAAAAACATGTCGCATGCATCCCTAAGTATCGTTTATTTATTTATTTATTTATTTATTCAGTAGTTTATTAGTCGTTTCCTTAATATCAACCCATCTTAAAAAATAATTTAGTTCGCATATTTGAATAAGTTTGCATATTTAAATGAAATGCCTCATAGACGATATTCTAATTGCCTGTAAGATGGATGCATCATCTCGTTCAACTTCTCGGCAGTGAGGTGTTAAGAGATTTAGATCGAATTGACTACCTCCTAAATGAATAAAATTCCAAAATAATTTATCGAAAGAAATAATCTAATTATAGAAGAAAACATAGAATAAAAAAATTATATTGTGATATAAGTTTCCTATAAATTTAGATTCCTTTCGTATATATTTTCACATGTTGACTTACTTATTTCATGTAAGATATTATTTCACCTAAAATGCTTTTGAGAGAAAGAAGAATATGTTTGAATTTTCTAATTCATTAAGTGAATGTTAAAAAAATTTCACAGGTAGTTTTATGGACGAACTTTATGGTTTTTATTAGCATTTGCCTTAGGCTTTTATGATGGAAGTATAGATGAGGCAAGATGTTTTAGCGTTGCAACAACTGATTGCCAAGAAGGCTTTGACAACAGGTTATAAACCTGCCATTTTACACATTACGCCGACATCAGACAACATAGCTGAACTTACATTTAATATGTGAGTTGAAATCAACATAGTTAAGCTTATTTTTAATTTGTCTCTCCTGGCCATAAAACATTCCTGAAAAAAAGAAGGGAGTTGTTGCAGTCAGTTCTAGGGCGCACAATAGGTCTTGAGGCCTCATTCACGATTATGTTGGACAGAACTTATGTGTCTATTACATTGTCTTTATCAGTTTCTTTATAAACATCGATGCAATGAAGTGAATGAGCCAAATATCACCGGCGTCTAACTGTGCCAACGCCAAAACATCTTGGTCCTAAAAAAAGTGGCATATAAGCATCGTATAGCTACATAGATTAGTCGTGAAAGTAGGATAGAAAACCTTAGGATAGAGGTGGTCGCCTCCTTTTCAAATTATAACATTGCTGACGTCTATTCTAGTATTACTTACAATTAATGTCATCGACGAGTTGTTCCGATGCACTGTGAATTATTAAGTGTAACCCTAAGAGCCTTATATCAAAAAAAAAAATGAAAAAAAGAAGGGAGTTGTTGCAGTCAGTTCTAGGGCGCACAATAGGTCTTGAGGCCTCATTCACGATTATGTTGGACAGAACTTATGTGTCTATTACATTGTCTTTATCAGTTTCTTTATAAACATCGATGCAATGAAGTGAATGAGCCAAATATCACCGTCGTCCAATTGTGCCAACGCTAAAACATCTTGATCCTAAAAAAAGAGGGATATAAGCATCATATAGCTACATAGATTAGTCGTGAAAGTAGGATAGAAAACCTTAGGATAGAGGTGGTCGCCTCCTTTTCAAATTATAATATTGCTGACGTCTATTCTAGTATTACTTACAATTAATGTCATCGACGAGTTGTTCCGATGCACTGTGAATTATTAAGTGTAACCCTAAGAGCCTTATATCAAAAAAAAAAAAAACTTGCATCACATTTAGTTCTGACTTCTACAGATCTTGCAAAATTTTTTGTTTACCTTTCCTCCAACCGCATTTCTCTAAAATTTCATCCGGTCATATCGTTTCCTGGAATAGTATTTTATACTTCTATAATCACTAATCATTAAGGAAGAGCACAATTTTTCACAACTATAACACACTTCGCCTACAAAATGACTGTATTCGAATACACGATAGCCAATGCGTACGTATAAATCCATTGACGGGTGAGAAACTCGATGCAAATGGCATCGTTGATTTCGCATTGCCAAATCCACTCATACCACAACTTGCACATCTACAGCAACAAGGTTAGTCATTGTATTGAGTCATCATGGTAAATTCCTGATGAAATTGCTACTCCGAAAGTGTTTGAATGTTTGAAACTTACAAATGAAGACAAGATGGCGTGCTTGAACGAATCATTTAGAAATGACTGGCGAAAATTTTTCTTATTTGAGAATGAAAGCAAACATTAACTAGCTAGTGTAGTGAATAATCGAGAAACTATGAAACATCTATCGTTTGATAATTGATAAAACAATTGCATACGATAAGGGAATCTCTTTTTGTAATATTCAAGGATGCCAATTTAAACTTTCTCAATAATAATTAGTTTCTGAGAGCAATTTTTACTTCGAAAATAGTTGATAAGAACGAAATAATATCGAAAATCAAATCGGAAATTCCCAACAAAAATTCTCGAAAATCTTAGACGATGATGATTTTTACTGAAGTTGAGAAGAATGAGCGTGAATGCTTTTGGTTAGAATTTGATGGGTGATAGTTTGAGCCAAAGTGATAATGATAAACGCATCAGTTACGAGGACACTCAAAATTCGTTCTTCTCGACCTCCCCCTCCTCTACCACGCAGTACTCAGAGGTGCTCTTTACCTGTGCCACCTGTATTACTTAGACCTCTCGATCGGTACCATCTTTGCAGTGTGCATCGTTCGAACTTTTACCGTTACTATCTGCATAAATTAATCTTCTTTAGAAAATTTTTCCACAGATAAAAATGGAAAATATGAGAAAGACAAAAATTATTATTGAAAAGAAAATGTTTTCTAATGAAGCGAAAGTTTTTCTTCCTCGGCGTAATGGACAAAATATTCAGCTTGTTTGCAATTGGCACTGCAAAGTCCGATCTTTCTCAATCTATTCAACACGCCAACTAATTCGGATTACGCCGAAACAGAGGCCACTGATAAATCGACTCCGCCTACTTTCTCATCGAATATAGGAAAGGATCCAGAACAATCTGAGAAGAATGCTTCAGTAGCTGAGGATGCGATTATAGCGTGAGTTGCACTTCATTATGTTGTCCATACCAGCATTCCTAACGAGTAGGGCAGAATGGAGATGAGAAGGAAAGAACGTGAAAAAGGGAAGGGAACGGGCTCAGGAAAGGGAGGGAAAGAGAAAGAAAAAGAGTAAAGTTTTCCCTATTTCCTTTGGTTGCTTCGAGTTTGTGACAGCTGTCAGCTACTTATTTTGCGTTCCCATTAGATTTGAATTAAAACGCCTCATCACTTCAAAAAAATTTGAATAGTGGAAATAATATGCTCATTAAAACTGTTGAAGATGATATATGTGAAGATGACGTGAGTGCACAACAATATGGATGTTTTTATATCCATGCATTGGGCTCAATTCAATCTGGTGAATGTACACTCACTGATCCATTCAAATCTGTTATAGTATGTCCTTTGTTGGTTTTTCATTTCGGGCGGATGTAGGTAACCTTTACTCTTTAGGGAATGGCGACTGTAGATATGTTTACTCAATTTTTTAAGATATTATTGTTGGCAATCTAGAAATATAACTACAATCACCTTGTTTCAGAAGGCCACAAATAGTGATTTCATCACCACAGAACGATACCTCAACGAGCAGCTTGATGCATGATTCTCTGTCATCAACGTCGTTTGGAACGGGTGCTTTTAAACGGACAAAACAGGATGCCGGCAATAGCACAAAACAAGAAGGAGGTGAACAGCCGTTGGATCTCTCTCCGAAAAGAGCTAAGGTGGCACTTTTGACTGGTTCGCCTCATTTCCTTTACTGCTCTTTTTCTTTAACTTTTATCATCCCGTACGAATATTTCATTACTTATGTAGTGTCTAAGCTTAATTTTACATAATATGCTAAAAAGAGTTGAAAGAAAGGCAACAATGATCCTATATTTCCAATTGGGAGTTTTCTTAAACCTATCCCTCAATGATAGCTCCCCTTCGAATTGAACCATTCATTCCCGAATAATAACATATAGCCCTTGGATCTATCTTTGAAGTTGAACAGTAAGTCATAGCCCTTATCGCTCTTTTAAGGTTATATAATCCCAAAACCTACTTGTCAAACTCAACGTGGAGTAGGTGTGAGAGACGTGAATTTTCAAAGGAACAGTTGTTCTGTTTCGTATACTCATATATAATTATTAGATCGATATTTTATTTCATTTTATTTCGATTTTTGCTAAAATAAAAAAAAATGGCTCGTTGAATTTTTCCATTTATTGAATTCTTACTTCGTTGAATTAAATTTTCGATATTTAATAATATATTTCACAAATTTTTTTTGCGACGAAAGAATTCTCAAATTTATTCGACAATAATTCCACTTAGATATTCCCACTTTGTATAATCACCGAATTTTGAATGCATCTTAATTCGCATTTCTTATGCACATACTCCCAATTACATTTGGCACTTCTATTTTCACTTCGAAAATTTTGCAATACCCATTTAGCAGCATCACCATTCAATTAAGTCTCACGTGATGAAAATACCTAGGCACCTTCTGAATACCGCTGCTGTGCATTGGGTGAAGTGAACATTTTCGATTACAACAGCTTAAAATTAGCTGAACTTTTCATTTTTCTAGCAAATGTTGAAGGCATGTAAGTTATGAGTAGTTCTAGCATTTGATGGTCTGGAAGTTAGGGCAACAGATGAGATTTAGAAAGACTTAATGTTTGAAAGATCGGAAAAATTGTTCGAGAGCCCTCAAACGTGAGTCGAGCGCCTATGAAAACTGGGAGCCCCGAACATAGTTCATTGGCCTTTGAAAATCTGACTGGAACGAAAATTTCTCCTTTTTTTTCTGTTTTGAAAACATATCCGATTTTACGGTATATGTGAAAGAAAATTGCACTTTCTCTTGGGATTTCAAAGTCTGTCTTTTTCTTTCCTTATCATTGCTCGCCCCAACGATCGATCTTATCCACGCATCTACTTTGAAACTCCTTATACGCTAGACAATGAAGGAAATTTCGCTTATGAGGAAGGAATTAGCATAATACGTGAGAAACATCACCTGTCATATTAACGGGCTTTTTACATTCAGCTAGAAGAAGAGAAGGTATATACGACACCAACTTATGAGCTTCCAATTTATACGACAAGCAATTTATACTGTTCGAAGTGGTAATCAACCAAGAAACGGTTAATCGAAAGAATAAAAAAACATTTTTTTCTCAGTCTATCGTTTCGACGCCTGGAGCGCAAACGGAGCTCAAATTCACTGATAATACGATCGAAAATGATTGATCATATCAGTTTAATACGCATTCACTTTGCTGTACTTATGACCTGTGTGAAATTTTGACAGTTTTGCACATTTTTCTTGGAGAAGTGCTCAATTAAGTAATGATCCAATTTTTATGTGAAGAGAGAACACTGGTTGTCCTATCAGTTAAAGAAGAAATTTCTTCGTAAAAAAGGTTGAACACAATGATGAGTAAAGCCACTGTCTTCAACTCATAAAAGTCGTCTAATTTTGGTCAGTCATAGGGAAAAATTTTTTCACAGTCTTTCATACGTACTATGGTCGACGACTATAATATATACGGGTAGTAGTCTACTGTTAGGAGAAGCTGTTTGTTGAAAACTTTCAATGGTCATCAATCGCCAATGCATATGAAGCAAAATGTCATCGGATATTGCGGCATGAACATCTCACAGGAAATACCAAAACAAGGAATATTAGATATGCACATGGTGACTAACATTTTATATCTACTTCTTTCTAAACATTCCTAATCGTACGAGCGCACCATCGCCAAGGGTCCCATTCTCATCAAATATTGTTTTCTTTCTCATAATTTTTTTTTTTAAATTTCTATTGAACGTCGGGTAGCGTCGAATTACTCCTCTCTGGCCCCGATTGAATGGTCGCATGGCTTTCAAAGCATCGTTGAGATGCATTGTTCCCATCCACAGTTGTTGGTTATCTTGATGGCGGTATTGTTGGTTAGCGCTTGTTGAAGTATGTTATGAGTGTATTTGAAGTGTTAGTCACATTGTTTTGACTTTGCGAAGCTCATGAAATTGTCGTGCGAAGATTGTTTCGAACATTGACAACTTTTAATCTGAATATTACATCTTGTACAATAGTGTCAATGAGAGACTTTGTATGCTATCAACATTCCATATTGTTGGATCTCAGATCACTTTTAAATTTCCCATACTTTTCATTTTCATTTCGCTTCGTTGTGCCATATACTTCATGCGTTTTAAATAAGTAAGCATATGTAAATTAATCACCTCACGTAGGTGATGAGAAAAACAAACGCTAAGCTTGTGAGCGGAACGCAGACGAATAAATAGCAAATTTTTGCTCATTGTATTTTTTTATAGTTCTGGATTTCTTGCTGGATATATATGCATAGTTTGTATATAATTTTCAAGCAAAGAAATATTTAAATAATAAAATATTAAGAAGGATCAGACCTTATCAGACTATTTCATTCTTTTACAACATCCGAGACAACAACCGCAACCGATCGGCGCTCACAGTTGCCGACAAAGAGTGCGATCAGGTACTCATATAGAGGTGGAAGAAATTTCACTATTTTAGTAAGTAGCAGCATGAAGGTGATCATTATTCACTTGCATGTTTTAAAGCAAATGAAAGCATAGATGCATATATATATATAAGTGTATTATTGCATTGAAAATTTTAAAGACAGTTGTTTTATGCAAATGAACTTTAATTCTTTTTTTCATTTTTTATTTACCTATTGATATCACCGTCTCGAAATAGAAGGAGAAACATAAAATATGTAAATGAGAAAACGAAAATGACGTGGCACTAAACTTCAGACTAGTTGGTCTCTAATTTCCAGGACGGCTAAGATCGAAAACATATTCACGTTCAACGGTGGAGATTTATGAAACGCGCACACAATTCAACAAAAAGGATTCAGATCGGAGTCAAACATACCTAAGAGATTCTAGGTGGAAGGCATTTAGCCTAGTATTGTAATCTGGTTGTTGTGGACTTCAGAAAATTTTGAAGGTGAACTAGGTGAAATGTTTTTGAGCATTTTCTAATAAGCTGATATTAGAAGAAGAGAATTGACTAGCATTCTAACTACACGTTCCCAATCACAACAGAAGGAATCTCAAACTTGAAAGTTATTCATCAAATGCCGAGTGTAATCGTGTAGACAAATCGGTTAAGTAATACCAAATAATACCGAAAGCCGGTATAGTTACATCAAGGGTCGCTTGCTTGCAAATATGGTTGAATTGATAAAAGATGAGGCAAAGTCGAATATGGAAATTCGAATAACCACTTAATGAACCAATGGCTTCCGTTCGTGCATAAACAATACATTCCAAGACGCAGGCTGAATATGGAGAGCAATCATGACATTGTCCCTAGTTGAGAAATTGTTAGACACAGCCAAAGAACTTGTGAGGAAGGGATCACTGCTTAAAATAAGATCCCTAATGTCCTCAACGAGAATTGCTTCGTTAATTAAACTGACGAGCCTAATTTCCTTATAAAGTCCTCTATGGGGAAAGGGGGGGGGGGGGGGGGAGGGGAGGGAAAAAGAATGGAGATGAGGAGGAGCAGTTGCACAATTTGGCTAAGAAGGAAATGGAACACAGAAATCATCGCTTACGATGCAACAAGGCGTGGATTGGTCATGTATCGCAAAATTTTGGGGGGGGGGGGGGGGGAGGGGAGGGAAAAAGAATGGAGATGAGGAGGAGCAGTTGCACAATTTGGCTAAGAAGGAAATGGAACACAGAAATCATCGCTTACGATGCAACAAGGCGTGGATTGGTCATGTATCGCAAAATTTTACTGCAGTCCAGGACCCCTAAATCTGTCGCATGATGAAGTGAAAACGGCTGAAGCAAACGGCTTTAGAACAAACCAACATAAAGCATTTTACAGCAAGAAGAAGATGCTTTTCGGTCTACTGGGCACCTCTCACATATAGTTTAACCAAAACTGCAACTCCACCTTCAGAGTTTACCTGCAATAAAACAGATTCATTTCACAATAAGAACTTTGCTAATTGCCTTTTAGACTCAAGATTGAACTAAGAAATTCCTCGGATGGTTATATTTTTATTAAGATAAACAAATCGGAAGGATATAAAAACATGGTGACTCGCATTTCTCGCAACTTAACGATTGTTTGAATTCCCGTGATTGCATATCAATGCTGCATTGCGGGCTGGAATTCGATATAAAATGTATTACAAACAACAACACAATGCAATCAACAATCGAACATAACATAAGTCTAACAATTACAGCTGCTCGATGATGGCAAAAAACATCGATGCAATTTTAATATATCATATATTGCAGGTTGACGTTGAACGACGGGAAAGTGGGACGAAAGTGACACTGAATGTGATGCAGAAAGATCAGTCAAATCACTGCAATAGATTTCATTTGCACTATATATAAAAATTTATTGTAAACCAAATGTATTTCCTCAGTTTCCTTTCTGCTTCGATATTTCAGTCAATTCACAATTGTTGCCCGCTCTAAAGCCACCTTATAACCACAAAGAAAAGCCCATGACTTATGGCACCACCGCTTGAATGAAAGAAACGCCCATGCTGAGGAGTGGAAGAAGAGTCTTTAATAGTGCTCACTTGGAAGGTAGAAAGTTTCTCCTCTGAGTTGTCCGCCTTAATCGGCTTCACTGCAGTCCCCAACAACAACATCAACAACTGTCTGCCAACACTCTTCAAATAGCCAATGGAATCTATGCAAAAAATGTTTGATGATTCGTTTCTGCTCGTGATCATCTTTGAACATTCCTTTCATTTTGCAATCGTGTGGAGGTGGGCAATCATTGGGCGAATCCTCAATGTCTATCCTCACATTCCGTTTGCACATCTCTGCTTTTGCTGCCTTCACCTGAAAATCGTTGCAGAAAGTTTTAAGAATTCATGGAAATTTAATTCAAGGATCGTGATAGAGTCCAATATTCCAATCCACATATCCTTTTACCCGATTTTCACAACTTCGCCTCTCTTTATTAATCATGGAAAACAGTGTAATTTTTCGTGACAAGGGATTCATTAATTAAGCCACGATTCACATGATGCAACAAAGGAAAGGAGGAGGGACGACGAGCATGAAGGTCGAGTACCAAATCGGCTGAGTACCGAATCGAAACCACTTATATATAAACTGTTATGTGTAAAAACTATTAAGCATTCGATGTCATATAATTCAGCACTAGTAAAGCAAATAAAATCACTGGCAACACCACCCATCATCCCCAAGAACAAGTTTCTTGAGAATGATTTGAAGCCTTTTCACTGACAGCAAAAATGTCCTTCCTTATATTGTAATTGCCTTTCGGAAAAAAGCACACTAAATTCAAATGCTTGCAGCCTACCCTCTTTCTCTCCATCGTTTCCTAGTAGGATGTTCTCCTATGTCCATCGTAAAACTGAAGCTTTCGGGTCCATAACATCCCCGGAAATGCATCATACTGGTAAATTACAAAGATTGAAGTAAAGTTCGACTTTCAATCACTTCTGAAAACCAGTTGTGCTATTCAAGAACTTTCGAGAGATTTTTAATTGCAAAAAGAGAAAGAATTTATTGAAAACCATACCTGTTCGACAGTATATTCATCATATATTTTCTGTCTTAAAGAGATGACCTTTTTTTCACTTATTTGCCGAACGAAATTTCGCGAATTCGATGCTCGTCGTTCCAGAAGATACAAAGCGCGACATAGACAACCGAGCCGAAAGTTTGTTATACCGCTCTACAAAATGAATGGAAAACGTCTGGTTTCGTGCAAAAATAAACTTCAGCAAATTTACAGGTATCTGATAGGTGGAGGGCGAATGTCGAAAAATACTTGCGGGAGATAACCAAAAGAAAACGTGGAACAAATAGAATGCGACATGATTGCGCATTAAAACATCCATTATAGATACCTGAATTCGATCGAAATTGACATCACTAAGCAATACCCAATGCTCGGCTAGATCAACGCTGGCAGTCAAAAGGATCCCGTTTCGAAGGTATTTCGATTCGAAACCATCGGCTTTCTTATATACCTGTAGAAGGTATTATTGCATAAGAAACACAACACTTTTGGCTGCGACTATATATTGAACCTAATCATTTTTTTCGATGCATTCTCTCACATATTAATAATATTAATAAGTGAAGATAAGGCATCCGGTCAGTACAACAATCCCACGTTACTTGAAATGACCGATAAAACAATCATAAAAACATCAACTTCGGTGGAAAAAAAAAGAAATTGTGGATTATTCGATACTTTGAAAATACATTTCTATCAGTAAAAAAAACATTTGGAACCCGCAGTTAAGGAAGGGGAAAAAGCAGAGGAGGAGAAAGGGGTGATGCAGCGAGGTGGAACGAGAACTGGGAGAGGGAGAGGAGGTGGGAAATTGGGAGCGAGAACCACCAATGTTCATTGCTCGCAAATGAAGCATCGTGGCAAAATAGAAGACAGAAGTACATGTTGGGATTTCATAACAATTAAAAACGAATCAACAAATTGCCTGCTCGAAATTTCCTAAGAAACTATTTTTAGACATTTTAATAGAAACGTTTGAATAACGAAGAAATCTCTCAAGATGCTTTCTTTTTGCATGCTTACGTATCGAAACACTGAAGAGAAACAGAAAAATAGAGAACATAATTTTGCATTTTTCACAATTTTCCAAGAAATTTCCAATATAAGGGTAGAAAATTATCCAAACTTAGAAAAAAACCGCTTAATTTTTCAGACAGGCTCTTGACGCTCCACCTTTTAGCATACCTCAGAATCAGGAAGCCTTTTTGATGGGCTTGTAAGGCACATATTCTAGACATTTTTTAGGCAATTTTATTTTAAAAAAGGGATATTATTTTTAGGAAAAAGTGATGTAAGAGTTGAAGCGATGTCCTAATGCATACCAACGTTCAGCTTTGAATCCAAATAGCGGCGGGTTAATCACTGTCTTCCTTGTCTTTTTCGCTTTGATAGCAGCTCCATTCTTTCTAACAACGGTAATGTATGAGAGCAAAAACAAGAATAGGAAATAATTTCATAGCTCAAATATGCTAATAAACCATGCATAATGTTGAAGCATAAGATTTAGAGCAACTTAATTATCGTAAGGGATGGGGATGTGGAAGGAGGGGGAACTATCCGGATATCACAGCTTTTATGCAAATCACAATAAAGTTTTAAATAATATGGCTGGTAGATTGTCAACTATAACGTGACTTTCACAAGTTAAATTGCAGGTGATTTATCAATTTTTATCGTTTTAGGAAGCGGGTGCCATAATTGCTAAATATCATTGAAAAGGTTCACATACTTCAAGACTAAGTGTCCAATACTGTAATTGTTCTCCATAAGTATGAATTAAGGGTAAGAGCTCGTCATGCAGAAGAGACACTATTGCATTTATATCCATGGATGGTGACTGCAAGAAAAGATGAATTATTAAAGTAACCAACATAAACATTTCTAATATCTATCTCATCACAAACTTTTTCTACTTTTTAATAAAAACGCTAAATATCATTGATAGCAACATTTTAATGAAAAAAGCAACATTCTTTTTAAAATATTTTTAATAAAAATAAATTTGATGTTGCTATCTTTGTGGTCTCTTTTTTGCAAACGGTGAAAACTTCAGATAAAAATAACTCGAAACCTATGAAAATTATTAGAGAAAAACTGTGCAATTTCGATTGAATTACCGTAATTACATTCGAAAAATATTTAAATTTAAATTTACAATAGAAAACATATGTAAATTCCAATAATCAGAATCGATAGAATTTATTACAGAGGAAAATTTAAAGTCTCCTCTTTGTGGATTCTTTTCAATCGTTCCACGTGATATATTCTTCATAAAAGACGAGATATGCGCAGTAACAACACCTATGGACATTAAACAAGCCAAAGGTAATGCTTTATCACCTATAGGCAAAATGCAATAGTCAACAGATCAAAAATTCTTCCAGCACCCAAGAGTATCTTTCTTAAATGTTAAATATTAGGATTTGTGAGATGAGGAGACATACAAGTAAAGGCTAATATTCTTATGTCCCCTTCCGCCTTGCCACTTTGATCACTCACCCCAAGATGCAATCAATTCGCTTCATATTTTTCGTACAACCAAAACATAGTCACAGCCTGCTTCTTCTGGATTATCAATCAGTGATAACGCTATATTTGAACATTCGATTTTTGATGCTCATTTTGTGTTTCCAACTATGGAATGTAGCGGTGCTTTGAGTAACCTCTCCCTGCCCTTCCCCCTCCCACTCAGTCATTTTCATATTGGAATAATTAAACGAGGAAGTAGAAGGGAACAGCTTTCATCTACAACACTTCAAAGAATGTAAGCATCACGGTGACGTGTCGAAAACCTCTTCATAGATGAATAGTAAAAGCATTTCTTTGAAAGATGCACAAATGCATCATATATTAGAGCATAGTGGAACCTTTAAAGCGGATCGAATAATAGAATCGACGATTGCACAACGATGCAAAGTATTGTGATCACCTGTTTCCAGCATTTGCTTATAGCACTGAAAGTGATCTATAAGATACACAA
Source organism: Baylisascaris schroederi (assembly GCA_006503575.1). NCBI lineage: Eukaryota > Metazoa > Nematoda > Chromadorea > Rhabditida > Ascarididae > Baylisascaris > Baylisascaris schroederi. Next base: position 360,874 of record QEWY01000129.1, on the reverse strand, counting down.
TGTGAACGGATTCAATAATTATTCTTATTCAAAAGAAAAATGACAGTCAAAAAAGATTTGTTTATATGGTTCCTCTCTCTTCTTTGATAATGAAATAAAGCGAATTTCGGTGTTATTACTGCCAACATTTGTCTGGTCACGATAGGAAAGAAAGCTCTGCCTGGTTATTTTCGATCACTTCCTTCCTTTAACGCAACAGGTGAGTAATTTACTATTGCTTCTTTGAAATAGAAGGAAAGAAATTTACAACACTATAATGATTCCCTCAACAGTTTTCAAAGAGAGTCTACTAAATTGGCTTACTGCATCCCTGCTTTCACAATTTATCTTTTGAACGAAGTTCTAAAATGATCAAGAATGGTCAATTTGTTTGAACCATCATATCCCAGATACTATTCAAAACTAGTAAAAGCATGAATCATGCTTAGCTGAAGTAAGAACGAGAATAATTTCATAATGTAATAATAGGTGAGTGAGATACTTAAACACGGTTCCACTCACCTGTAACGCTTCGTTGAAGTTTTTTTCGTGATATGCTAATGCAGCTTTGAAGTAATCCACTTCACGTGTATCCTTATGTTGTGAGGCCTTAAAAATATTAATATTTTTCAACGCTTTCATATAATCCACAAAGAGAAAAGGTATAGAAGAAGAAAAGCAGATAAGGCAACAATTGAGAATTGAACTATCAAAATTACATCTCTAAAAAAATTTTTTTGAAGCCCATATATTCACTATATTATAGGATAATAAACTGTATACTGAAGTGGTGATGTTTCAAAAGATGAAAAAGAAAATAGGCAATAACTGTCACGCTTGAATGCTTAAACTATAGTATCAACGATGTTGAAATGATGAGCACTTGTTGAGTCATAAGTTAAACTGGTTCCCGATCACTCTTCCTACTGCAACAAGAAGTAGATTTAACCGAGACCCAAATCCAGTAGTCTGGAGTAAAAGTATGCTAGACAAATACGATATACTAAATTTATTTGAGCAATGGATGAATACTTCGAGAAGGTATCATTTATAAGCAGCAAACTATATGAAAACAAAGTAAAACTCGGCCATTTTTCTGCACTAGGTGCTATCTATAGGAAATCCACTGGAGTCAAATCTACTATCAATTAGTACATAAACGTCGAGCTGTATTCACCTCTCTTCGTATCATCATTCACAAGGGGTGAACTCTCGGCGAGTAAAAAGTTAATACGCCTGAGGCATAAAAAATAGAAAAAGATCTTGAGTCTACTTTCGAGTGAAATTCTGCTGTTTCCACAACATCACCTGCTCCCTTCCTTCCTCTCCTTTCACCTCCTTTGTCCTATATCGATCACTTAGATCGTGATTATGGATATAATGAGGAACGATGCTTATCGATCTCAACGTAACGTAAAAGTAAGTGCAAAACAAAGCGAAACAAACAAGAGTGGTGTCGAGAAACCATTTCGGTGGATGTTCCATTGCTTCGTAATTTGTGGCATCGATACATTCCTTTTTCGTCTGTTTATCGCCGTCGAAAGTTATATCCTCATCCTCGAGAAAGAAATCACCGAAAGCCTCCGAGAACATAATGATCGACGACTGCGACAAAAACAAGGATAGGTAGAGAACAATAAAGAAAACACAATTGGGATCGGTATAAGAACCTCACTCGATTCAAATAATAACACCTTCAACGGCAATCGATAGGTAGTAAGACAATGGAAATACTTCAAAGAAGAAAAAAAAGACGGAGAAACACCTGTAGTGACTTATCCTACGAGTAACAACAATATGCAAGCCGAAATTATATGACAAATACCAAGCAAATAAACCTTAACAAGATATGAAAACCACTATATAAGAAATAAAATGTTTAAAAGAGAAAAACGATTGTAATTGAGGTATAGTTAAAGTTTGATTATATCAGACCTATTGGATACATGGACATCAGAGACGACAGACGCATAGAAAGAGGCTATTTCTTATCGCTCGACGATGCACCAAGCATCTTCAACAGGTCTTCTTCTTCTTTCTTCTTTTGCGTATATCTTTGCATACACTCTTTGAAGACGTTCAACTGAAATGAAGCTAAACATTAGAATCGAATTTATAACATAAAAAATTTCGCGAAATATCCCCCACCTTAAAATCAATAACTCTACATTTAATTAACGGCAAACATAATAGTAGACTTTTACAGTAATTTCAACATTGTGTGGCATATGCGATGAATGTACTCCATCGAAGGAGGTACTGTAACGAGGAATTTAATGCGAGTCATGTTTACCCCTGTCTCTTATACACATCTATAGNTCAACGGAAAAAGCACTAAAACATCGAGGGCAACGAGGGATTTCTTCTCAAAACTTCACCAAAACTTATCACCACAGGGGGTGGGGGAAGGAGGAGGGGGAGGGGTGCAGTATATAACGAGCTGCACATGAACTATGATTTCCGCTGAACCGCATCAAATGAAAGAAGATGAAAACGTCAACTCGATTCATTTGTTTGCAGCTCGAAACAGGATGAGGGAATTCATGGCCCGGTCAGTGCTCGCATTCGAAGCCGATGCGTTTCATCGAGACTTCGTAAGGGCATCTGATTGTCTCGGACATAACAGGTTGCTTCATAAAATACCGATCTATGGCATCGGCGAGGGGGGATGTCTGGAAGTAGCTGAAGGGTTTTCAAGTTAGCCACCACTTTAAACTTCAATCTGGTTTCAAGATTTTCAAGTATTTAAACTACAACAAATGACCCTATTATATGACAACGTATTCGATTCGTTGCTGTTCATCTTTATGTAAACGAAATTTATAAGCTCTCAGATGAACGGTGTAGGTTAGGGAAACTAAATTTACAAGAGACCGGAACGTGTATACAATCGTCGACGATCGAGTGATTTACCGATTTTCACGTTCGATGCAACAGCTTCCGGTTAGCTAATCGTCCACTCATCTCTGCCCACATCCTGCTGACCGTCTGGAGAAGATGCTACATTCCCATCTCTTTCCACAGCCTGTGTCGAATTTACGGACTGTATGGACCCACGCCGTCATTCATGCCATCTTTACCGGAAGATTGTAGAAAACGTGTGATCTCGGGCGGGCTCGAACCGCCGACCTTCTGTGTGTTAGACAGATGTGATAACCGCTACACCACGAGACCACCTGTTGACGTTGTTCTTCACGCCCAAATCAAGTTTTGGAAGTTGTAGTTTGTTTTGCGTCATTAACGTTATAATCGTCGACAAATCAGATTCATCAACTTTGAGGGTACTGTGCTGGACTTGAAAGACATGAAAATGGAGTCAATGATGGAGTCAATCATTGAAATACTGTCTGAAAAAGAGCAATTCATTACTAGGTTGATTCATACAATTTTTTCAGAGGTGGAAGACGATCGATCCTTTCGGTGCTGTCGTCGTTTCGATTTACGGATTGCACTCGTCTGTCACAATTAGTGACAACCATTGACAAGGAATCAGTGATGCACAACTACGTCGTTGTGCCCTTTCTAAAGACTTTTTACGATGCGTTTTTTCAACTTGAGGTGTTTTTTGTTCGCAAATTAGAGTGCAGATTCGCCGAACGTCTATCGAACTTGGCTACTATATTGATATACGACATTCGATTTGTCTGTTAAATACGCACGATGCACTCACCTTATCGACGACATTTTCAACGCTTTCTTAGTTCCTATTCCATCTTCCAATTTCGCACTTCGATATGTTTTTGGTCGTTCAATGATGGAGTCAATCATTGAAATACGACTCGGAGTTTTGAAATATGAGGCCGGAGTCGAAATAAATGCTTTAGAAAATCTCAAATCGATAAGAAAACAATACTGATATTTACTAAGGACTATCGTAATAGGAAAAATTCTGCACAAAAATGCTCGAATATCATTGATGAAAGCGGTTCGTTGGTCGAGTTTGCCTCGGAATGGTGGATCACCTTTTCTTAAAGTTAGTTCCTTATTCGATTATTTGATGATTTCTTGTCCCACTTTTGCGCACTTTTATTTATTTTCTTTATATGCCACTAATAAAGGCCTATAAGTCATTTATTGAAAAACATTTCACTTTACTAGTTAATAAATATAATATTTAATAATTCTATATAATTTATAAATCCAATTTTTTCTAAAATATCATTTGATTTATTTTGAAGAGTAAGAGAGAGTGAAAGAGAGAGAAAAAGAGGGAGAGAGAGAAAAAAAGACAGAGAGAGGACGAAAATCTCACGAATATGTTGTGCAAATAACAAAAAAAAAACCTGTTATATAAATATTACTCATTGAATGCCCCGAACAAATTGCTACTGTGATATATAAATTCTCGATTTCATGCATATTTTTCCTTTTACTTTTATGAAAATTTCATTCATAGTAATTAGTTTCTCTAGTCGCTAATATAAGAATAAGAGTATAAGGCTTTACGCAGTCGTTGACGATTATCTACGTCGAATATGAGTAATAATACTGTCGTTTCGCAGACGCATAATCGGTAGATCTAGCAGCACAACAGTCTTTTTTTTGGTTATAACTATGTAATGCGTCGAGTAGACATTCAACAATAGTTTATGCTGACGTTTCGGCTCTTTGAGCCATTATCATAACACACCAACCTCAAACTTGGGTAATTAAACCATGTGTTATAATTATTGCTCAAAGAGCCGAAACGTTAGTATAAGATATTCGATCTGTACTCGACGTATTACATGGTCACAACCAAAAGGCTGCTAGATTACTTACATCGTTGTTTTTTTGTTTTGTTTTTTTGCTTTTTTTTGTTTTTTTTTACAAAAAAGTTTCCATGTTTTGAACTAGTATTTTTATTGATAATTTTTCAACCGAATATTTCCTGAATTTTTTTAAAATCTTTTTTCTCGAAGTAATTACAAATCAAAGATTTCTGTTTTATTCATCAAGAGTTTATAACGATAAGTAAATATGGTAACATAAAACTTTCCAAAAAAGTTTTGGTTTTAAAGGTCCAATTTTTTTTCTTATTTAGCAAAACTGTAAAAAGAGAACTGTATCACTTCTCAAAAAATTGCAATCAATTTTAATCCACATCGGTAATATACAATTGACTATGGCTTAAGTAAAAGACGACACATCTTTTTATTACTTCCTCTCTACTGTCCTTCCCCTCCTCTGCACCCTTTCTCCTCTCTCCCCTTTCCCACCTCGAAAGGTATTTACGGCTACTTTAATCGATATTCTATTTCATTCTAGTTCCATCATATTGCATTTCGCCAAAAATGGTTTGTTTTTAAGTGATTTGACCAGTAGCCGGAACACTTTGAGAGAGAATGACCATCACTCAGGGACCCAAAATTTTATAATGCTTTCATTGATTCAACTGCATAAAATCAAAGTAAATTAAATTATCTTCTTTCATATATTGTCTTTTTCATTCGCATCAACCTTGATCCCCCCCTATATTACACTCAATTCTTCGACGAACATTGTCGCTCCTTAAATCCATCTTCAACTGCGTAAATTTTATAACAACACTATTTGAAACTGTTGCAATATTTCTATGAAATCTCCATTTTTATCTTTATTGTTTAAATGTTTTTTATATAACCAATCCAAATGTTCATAACGATTAATTTTCTTGTGGAGTACTTTTCATACTTTTATTAAATTCCAATAAAAATTACTTGAAATTCCATTTTAGCCTTGCAAAAAAAAATTTATTCGACTAATGGAGATACTCGTGTTGTATGCGAATATTTCTTATATAGACCTTTTTGCAATTGTGTTCCAGATTTTTACAACTACTCTAGATTTTTAACGACCTTCAATGTTCGTTTTTCATTCCAGTCTCTGCCCACGTTCAGGTCTGTATGTAAGATGTTTATTGTTCATAATCTTTGAACCCAAAATTGTCGAGCTTTTCTCAGTGTCTCGCCTTACCTTTCGTCACCTTATTGATTTATAAGTTGAAAAGTGTTGCCTAAGGGTATCAAATTTTTTTCCAGGCCTAACAAATGCTTCCACGTTTTAATTCAGCGTTTTCGAGTTATCAATTGATAAGTTGGAAATTGTTTCATTTGGTTCATTATTAATTGGTCATGCGTTTATAGTTGGTCAGTTGTCCATTTTCGTGAACGCGAACCCTCACTTTGGACATTGAAAATAGTTTTTTAATCATGGCTTGCTGATATAAATAATGGGCGATTAATATATTCATATTTTTTCATATTTGTTGATAATGTATTCTCGACTTTGATTTCATCTTCCTTTTTCGCAGTATTCTGTATTTTGATTGTTTTATAGGATGTAAACGAAAAGTGTAAAATATTTGAAGGAAGAAGAAGAGAGAGAGGCTAGGTTAGACCTTACATTAGCGCACTGAAATATGATAGATGAAAAGAGCATCGATGCGAAAGGCATCGATTGCATTATAAAATAAACAGCGCTGTTTTACTAATGTTTGCTTTTACCTTCATTTTGGTTTAAAAGTACAAAAATATCTTTCGGGTTTTCAAGTGAGCTAAAGTTGACCTTTGAAACGTTTAGTGAGGGCTGTCGCGTGTCTCGCAACCAGTTTATGAATACCACTCAATGCAGCTGTCACTACACGGCGATGCTAATCGTTATGAGGGTGGATGGTATTCGCCCAATTTCCACACTATTGTTGAATTGCCCATTTTTTTGTGAGCACTTCGAAATGGCTGTGATTTAGAGAGACGCGTTATACTTTAGTGATATTCGTACCGTGTGGTCAGAGTAGGCAACGTTGTCCATCTACAAAAGTACCTATATAAAGGTTTGCTTTCTGATTTAGATAACGATTTGAGCGTGTGGGCATTGAGTAAAATGCTGAAATGAGTCTATCCGCTATTTTTTTTATGAGAGGAGAAGAGGATTGATGTAGCACTTTCAGTGCCTTCGTGAATTCTAGGTTTACCCAGTAAGAAAGCTGCACTCGCCTCAGGCGATTCTTGCCACTCTTACCTGTCTTCATAGACCAAGAAATAAACTCATAGAAATCGTTACGCTTTGATAGACAAACACAGATTAAAATCGAAATAAATTGAAGGAACGACAAGTTTTGTGTAGCACTTTCAGTGCCTTCGTGAATTCTAGGTTTACCCAGTAAGAAAGCTGCACTCGCCTCAGGCGATTCTTGCCACTCTTACCTGTCTTCATAGACCAAGAAATAAACTCATAGAAATCGTTACGCTTTGATAGACAAACACAGATTAAAATCGAAATAAATTGAAGGAACGACAAGTTTTGGTTAAAATACTTTGAGAATCTCTGGAAAATGCATAGTACACGTTAAATATTGCGAAGACAGGAGGAATACTGCAGTTAATATTGAAAGTGTCTACACGAAAGATGCCGGCGCTTCCCATCCTTTCCTCTCGCAATTTGAATAACACAAGTTTTTTTTTAGCATTATTAACATGCCATAAATAATAAGCGTTTCAGATTTTCATTTGTTTCCTCTCTTCAATGATGTAATTTCACACTGATCTTTAGTTTTCATCACATCGTTGACACTTTTGTGGTACTGATAAAGGACACATTCTCGTTGAGTTTTCTCATTGCTTGGGTGTATTTGCGCTCAAATTTATTGTGTCCCTAATTGATGATATTCACAACGAAAAACTTATACCGCAAATTTGAGTTCGGATAACCGCTTTTGCGATATAGCGCCGATTTGTTTAATCTCCGGAAAATCAAAACAAAGCACCAATTTAATATACCACTCCACCCCTATCTCCCCATTCACACACTGTTCATCCATTATAAACGAAGTCAAATAATCATCTTCGGCGCAATTTTTTGAGATGCTAAAGTCCTTAGCGCTTGCTAGCGGCGCAAGTGACCTAATACAGATAATATTTGCTTTCGCCACATATTTCATGTGGTCATTTCGCTACGCAGAAGTTTGTTCGATTTTCTACGATTTTCAGCACATGAAATAAGGGAATGGTTTTTTTCCCGAACTTAAGAGACAGGTGATGTGTTGTATTGTACATAGTGTGGTTACGCTTCAGGATAAGGCAGTAAAATGCAAAACCAGTATGTGAATTCATCTGCCATCCAACATCATATCAACCTCTCTAGTGCATATTCGCATTTTTCTTCAAGCAAAAAAGCAATATTTTCTATCGCCGTTCGTCAAATTTATTTGAAAAGTTTGAAAATGTTTATCGAATGCAAGTTAAAACTCGTTTCTGAAACGTCCCATCAAATCGGTACACATCGATTGCTATGGTAAAGTGATTTTAAAATTGAAGAAGTGCAAAATGCATTTTTTTTAAAAACCACCAATATCGCTAAATACTGTGGATTTCCATTTAATCCATCGTTCGTTAACCTCAGAAACCAACTCACCATTGCTTTTTACCAATCATTTCCTCTCAGAAATTCCGATCTCAGAAAATCTAATATGAGCATCTGCCTAAGGCAATAAAGAGCAAATAAACTGATAGAATTTGCGTCCATTTTGACACAAATTCACTGAAATTACATAATTGCTTATCTTAAAACGACGAATGAATTCAGCAAATATAACTTGCATTCTCTTCTTGATTTTCGGCACAATGCCTCATTCATTTCCGCATCCCGTAAAATTTAACCGCTTTAACCTCTGTATTTTTGACCATCATATTTTGACGATGGACGATATTTTGGCCATTTTTCATGTCAGCGTCAGTAAAGCATCTACTTCATTTCATGTCTGTTCAAAGCTCCCCCTTCATTGAACAATTTGCAAGAGGCGATATATCGTTTCCGCCTTGCATCCTCTTTCAAATGGAAAATCTGTGATTACAATACGCCACAAATCACTCTAGATTTCTAACAGTGATGGGCGAATCCGCGAATTGACTTTGAAAACTGAATTCATTAACTGACTCCGAAGTTGAATTCAGAAGCCGAATCATCGTTTCGATGAGCTGAAGTCGATGCTGCATTCAGTCGATTCCTTTTTTTTTTCAAATAGCTTAGTGAACCATCGAGAAATTCTTGGGTTGTGGAATAAGATCTCCAATATCCTCGATTCCAACATTTCAAGCAACCTAGTACCTTTTGTTATGAATCTTAACTCGTACTCTTCTTTTGATATTTTTATCACCCCATTTTATTACTCATAAAAAAAATACTTTTTCGATACATAATTCAATTACGAATTAAAGATTAAATTTAGAACATCAAATGTATGTGCGAATCAATGCGTTTTAATTCGAAAGAACATTTGAAATCCAGAATATTGGCACTTCACATATCTCTGAAATTCTGCCCATAATTTTTATTACATGCCCGTGGGCAAGAAAAGATGCATAAATTTTATCTTATCACCTCTGCCCTGATCTTTAGAGAAGCACCTGAGTTGAGGATCCCGGCCCCTTCAGAAATCCCATGATGACTCTCTGGTTGAATTCCCATCATTACAGCGCCTCCGACTGCGTTCAAGATCGACTCTAATATGCATTATATCAACGATAACGACGCAAATATTAGAACTGCTCTTGCTGCATCCTAAGTGCATAAGCATGAGTTTCTCCATGTTATCCGATCTACTTCTGTCTTCTAACCACTTCATAGTACCATGCTCTCGAAAAATGACTTTTTCGAGAATCTCATTCTACCACTTTATTTTGCAATACTTAAAGTATGAGTGCTGTTACACTTACCTTCTTTTCTACAATCCATAATGGTGTAATTATTCGTTCTAGCTTAATTATTCTTTATAACTCTTTTCTCACCCTTTCAAAAAGTGCATCTACCATCCTAGTATCATTGCATTATTGAATTCACATCAGCATTTCCGTAAAATCGAAATGAACATCGATTTTATATACCGTTTCTATTATATTGTTATTGAGTGGTGAATACAAAAGCATCGTTAAGCTTTCATAATTGCAACAACCATTATGAAGAGTACAATAAAATTTGTCAATCATACATTATGCCGGAAGTCAAGCTAATGTTACCAATATCTGTAATTATTATTGTTGATAAAATCATAAAATTAAGTTATGAGTTGATTAGAAATCAACGTAATCGATTAGGGAATGCGTTAATGAATGTTTATTGCTCAATTAACAATTGTCTATTTGTATGACGATTACTTTACTGAGTGATGATGATGTTGTGATATTTTGTCCATAAACAGGTTTATATGTGCATCTCATTGATCAGCAACATTTCTTGAAAATAAATAGTTGAAAAATATTTGCGTTCCTCATTTTATCTTTTCTTCGATAATATTTTAGAGAAATTTATTTGTTTTCTTGAATGGCCAGTTTTTGTTTCTTTGTTTTTTGTTTTTTTTTGTTTTTGTTTTGTTTTTGTTTTTGTTTTTTGCTGTTTCAGAACAATGCCACTGACTGTAATGACAAAATTGACTCTATGATCTCGTTTCTCTACCATAAATCCTAACATTTCTTGCAATATCATATACTTGTTCGGTTCCTGTTCCGCCTTTTTTCCGTTTTCGGTATGGTTATAAGAATTCAAGTGGAAGGACTTTTGTGCACAACAATTAGATCAGATCATTTCTGCTTTTCAACCATGAAAAATATGTTAGGGAAATTCCGGATAACTTAACGCGCAACCTTCGAATAAGACAGCCTTATCGTTTCACTGGACTTTTTCGAGGATTTAGGTAGGCAGTCTAAAACCATGGATAATAAGAAAAAAAATTCCACCCAAATTGCTCCAACCTGAAGCGAGATATGGCGCAAAATCGATTTTCCGGTTCCCCACCGGATATCTCTTCCAATGAACTTGATAAAGATTGTGAACTCTATAGTTTCGATTTCCGGAAAGGAAGCTCATTTCAGTTTTTTTTTTTTGCAATTAAATTTTAAACAATCAAATCGAATAGCTCAATTTGCAGAATCGAACTTCAAACAATGAAAATGTCAATACATTTTGTAAGGTTTCAACCGTTGAAGATTGGGCAATGAAAAACTTTGTCGCTTTTCACTTGCATCATTTGATTTGTTTAGAGATGACTTTTCATCCGTCAATTAGATTTTTACTTTTTTTAAAATTTTCCACCGCTTCTTCTAAGTGAAATTTTCGGATTCGTAACGTGATATATACATAAATGAATATTTTATATAAAAAGAAAATTTACACATGAATGTTGCATCTCGAATATGGAAGCCTTTCTTGATTGCTCAAACAGGTAATGTTGATTTCTTAGGTATGCAGCTAATGCTCAACTGAATGAACCGGTTTTGCCTTCCCATTTTGCTAATTAACTGAATGGATGGCTGATAATCTAAAATTTCACCAATGGAGTAATATTTCTCAACACATTCGCAATTTATTCTATTGATAAATTCACTTACTCGAGTAATGAGCTTATTTGTAGGAAATTCCTGCTCAAAAGCATAAAGAAGAAGGCAAATAGTTTTATTTGGGCTTTTTTTTTCCATGAGACTGTACTCTTATACTTTTTTTGCGCTGACGGAGAGCAAGGATTGATTTGCCGCGATACGAATGCACCGTATGAATTGCCATCAGTTAAATTAAAATTGTCACAAAAATTATGGAGTTTTCTATGAATATGGCTATTACTAGTAATTAAAAAAAATTCGATCTCTAGGAATTTAACGATTTCAAAGTATTTATTAGCGTTCTAAGTATGAATCTTGTAAGTTCAATCGAAATATACTTGTGATTTTAACTAAAGAAGATTTCTTTCGGCCAACAATAACCAATCGAAAACTATCGTTCGCAGACAACACTCATTTTATATCTAAATTCATCCTCTCGATTACTATTACTAAATTAATAAATGAAGAATTTGTTTATGTTATTGATAGGCATTCAATTAACTCATAAAATGCTCCAAGCAACCAAATGAAAAAGCTTAAAGGCTCATATTTTAGCATCTGTCGGCTTTCTCCGCTTATAGTTTTATTCAATATGCTGCGTTGTGCTCACTCAAGAACTGCAATAACTCTTATGCTTTAACAATGCTTTTATAGCTGTTTCGTCGTTTAGGATACCCTGTAAATTTTGACAGGTCGGATTTCTTGACTGTTTCACTTCCTATACACTGTATATTCAGCAAGCAGATGATAGATACCGGTCAAAAGTCCATCATTTGATAGCTTGACTATTGACCACAGATGCTATAAAGCTGCCGGTCAAAAGTGGACAATGTGAATTGGTTCGACTGGCCCGATTTTAGAAGTTGTTAATGTTCTGTAGATAAATTGGTATCATATAATTTGCAGCAATAAGTGGCTATTTACAATTAAGAGTCTTAAGCAGGAGGTTGAAACCATAGGAATGGACATATAATGTGCGTGACTATTATTCTGGAAACATTACATCATCATTTATTAGCATCGATGATAACACAGCTAGCAGATCTTTGATCTTTTCGATCACACCGTCACGCAGTGTACGAGCTTGAAATGCTTTAAAATATTGAGTTGTTCCTGAATAACCCGGTCTATTTCAGGTGTTGAAAGATCACGTTTGGTGGGTAAAATGAAGAATAATGGGAAAGTATTCGTTGTTGGCCCAAATGCTGTTGAAATGCAAACAACAGAGGAGGGATTTACCGAGAAGATGCCCAAGAAAACAGGTGAGGATAAGAGTGCAAATAATTTTCATTTAAAGATATCGTCTAATCGAGAATACAACCCTCCTTAAATAAATATCTACATCATCAGTACAATTTAATCCCTTCGAAATGGGAGCTGCTAATCTTTTAAAGGCTAACTCATCGCTATATTACACTACTATGTGCGTAATGTCAAGAATGGATTCGGATATTTGGCAAAATACTAGTTTTTAGAAAATTCTAAGTGACTATGAACTTAGATGAGTACTCGTTATATCCTTACTAATGCAGAGAATATTCACGTCTTTTTCATTCATATTGCACCAATAAATCTACACATCATTCTAGAGATGGCTGAATCGCATTAAGATTTAATTATGCAAAATAATGCCCAATTTTTTTTTCATTGAAACTTTTTTTGCAAATTTTCGATTTTTTCAACCTAAAAAAATTGAGATCGACTTGAATCAGATTCGACGTAAAGATTTTCCAGTAATATTAGGCACTTTTCCTCAGGAAATGTAACTTTTAAGAATCTTTTGATTTATATTAGCAATTGTTTTTTCTATCCACGCATAGGTTACGAAAAAAAGAAGCTGTGTTTATTTATAAAGAAAATAAGTGAATTTTATCTTCTCTCAATGCTTTTCAGTGCTATTTTAATCGAAAGAGAATGCAACTAGTTGAACGAAGTGATTGGAAATTACGATCAAACAGGTTTTTATAGTCATAGAAGGCATCCATCTTCGGCAAGGGATCATTGTTTATATATTTAATTCTAGCATTAAATCACTGGTTGATTACATCAAATCATTACAATAGAAAAGAATGCGTTAGGAATTAGCCTATATTGAAGCATTCAAACATTTTTTGTGTGCAAATTTTAGTTGGCTCAGTGCCAAAATTATTTTTTAAGCAAAACAATAAAAGTATTCAATATACAGAAGAGGATGAAGTGGTTACAACTGATTGGTATTCGGTTAAGCTGATCGGAGCGATTATTTTCTTCTCTGCAATTCAAATGTTTTGTATCGGTATGTCTGAATGGCCTTATATGCAACAGGTAATTTTTCATTTTCATTACCCGTCTATTATGTTTATCGTATTTCATTCTTTCAAAATTCAATGATCCTTTCTGCATCAAAATCAACTTTTATCCAGATTTATTTAACCGTATTCAATAACTCAGATGTGCGATCCCAGAGCAATCGGCGAATGCAAAACGAATTCTTAGCCTCCCAACCCAAAAAACAAAAACATTTTTATCCTATTGCATGGTACCACTGCTTGAAAACCTACCATATATCATTCTCGCTTACCGTAATACTCAGAGCATTTTCGAGTCTGCAGAAACGGTAAACAGTTGACTGAAAAACGATACGACAATAAGTTCACGAAAAATATGTTCACGTAATAAGCTATGGATTTAGATGGATCCACAAGCAACGTCGACATTCTTTGGCTATGTGGGCTCAGTATCAGCTCTAGGACATGCGATATGTGCTCCACTTTCTGGATGGTGGAGTTCTGCCACCGGACGTTCGAAGTTAGTTCGATTATTTACACTCTTTAATCCTAATTTTATATGTGAATACTTACACTTCCCTATGGAACGGATCCCTTTATAGACGTTTCACTAAGCCCGAATGAAAAATGTACGCGTTTTTTTCTAAACTTTTTCAGCAAAACGTATGATAAAAGCTTGTTCGAAATCGTCTAACTCAGACTAATTGAAAGAGGCTAAGTTTTATATCAAATTGAGATAAGCACGACTTCAAATAATTATATATGACGAAATTGGAAGTGGAATAAGTATCACAAATTTGATTCATTTAGTAATAAGTAAATATAGCACAATTATGCAGAATTTAATGCCATCGCCATAATAAAATTTGCTTATAGACCTCCGATGATCGCAGGCCGTATCATTGCATTAATTGGCTGTTCAATCTATATTTGCCTTGAATTTTTTCCATACAATCGACGTTATGTTATGTTATTGTGTTACGTCATATTTGGTGTTTCAATGAGTAAGTAAAAGGTTTTTTTATTTCATTTATTAGAGTATATATACCTAATATTTCGGATAATTCATACAAAGATTGATGCTTTTCGAGGCTAGAAATTTCAGATGCCATATATCTTTTGACGTTAGGTTTAAAGCAATCGTTGAACAAGTGCAATAATAAAAACATGTATGATATTGCATGGTGATGGTATCATTCAACGTATTCCGGCAATTATAAACAACACTCATATTGAATATTATACGGTATTTGAAAAATATTACTCTTGGCTTGGAAGAATTCACTAGAGGCCTGAGGTCATCTAATTAAGGAAGTTCAACCTAAACTCTAATAAAAGCCGAAACATCTGTTCATTTGAGTGGTTTAACTTTCGGCAGTTAATCATATTCGGTAAACGAACTATAGTGTTTAGTCGTGGCTGCTTCTTGATTAACTCAGACTTATTATGGCTGCAAAATGTTGGGTAGGGCATCTGAAGAGCCTATTACTTATGCAGTTCTTATATTTTAAAGGTACAGTAACTGTTATGCGATCATACGTTGCGAAAGTGAGTACAATTCATGATCGACCACGTGCATTTAGTTTCTTTGGTTTGGCATCTGTTGTCGCCGTGACGGCTGGACCGTGTATGTTGAATCGCTTTGATAAGTTTTCGCGTAGATTGAATTCCTTACAATTTGATTATACTTAAAACTTTTGATAATTTTTTATATTTCTTTTCGATTATTTCGTCGATCACAACGAACATTGAATTTCGGATTATTTCCGAATGCCAATTCATATCTTTTACCGGATTTCTCATCTTCACTTTTTTTTTAATCTCTTGAAATTCTTTGAGTGAATTTTTCAATATTTAACATAAGTAACTGCAAAATATATTATTTCAGTGTTTCAATTATTATTTTCTCCATTGAAATATCCGGGTATAAATATTCTTTTCGATAAGATACGACTCAATATCTACACCGGTCCGATATATGTTGCAGTTACTGCCAATATATTAAGCCTTGCCTTAATTTTATTCTTCTTTCATGATAATAAAACAACGAGACGTGAAAATAATCGCAAAGGTTTGTTCAATTTAGTGGCTTTTTTCTCGAAAGAAATTGAGTTTTGGCATATAAGTAGCAAAATAGCGCAACTAGTGATAAAATAAATGATGCAAAAACTATCTTAGAAGAGAATTTTTCAACGTCTTCAATTCGCTTCGAATTCAAATATAATTTTCAGTTCTCTAACAACTCAGATAATTGCCAGAAGTGATAAAAAAACGATCAAATAAAAATGATTAAAGTAAGAAATAACAATAATAATAAGCAGTAGTGATAAAGTGATAAACAGTAATTAGGTTGATAGTAAAATTCTACAGCAATTTCAATTTTCAGTTGTTTTTTTTTATTTACGCCGAACAATTAGTTAGATTGCTTATGAGGCGAGTACTAATACATCTTCAGAAAAAAATTTGTAAATTTTAAACGAAACATTTCTCTTAATTGTATGGAACTTTCGAAATTTGATTACATACTTAAGCGATAATGAGTTATTTCTGCATAGTGATTTGAGCGTCTATTGCTTTGCAAAAAATTTTGCAGAAAAAAGATGCAATCTTTGCAACAAAAAAATTGAGATTTTGCAATACTCATTGCATCCGATTACGCAATATAAATTTATTTATTTTGTAGAGCTTTTCAAGAGAGTGAATCCTCGTGCAATTGCAAAAGGATTATTAACGAATTGCAAACAATTCGATATTACACTCGTCATTTTGTGTGTTATCCATAGAATGGTGCTCACTGTTGGAATGATCACAATGCATACGTAAGCTTCAATGTTTCAATTTTATTGAATACTAACCATTAGCTGCATTTGCATATTTGCTTTGCAAAAGAACATTGCATTAACGTTGTGTTTATATGCTTGCATATGTCTATATTCGTCTATCAGATATTTTCAACTCGGTTGGTAATCACTGAAACTTGAGCTAGGAAAATGCAGTGGTTAAAACCCATATCACAGATTATCTTCCTCTACCATCATAATTTTCACTTTATTCCACCAATTTCGGCACAAGTTTTAGGCATCTAAATATGCTAAAAACATACTTACTCTTCGCCAATAGGTTTACCACTATACGTCTGTTGAGCCACTAAATAATGATTTTTTTACGTGACGTTTATAAGCATGATCGATTCAGTTGAATTCTGAGAGTTTGATTGTCATATTCTATCTTTTAGTAAAGTTTAAAACTTGTTGATCAGATGAGTGACACGCAAAAACGCATTTGACATAACCTTCTTAGATGTGTTTACTATTTATTGTTACGCCGAATACTTCGAATTCCTAAGACATTTGCGCCATCACGATACTTTTTGATTTCAGCAAGATTTTATAGCGCATGTTTCTCGGCAAAATTTCAAAAAAAAATCCCTTGTTACAGCTTGTAATTTCGGCATTTATAAATATCGTTGTGCACTATTTATCGTGTGTTTATGAAATTCGATGAACGAAGAAAATTGAATTTTTACCTACTTAGTGAATGTGAACTCGAGAGATAATGTTTTTTGAGTTAATGGAAGCAATTTGCGATTGAAATCTCGTTCAACTGTTATTAAAATTAATATTTACCAACCAAGCACTATAAAAATATACTGAAGCTTTTGGAAAAAAAAAAGAAAAATAAGTAACTCGTCGGCTGCTAGGTTGATTGATATTTTACTAAATAAGTTGCTTTCTTTCCACTTAGAAAAATCAGTTAGAAAAATTAGCTTACCAAATGAATTTCAACCACATTTTTGTATTATTCACCTACAATAGCATTCATCACAATTTATTTAAGTTTGAGTTGATTTATTCTGTATGAGTCAGCTTCTCTTGCCTCGTCTAATCGTCCAGCTTTCCTTGAGGATCTACACTCTCTGTCGAGATACGGTCGAGTAAACTGCGAGACGAGATAGGTGATAAGGTGATAATGGGCGAAAAGTTTATTCCATTTATAATAAGGTGATAATCAAGCATCCGGCGAACTCCACGCTGCCGCTGATCACATCGCAGACTCCAACGGCCACACACACACACACACCCACCAGACCTTAAGACCACTCAGAAGCTTGAATGAATACATGAACACATCAACCCTTTTATAGCTTCTCGATTCTGTCTCAAGCTATCCTCAGGATACATACTCGGTAGCCGTCTGTATGTTGTTGATGTTCTTTGACTCAAATTGTACGGCACATTATTCCTGCTTAATCTATAGCCGAATGATCTACTTACAATTCAACAGTTTCATCGTTTGAAGCCAAATTGTGTATTTGTATTGTTGGTCGGTTATTTATCTACAACATACAACTGTCGGTGGTCTATCTACAACAATCTACTGCTTAATCTACAACATACAATTCAAGACTGAATAATAAATAAAGCAAGAGCTTATTTAAAGGACCACTTCACCATTATTAATGTCGGTGGTCGGTCTGTCGAATACTCAAACAGTCACCTATAGTTCAGTATCACAGGCATTCATCGGTTCTATCAGTCTTGCAATTCTTCTATCATTTTCAACAAAACGATTCGGCAAAATGTTCGTCTTTTATTATAAATTTACAATACAGAAATATTTAAAAATATACAGTTAATTAATTTGTCTTTTAAACGAAATGGATTCAATAATTCAGCGATTTATTATCAAGTAGTGCTTATCGTTTATGAGATAGTTGTTAATCAAAGCGAAGTTGCATCTCTTACATAGGTTATATAAAGAGTGTGAACAATGCTATCCAACGCATTGAGAGAAAGACAGAGGGATAGAGAGGCAGGGATAGAGACAGAGACAGAAAGACTAAGAGGGAGAGAGGTAATTGGAGTTAGAAGCAGAGAAATAATAAAAATATGAAAATTCGGAATTTATAGAGAGGATGATTTCAATTTTATCATTGAAAAGTGGGGATTTGGGGTGGGATTTCGGAGATCTCTTTAAATCTCTTGAATGTAATAATTGTTTGAAAGAATGAAATGAACTATTAATTATTTATTCTGATTATTAACTATTAAAAATTCTGAATGAAATGAATTTTAGCATCAATGAACGATTAGGCGCCTTATTGCCGTTATTCATCTTTCTTATAATGTATGCAGCAACATATCCATGGCCTTTTAACACCTCTCATGTTGTGATCAAGAATGGTAAGATAAGTGTGATCCTTATTCATTTTCTTATTCTTTTACCTCCTGCCCAGTGGTTGCATTCTCGTTAATATCTTCTTGCTGCTCATGGATCAATTCTTATCTCGGGTATTCGCTTTGAGACTAGGAGACAGATGGGAGGGGATTGTTCTACGTCAGCGGGTATTTTCCATCTCCCGTTAAGTACAAGGAGAACCATGCAATCCTCTCAAGATGTCACCAGTATAAAGGGGCGTTCTATAAACAACCCGCTAAACATATGGTAAGAAACTGCATTTCCTTTTGTAGCAGTCTTATGGCAACCTTTCCTTTCAGTCGACAACAACTCTTGAACAAATAAATAGCGAGGTAGCAAGCAACATCCAAATAGGTGTTCCCCTCAACTCTATCATCTTTCGTTCCTTTGCTCTCCATCATATGCCGAAAAACCTTCCAGTGTAGAGACATTGTGAAACTTGCAGCAACGGACCCCACCTCGGTGGGTTGTGATGAAAACATGTACAAATGGTGCGCCGATTCACCCTCGATCAATGCGTTTGTTTATTTGGGCACTATGGTACTATCGTTAGGATTTGGCATCACTCTCTCTATGATCTCGGTTGATTCTCTCTACTCGAAAATTCTTGGGAATATTGACCAGGTATTGTACACTTACTACTGACCATTATAAGACATCCCTTAGCAGCGTTACCGCTCATTCGTTGTATCGTAGGCCTATAAAAGCTATTTCAAGGGTACGGCATTGAATGAAGCTTTCAGGAAACTAAAGCCGACACCGAGAAACTGAACTTCCGGCGCCACTCAGCACTACTTATAAATTGCAACATTGCAATTGGAACTCTAAGAAAGAGTTCCGCAATTCTTTTGGCAATCCTCTAACTTACTACAAAATCTTCAATACTGTCATTAACAGCGTTCTCAATTATAGGGACCGATGCAAGGAATGTTCCTTTTCTGTGTTGATGTGATCAACATCTGCGGACCATTGATCATCGCGTAAGTAATTATTAAATAAACAAAAATTCATGACGAAATGGTAGCAGCATACGAACGCTTGAGTTGAATATTCAAATATGCAAATCTGGGCTCTACTATTGAGCAGTTGTGAATTTAACTGTCGCCTACCGACCACTTAACTGACCAGCCGATTCAATACGCAAATAACTGACTAGTGAATACATATGCAATGCATTTTTGTATTATACAGCACACCGTTTATCCACAAAAAAAAAGAACAACACAATAACAACGGGAAAATTAAATTATTAAAAAAAAATTAGCATCGATGCATACTGCAATATGTAACGGAATTTCGCGTATGTATGAGTTAAATAATATGAAATATCAATTACAGTCCAGGAATACTTATCTATCAGCATCACTATATGAAAAGTTTATAGGGAGACCTACTTTGGTTGTTCTTTTATATATCTACTTTTATATATCTACTAAAATGGTGAGCTTTTCCAATAGAAAATATTTTGCTGATCGAGAAAGTTGTAGATTTTGCATGAAAAACCTCAAGAAAACTGAAACTTTAATGCTAGAGATACTCTATTTCAAAGCGACATAAAACGCTTTCGCACGAAGGTAGAAGAGGAGGAAGAAGAAGAGGGAAGGAGGCATTGGTGAGCTTGAAGATGAATGACAATTTCTGCTCTTTTTCGATAGTATGTAGCAACCGCTAGCAATGATTTTCTTTTCCAATTCAAATATGCACCAATCAACATATATGCACAAAAAAAAAGCCCATAGTAATAGAAATTATACCAAATCTAAAATTCGACAATTCGTTTATTTGCCGATGCTAATTGAATAGGCATTCAGAAGATATTATATTAAGTTTCACAATTATTTCAGACCTACATTCACAGCGACCGGTCAAAAATATATATGGATGGGAAATGGTATTATCGTAACTGGTATGATCGTATTATGGTGTGCCTTCTACAGTAGACTCAAACCATATGTTAATCGATCAACCAGTCGATGATCGTTAGAAGGATATCTCTCTTCTGATGTGTCCCTCACTGTACATTAACAAACAGTTAATAAGAAGACCTTATTCTATTACTACTTACTACTTACTATATGTCGACTGACATTTATGCAAATAACAATAAATTTACAACTCAAATTGATTCAAAAACAAACAAAGAAGAAAACACAACACAAAACTCAGGAAATTGTTTTAGCGGTAAAGCGATGCGAATTCACTTCATTCATTCCCTCACACCAATCTCAAATCGACTCCTGTTTTATTTAACGGAAACAACGTCTTAAGAAACTATTAATGAAAACAACCCCCCCCCCCCTCCACACCCCACCCTATCTGAAAAAATGAAGGTTGTGGAGTCTCTAACTCTTTCCTACTGGCTCCCCTATAGCGCAATGGAAAGTAGAGAAGTAAATCATGACATGGACCCTGATCGAGAATTCAGATTCGGATCCTACCGGATACAGGCATTATACTCCAAAAAATATGGCAAATTTGAAGCATTTCTTTGTCATACATGGCCGCTATAATAGTGCACTTGTTAAGTACCGCCATATAAGGGCAATAAAGATAATTGCTACTGCTACAACGATAACGTTTTCAAACAGAATTTCATTTAAGCTTAACAACTGCGATACTATCGAATCCGATCGAAAATAAAACAATACAATATAAATATATCAACAAGGCGCCGTATTTTACGTTTATAAGCCTCGACGTCTCGAATATACAACGAATTTGAGAAGTTGCTAATGAAATAAGCTAAATCGCGAATATAGACCCCAATGTTAAACATATGCCTCTCTACGCTGACTATGACCGAAATCTTTTCTACTATCCTCTCCAATACAATTTTTTTTTGGAATTCCCAAACAATTTACGCACCTTATTCTTTCTCTTGTATAAACATTCCCCGTTAAATATAGCTCGACTATGGTAAATTGTTGAAACCAAAACACCATGGGCTTATAAATAGAAAATATGGTAAATAAGATATTCATAATCTTACCAAAATAAACAAATTTCAATGTCGATCATCGTCTTAGAATTTTATTCACAAATTCTTCTTCTAATCGGCGTAGTTTTGAACGTGTCATCGATGCACAAAATATCGAATACCATCGTAAACCTATCGTAATCTGAAAACGATCTCCAGATTCATAAAAGGAACGAATGAAAGTATCCTACATAGTATTCAATCCATTCATCACATCCATTTACATGACGAATTCAAAGAATTAGTCATCGTATAATGTCAAACAAAGCCCCCTTCCCCCTCCCTCAAAGCATCCCGTAAACACACGAACATCTTGTGCTTAAAAAAGAAATCTTCAGCTCAACAACCGAAGAATTAGCCGCTATTATATTACCGCGAACGCTTTTTCAAAGTATTTTATGCCTACGACAAACTCCGAGAAATAACACAGGCTCAACGTTCTTTATTAGCTGACCCCTAAGATTAATCAGTGGCAACAACAGACAAAAAACAACCTTCGTGGCTCTAATTGCAATCGCCAAACAAACAATAGCAATAGTTTGTGGGCTATGCGAGAGAATCCATGACGGTGAAATATGTGCATCCCGCAATAGAATAAAAGAAATTGCCGCAACTCCACTGTCGGTGAATTCACGTGGACACCAATGTTGCAATGAAGATACATATTGCAACAGATACTGCAAATAAAATTCCTTATCGTTCTATCGGCATTATGTAAAGCGAATGGGAGAGGAGTGAATAGTAGGGGAGAGAGTAGAGTGGCTGGGTGACAGCTAGGGGGGCAGCTAGATGGACAAGGGGGAAGGAGTAGCAGAATGTAAAGAGCGTAGGCAACTCAACAGATTCTCGAAGCAACAGGGCCATTGACTTGCTAAGAAAATGCCTCCATTATAAAAATTAACATAGGTTTCAGGCATGTCGATTTCAAGCATACCGACTTTAAGCTTTGAATACCTCGGTTCTCAAGAAATTCATGAGGATCGGCAACTGACCCCATCTCCCTCATATCATTTGAGTATATTAGCGACTTTTAGATAGAGAATCGGTTCAAAACATATAGAACTTCCTAAACTTCCTGCAATGTTGCAAATCCACCTGCATCGTACTGGAACTGCTTCGAGGATTACAAAAAAATATGAATAAAAACTATGGGATTTTAAAATTTCCTACTGCTAGCATAGCTGGCATCAAATAGTAATGTAAACCTATTTGGATCGTCATTTCATCCCATATATCCAGGATAAAAAATTCTACATTGAAGGTGTTCTCAAATAATAATTTAAAAAAACAGTAATCTCATACCAACCTTATGAGGGTTTTCAACGTGGAGACGAAACCTGAGTATACGCAATACGATGTATTCCATTCTTGCGATTCCCTCCCTCATCGCCCATAGTTGCTCTCCGATTTGTAGCACTGGCATCTCTTCGTGTAGCACACTCAATAGCATATTTCACTGCTAATGATTCAAGGTTCAAGCAATTATAAGTGCTTCTCTCCTTTTTACTCGGGCAGGATATGAGGGTTAAAAGTTTTAAATTCCTATGCATGGGTCTTGTCGAAGAGTAAAAGAATATGGGGTCTCATGTGAGGAAATACCGTTCCCTCTGCTATCCCCTCTTCGCGAATCGCCGGAAACAATCTTTCGACACCGAAGTCGACTCCACGCAGCTAACTTCAGAGGATATTTACCATCGCAAGCAACTTGCAAACACTTCGAGGACATAAACACATACCAATAATATAATAAAGTAATAAACAGGTACATAAATACTATGAATTTTCCAGGATCGGTTAACTGCCACTTCCCCGGGCAATTAAGAACAGAATGTGTGTGGAAAGAGGAGAGCGCAGAATCTGGGAAAACGGCATATTTCTATCGATGGTGCTTCGCCCATCGAGAGATCCTCTGCTACACTCTATTAAATATATTCACCAGTATTAGATTATTCATAAAGAAACTTACGTTTACATCTACTTTATAGGAACATTACAGCCATCTAAATACTCAACGGACACTTTTACATATGCTCGGGTTCCCAGCAAGAATAATCTGCTGATGATCTCTTGAAGTCAATTGCTATAGTGGTAAGGACATACCTATAAAGATGTGTTTATGCATGAAATTTACATTTCTTTTTTGTGAAAGTACTCAATCCTCGATTAGGTCGGCTATTCCACTCGTCTCTCTTCAAATCAAAAGGGCTATGATAGGAGGTATGTCCACTTTGGCACGCTAGTTCATCTTTCCTATCAACCTTTCAATTACAAGAAAATGCAAGCACATCAAAAGCAATTTATCTCAAACCTGTGTTCAACTCAAATAAAAAACTATGAATCACCTATGTGCAACATTTAAAACGTCTCTGATTCGAATTCGTTGATCTTCCTCCAATTTTGCAGCCAATAGTAAACAAGCACATGCCATTGTCTGCAATGATAGCATTTTTATTATTGAACGAAAAGCTACCTTTAAGCTGGCAATATGAGATGAAATCTCGTTGAAACAAAGAATCTTTTAAAATTTAAAGCAATAACGTATCACCGAACTTCGTAGGTACAGGTAAAAGGTGATCAGACTTCAGTACGATCCACGCCAAAAATAGTGATTGCCTAGCCAAGCAATAGGTATTTTTGATAACCAACATAAATTTCAAGCTTATTTTTATACTTTCCAAATTTTTATTCCCTTCTGTGAGGTTTATTTCTGATTGATTTTAATTCGTCACCAATTTAATTTTCCAATAAAACTTATCAAAAAAAAAAGTTCGAACATAAAAGAACGTAAAAATAAACTTACATACGGACAGAGATCATCGCTGATTTCTTTTCTCAATGCACGATAGGTTAATACGCTTGCCGTACAAATCGTCGAATTCTTCGCCTCCAATCTCATCCCTCAATTAAGGAGAAACTCTCCAATAAACCGCTATCGAAACGTTCATATTACATATTCAACAATTTCGTTAGGTAAATCAACGAAATTTAGGTTC
The DNA here is from genome assembly GCA_006503575.1 of Baylisascaris schroederi. Taxonomy (NCBI): domain Eukaryota; kingdom Metazoa; phylum Nematoda; class Chromadorea; order Rhabditida; family Ascarididae; genus Baylisascaris; species Baylisascaris schroederi. The sequence goes on along the minus strand of QEWY01000129.1, from coordinate 336,132 downwards.
TCAAAAAATTTCATCACTTCTAATAAATAAAACTCTGTGGTCATAAAAATGTTCCGAAAAATTTACATAAGCCAATAGTATGAAACCAACCTTTGATTATGCAAAAACATGTAAAACTGAAATCAACATCCTTATCAATAAGTTGAAATAATTTCTTTTGAAAAATTGTAGAAAAAATTGTCATAAAGAAATGAAAACCCACCGGTCTGTATAATGAACGCGAATATTCTCCTTTGCGTTTCATTGTCCATCATGAAATAAAATCAGCGTCACCAATGAAAATTTGAATTTTTTTATAAGGGAAATTTTATAGGCGAATTTTAATTCGCATCGTTTAATACGAATTGATAACAATATTGATGAATAGTGCCGAAAAAAAAATGTTTTATTTTTCAGTAAGAAAATTAGTAAAGAAAAGAATATTTCATAGAAATGAAAAATCACAACAACAATGCCACATGCAATAAACATTTCCGTTTGACGCCGATAGTTGAAATTCAATAAACGCATAAACATCACCGATAAATAAAAAAATGATAAAATTGATGAAGATAAATCACCAGTATATTTTTATTATGGCCTCACCGTGGAGATGCAATGAGGCAGATGGTGGGGGGGGCGGGATGAGGGAGTCGGGGAAGGGGAAGGGAACGATCGACGGAAGGTGGGATGGGAGCGGATATTACTCATAAATTAAGGAACAGTCTACTAATAAACCTATAATCTGTTCAAAAAAAACCAACTAACCTACGCTTCAATAAACCAATGTCCTAAAAAAACCGCCGTAAGTGAATATGCAGCCCTGCAATTAAAAAGTGCCATGTTTCATAAATAAAGCATCATACCCCCTAATAAGACAAAAAATTAAAGCGCTTTGCTTTCGGAGATCATGACATGACAAGAAAGATACAACCAATACTCGAAGATATGCACGAATATCTAAGCGATGATTTCAANGGGGGAGGAGAGGAGGGCTGAGGAGAATACGCCGTCATCGCTTTAAACCTCGTATTTGTGTATATATAACGCAAAAATATAACAAGCGTGGTATGAGTACAGAATGCATATAAATATAGATAAACCCGAAAGAGACGAACGACTATACAATGACGATGAAAGGTGTACTCCACATCATTCGTTAACCGTAACGACGATCGTATCACCATCAGAAAGTGAATAAAAACTCAGTGAACGTAGTGTATTATCCATTTCAATACGAAAACGCTCAACACCACATTCGGCATCACCACTTACGCAATATACAACCTGTTTGAAATGACTTACTTTCCCTGCATTCACTTGAAATAGCCTGCCAATAATGGTCTTCAATCTTCGTATAGTGGTAGAGGTGAGTAGCGAGCATTCCACTGTTTTTCCGTTCAACGAAACATTCACTTTTAGCAAATTCAGACCAAAATTCGTCGTTGGTCTCACCTCATCCGGTTCGCCGTGAATATTTTTCAACCTGTATTGTTTTCAAAATTTTATTAGCATCAACACTTTATTCTTAACGATTAATTCCTTTGCATCTATCATATGCGTAAATTATTATCTTATAATAATACCTATACCAATTATAACAAATAAACTCAAATCCTCTTGCTACCTCTCTCCAAACATATGAACAAAACATTGTTTTCAGAAAGATACCACAATAATCGAATTATAAGAAAGGAAACAAAAGGATTTGAGAACGCATGTCATTAACATTTCAAGACCGATAAGGCATCTCTATCACATATGCAACAGAATCTGATTTTCTGCAATCTTCACCACATTTCGAGATTTTTTGCCAAAAAGAAAAAGAAAAAGCGAAGATTATACGGAATAGACTAGGGGACTATAATTGAAGTCATACGATATATTAGAGAACTGGATGAAGGACAAAAGGCATATAGATACCTCTGAATATCGCTAGCATGCTGTTTGCTAATCGGTGGCACTCCATACTTGTTGAGGAATCGAAGTTCAGCTGATCTTCTTTCTACAGTACTGATGTCACACCGTTCGAGGTCGATCAATTTTGGAAGTTTTGCTATAAGAACTTCGCGAACATCTAGACCAAACTCTGGTTTCATCTGCCAATTTCCTTTGTAGAATAGTCTTTGAAGTGATGGCAATTTAGCGATTTCCGATACGCTGTCCCACTAAAATCGACATTATTATCGCATCATATACAAAGCTTATGATTCTACACAATCAGAAGTCTGAAGATATTAGAATAAGGAGGTGCAGATGCGCCACTTCACAACCCGATTGGCGACGTCTTCCAAATACGCAAAACTACGATCGCCCTTCATTAACCCTCCTGTTCGTCCCACCACCCTTCAATAGGCTCCACTTGTTACCATTCTGACGCCAGAGTGAAATCCTCCGATTACTGGCCGATCTAAAAATTTAACAAACGGCGAGGAAATTGGAGAGGTGAGCTGAATTAGATCTGATAAAAATGTCAACAAATTACTTAGAAAAGTTTAGATACTCTTTAAATGTTTCGGCACGCATTATTGGCTATGAAATGAACGCAACAAAATTTTCAAAACATATTTTAAATTTGGAGCCGAAATGTCAACACATGTTATTAGACATATATGTTTGATGTTTTTGAGTTATAAGCCAACTAAAGCCGGCTCAGATTACGAATGATAATGGGACTGACGGGAGTTCATAACAAGAGGTTGATGGCTATTGAAAACATCCGCGGTAGCTTAGCGGTAGAGCACTCGCCCGGCAAACGAGAGGTCGCGGGTTCGTCGCCGCTTGCGGACAAGTTTTCACTGGTGATCACAAACACCCATTACTACTAGACAGTTGTAAGTTCATCAATACTGGCAATCGCTTTAAAAACTCACATCATGTATTTGATTGCAACGTATATTAAGTAATTCCAGTGCTGGAAAACCAACCGGATCCGGCAATTGAATACTGGTTAGGCCACAATCGGTCAAATTAAGCGATGCCAATCTGAAGCACGTACTCTACCACTTCAGATGGCTGCATTAAAAAATAGTGAAGCAGATAACTCTATTCACATCCCTTATAACTTTAAGATCGACCTGCACATAACAATAAACACGTACCGATCCAAACCATAAGGCCTATCTAAGATACTCAGCTTCACGATACCTTAACTATTCCTTTCCTCATTTCCCTGTTCAAAACATAAGCAACTTTTTTTTGTTGACTATCTGATTTCTACGTAGCCATTTGAAACTAAAGATGGTCCTTGAAAAAAATATGTATAATATGAAGATCTCCAAGCTAGAGGAATTATGCAGTGGCAAATAAACATGAAAGTGACTTAATTAAAGGTATGGGCATCTTCGGGAAGATCTAAAGGCCTCCAATTTTCTCTTTTTTTTCGTTATCTTTGCTTTGAATTTCATCTTTTTCTAAACTTGTTCAAGTCATCATAACTTTATTTCGCTTCATACTGGTCTTCCTCAGTTTACTTCATGCAAATTGGCTGATTTTCGCTTTTCCTCAGAAATCATTCACTTCCCCTGAAAAATTTTCAAATTGCCCTCAAAGCTAGCAGCAATAATCTCCTAGATCCGATGCATTTGTCTAGCCAAGTGCCGCCGACTTAGTTATTCCTAAAAGTGAGACAATAAAAGGCTCAAAGAAATAAAGAAATGATCTGGCGGCCAACAAGTCTGTCCATATCGAAAAAACCAAGAATTCAATTCTGATCGAAGATCGGCTGCGTTTTTTTTTTTTCTGTGAGTCGGATAAGCTGGTTTCTCATAGGGTGGGAATTTCTCTTCAAAAAATTGCACTAACCGGAATGAGTAAAGCATTTCTGAAAGCAATGTCTCCTCGAATTCTTCAATCATCCGAGTAGATTCCATTCCGAAATACATTTGAAACACAATTGTTTAGTTTCTGAGTGAAAATAATAAATTCAAAATGAAATATAATAAGTAGTGAAGAAATTATACGGATGGTACATACTTTGGCAATAACGCTAGATTATGAACATTGGAGAAGTCATTTATAGGATTTGCTTCAAGATCGAGAAGTGTCAAGTTCGAGCCATGAGTTCCTGGATCAAAGTATTTCAATCCATTACGTGCCATATACAACTCTTCAACATGAGGAAATACTTTCATCACTCTCGTTGTCTATAAATAGTCTTTATGAGATAAAATCAACACCTGTTTAGCAGCGATCACAATCATCGAATGACAGAAAATTAAGGTAACCGTAAAATTTTTGATTTTTTTTTTGAAATATGGATGGAAAAAAATTTAGAGAATTTTTTTGAAAAGGTATAGCGAAGAAAAAAGTATTGTGATGCAAGAAATGCATCAGACAAAATCAGCACATCCCGAATTACCCATCAGGGAAAGAGATTAATGATTTAATAGGCGGAGAAAAGAAAGGAACTGTAATTAGTTAGGGAATTTTTAAAGTCACTGAAAATTCGCTTTTTTTTTTGTTCGTCACAAAGGAAGAGAAATAAGGTTCTGACCGGAACGCTCTCCCACCTCTCCTCTCCCCATCATCTACGTCAACACCGCAAATAAATAGCATCAATGATAAAAAACGAACAGTTTCTCGGTCGATTCGACATTCGCTGAGCACAATGTGAAAAATGGGTGATTTTATGATACGATTTTCATCAGAGACCGATTCCATACGCGGTTCCATAACATTACGTCGGCCTTCCCTCACGGAAATGAGCGCTGCTTGATAACGAACATCGAGGAGAATGCCGTCCCGAAGTTGTCAAATAGTATTAAAAGGAAAATAAAAAGAATGAAAGTGATGGAAGATACAGAGAAAGGATACCAAAGACATGCCACTACATATTACTGCTTTGAATAGTTATCGATTGAAAAGTGCAGTTCTTTTTTCTAGCCCATTCTTGTAAGCGTATATCTTTTCGTTAATGCAAACGTCAACGATGAACTCTTGAAGGAAAACCTTTGATCCTTGGGAATTAAAGCTCACTTTCCCGAACTTTTAAACTATACATCGAAAACATTCGTCCCACTCCACCTCCCACAATTATGAACCGAATTTCTGTGCGAGTAAATGGAATTCCACATTCGTATATGACTCTCTTTTTACGATAAGCGAAAGAGGCCTCATTAATCACTGCAGCTATTACACCTCACTTTTTCTCGCTTTTTACAATTTCAGGTTTATTATTGGTGCTATAATTTTTCCGTTCCCTTGTGCGAACGCCGTGAAACACCTGTGTATATCAACTTCCACTCCAGCCATCTTTGGCACCAAATAGAGACTTGGAGGTGGCCATTAGGCTTGGACCATACAACGTGGATGAGTGTCACGTAAACATTGACCGATACTCTTAGAAAGAATCAACGCGTAAGAAAACATTAGTAGCATTCATAAAAGACGCGAATGCAGAACTAGCAACATCCTCCCTCCTAGTTATCTGATCGTAGAACGCTGTAACATGTAAAGATATTTATCCACTCCCAGTGAAAAGAAGAAGATAACCCAACTAAGGAAGTAGGTGTGAGCAATACTCACATTTGATTATGTTAATAATTACGTGCAAAAAAACTCGAAAGCTTTCAGTAAATCCAACACAACTTTTATAGGAACTAAATGTTTTTTTTTTTACAGCGAAAGAAACAAACACGAATAACATGCCTAACATTGAGATAACGCAACGAAGGAAAGAAATCGAGAATTGCGAGAAGATCACTCCATTTTGCGATAAGATTATTGTATAGATTCAACTCGGTGCAGTTGTCGAATGGTGGGCAATCGGGTTTTGGTGGTTTGCTAACATGTTTATTATCCAAAACAATACAACCCAACTTCCATAGATTCCTTCAATGAACATTGAATATTAACTATATAAAAAGAATAAGAAGTTATTTTAAAAATAATATAAAACTAATTTAGAATAACTATAACAACAAAATACCTCTTCAAAAATCATATAAAAGAGTGCCGTCATATTGCTCTTTTTTTGGTTGCACTTTCAACAATCTTCAAGTTTTCAGCTTACATAACATCCGTATTCGATTAGGGATATCAGCATTGAAATCAAATATTTTGAACGAATCCAACCAATAAAAGATGGTTATTGCAAGGTGGAAATTTTTCAGCTGAAAAAATTGTTCGAATTTCCTAAAAATATCTTTGTAATTGCAACGGCCAACACCTTTTATAAATTACATCAATTCTAGCACCAAAATCTGTCTTGTATATATATATATATATATATATATATAAAAAAAAGGTAATAAAACCGATTTAGAGATCCCTCACCTCGCATGAAAATATACTCGGCCATTAACGGTTCCGTTATGTTTTCCACGTTTTGCATCATCCCAATCGACTCCTATCCATTCGCCGCTATAACCATCGACGGAACCCACATAACGCACTGTGCCTCGATCATGATCCACAGCAACGCGATCACCGACCTCTATCAAACCCATCTGCAAATGTGCTTACTGAATAATCATTGATGACCATCAGGGGGTATATAACGGTATTCGTCCCTTTCTGAATTACCTTTCAAAGGAACGAGCCACTGGTCTCATCTTATGTTAAGGTGAATCAAGGTGTTCATATGGGACACGTTCATATTAGTGGCATAATCCACCGTTATCAACGATGGTATCGACATGTCACCTCTTGAATATCAACATACCTGTTTTTTCTATGAATTTAGCATAAAAATGATGAGCTAGTAAACGACTGAAAGACAGCGATGCCTCGCATATGTATAGCAATCAGCAGATAGCAAAGGCACCTCTAAGGGCATATGCATAAGGGATGCATGATACTCCACCTAACCTTCGGGGTGGCCAATTTCTTTATATAACGACAACAACGACGAATTATCGTCATGAGGTGCGGCATCACCTCTGTTGAATTTAAACGACATTTGAAATGAGGTGACACCGTCAGCATAAAAAATTGTTGACAATATTAAATATACAACTATAAAACATTCTAAGCAGAGAAAAGGCATCAGTATTTCAGCATTGAAGAAAGAAGAGAACAAACGCTTTAATATATAAAGTGCTCAGTGTCGTGAGTAATTCTGTATCTCGTCGTATTTCAATCTTCTAAAACGGCGCATGTGTCACGTGCACAATCCACGATATCGCCTCAAAAATGTGAAAGATGCAACGAAGAATGAAAAAAAAAATGCACCTTCGGTTGGATCACCTCTAACTTGATTCCCTATCATCTAGCAGGTAGCAAACAATACTTGATACCGGTTTCTAACATAGATCAGGCATATCTTAAAGCTCGAACGAGGCATCGAAGGAATTGTCGGAAAATTCGTTCACTAAGGAACACTCCCTCTGAGACCACTAAGCTCTGAGGTAATGTCTCCGAATATACGGTATAGATTTCTATTGAAGAGGAAGAAATTTCGTTGATTAAAAGAAAACAATTCACCTATTAATGGAAATATTTTTAATGAAATCACAATTGTGTTGTAAAAGAAACTGTTTACATAATAAAAGAATTGCTACACAATAAAATTCAGCAATTATAATAGTGCCATATAAAATTGTCACCACAGTAATATTACCGAAACTATTCGATTATTCGAAGAAATAATCAATTTTAATAAATGCAGTTGGGTTATCTTTGCGATCGCAACTTATTCCCCGTTTCATCGATTAAGTCTTTATGTTGAATAAGGTCTACGGTGAAATTATCCATAATGAATATCCATAATGACTATGGCTTTAATGTATTCTTTCATACTCAACGATTGATACTATTAGTGTGAACGGAAAACTTATAAGCTCACAACGGCTAAGAATATAGATGAGTAACGCGTTCACGTTTACAGTGGCCGCTATAGGTGAACAAATAATCGACGATCAGCAATGCACCTATATTGCAACTTAGCAAAGTGAAATTCCTGGAAATGTGGTGGAGGGGGGGTGGTGAGGAAACAGCACACGGATTGGATCAAACCTGTTTCCAAACTAAACTAACATCTGCTAAAATTCGACTTCATCGCGACTAACACTTCTACAGCATACGATACGACCACTGATATGAACAGAGAGCATTAAAGATCATCCGTAAGACTTAGCCGCATAGTTTTACGAAAATAGGCAACATTCGTTGTCACACTTAACGATGCAGATTTCCAACATATCCCATTCTCTTCGTATTCTCTTGCTTTGATCCTCCCTTCGTGAACCCCACAATCCCTCCATTCGTCTGTCACACCAAATTCGGCTTTATGCTCATGAAAGCTTCCAGATAGAACGGACAAAGAAGCAATCAAAAAACCAAAAATGAAGAGGCAATAGACGTGCTCCTAACTCGGTGTACCCACTTCATATCCCTCTCCAGAATCAACTCGTCCACAAGCTTCGACACCGGTTAAGCTTCATGGTTCCTTAAGGGGGCAATAACTATGCACAGCTCCCATACCTCAGCCGTGAAATTTCCCATTTCTGCAAAAAATAGCACCAATGCCGTTGAACCACCTAATAGCCACACTCAACATATGTAAGGCCGAAAAGGCGACGACCAGCTGCCGCATTTCCGCCTTTGAAGAGCTATAATAACAGCACTGCTTCCAACTATTTCATGGCCAACATCTTTCATTGCGGGATAATTTAATCATTCCCACAGATGAAAAACAAAATTGACAAATAATCGCAAGACGTTTGTAAAAAAAAAACCATAAAACTGCAGAGAAATGTCATAGATATTGTCTATTAGATGTACTGTCTATAGGCTATTCGAATCAAGTGAATATAACAATGATAAATGATATAATGCGATAACTATCGAACATTATGTAATAAATGAGAAAATTCAACGTATATGATTAGCACCGCCGAACGAGATTTATGCACTGTAAAATGCCCAATGAAATCAGTTGCAAAGATTCTGAACAATGCAAAGTTTTGAATATAATAAGATAAGAGTGAGAATTTCTAAAATTCACTGCGGTTTTAAAAAAATTCAAAAAAAAAAAATTCTTTTACGAGTGAGAAAAGAAAAAACGAAGAGGATGGTGAAGGGATAAGGAAGAGGGGACATCTCTCAACGAAAGTAGCTGCTAGGATGGGATATCCGAGATCCGATTCAATTGGGGATATGCTGCAGACGTAATCCGAATTTAGCAGTTCTTTCCTCTTCAATCTGCTTATACCTATCTCTCTCTGCATACTATCAAAAAAACCCAAAGCAGTGGCTGTTCTCCTTTTCTCTTCTGGCTATACTCGTCATATCCACATGTAATCCCTCGAAAACTTCTGGCTAATCTATCTGTCCATTTATTTCACACTGCAAGAAAAGCTGCAAGTAAATATGAGTTTTGTTCGCAACTACGCCTTCCGTCTGGAAGTTCCTCTTATTTTTAGTTTCCCATTCCTATTCCATACTCACCCATTTTGGGGAATGGAGTCATTCGTTCCCGACGAAATGGGCATGAGGGAAGGAAGGATGTAATATATATATGCTACCGACCACAGTAAACGAAGCTTCCCCATGATTAAAATTTTCTATATAATAACGGAAGTAGTATATCTTTAAAGCGAACGTCATCAAAATAAAATGATAAACAGTATTAAAAAACAAAGAGAACTGCAAACTGAGTTAGATTTGCCCGAATGCTCAACCGTTTAACGCTTATGATTTTCGTCGCAAGTTATAAAAAATCATTGTCATCGCCCATTTGGGTTAAGAACACTTCCCATCGATATATGCGAGAATATCAACCAATCTATACTCAATTCTAAATAGCAATTTTCATAGAACGGCAAAAAGAGAAGAAATCAACAAAAAATGTGCGCATATATATATATATATATATATATATAATTGTTGCAAATAATATGAATATGAAACATTTTTTAATGTGTGCAAAAAAAATATGTAAACATATAGGCATATCTATCTGCCTATATATTTTACATATTTTTGGCTTATAATGATGAAAAAGATTTATAAAAGATAAACTGTTAGCAGTTTATCGAGTAAGTGTCTCAAAAACTCGTAACCGTTACTACACTACCCCAATAACTATTTTTTTTATTGCTGAAGCCCTCCAAGGCCATTCCGTACTATATCCCATCTAAATGTGTAAAAACTTCCATCTAAATCATATTACATCGAAATCATCGTTCAAAATCGCCATCCCTCAAATTCACTTGCAGAAGTGTATTTGCATTATGGAAGTAACTGCGCGGAATCAACATCTTACAGTCACAAGCAAAATGTTTGATTTATATCAGCGAATGGATTTGCACCAAAACGTAGTCTTGGCTAAGGGCTTTCACGTTCAACCCACCAGTGCTGACGGTTTATCTCGATTATTACACTATCCCGTAAGTTTTACGACCAGTACTGTCCCATACTATGCCGCAGTATATCACGAATAAAAATTCCGCATCTTCAGATTGCAACTTCATCGTTTGTTATGAGGAGGTTTTGAAGCAGGAAGCGAATCAAGTGGTTTTCTTTTTTCTATGATTCATTTTCTCTACATTCAAGCCTCAACGTTAAAATCTTTGTTTTGGGATTGGCAGGTAAACGATGAGGTTATGCAATGCCTATAGAGATGATTTTTCATTTGGAAAGGGAAATAGTGCAGTTGCCGAAGTCATGATGGAGATTTGCAGAGGAAAATGTGAAACTATACGACGAAATACAGAGGAAGCTCAGCTATTTTAGCTCAGTCTCAAGCAAACGACCTCAAAAATCTGAAAAATCCCCCCCACATACGCGATTTGCCAAGTGAAGCTCCTCACCTAGCCAGTCACTTAGGATAAGAACTTCTACTTCAGTGTTCGCTACAATCTGCTGGGAAACGAATTAATTCCAATGGATGAGGGTGCCGGTTTTCCGAACTCTAATTAAACTATGCGCAAGCACCGTTATAAGTCCGGGGATACTACCTAGGGTTGACTGTCCGTACTAGTCCACTCATCCTTTTCTTCGTGGTCAGATGTCACTCCGTTCACCAATGGTGCCGAATGCAATCCATCGATCACTTGAGGCTTGCGACAACCTGCGCTGAAATTGTGGAGGTAGCTGACACTTTTGCCTGGTGGAACACGTGGGTCACTTCCTGGCTCTGGCGGTTGTCGGAATCGACGACCAGGAACGGAGATCGGTGTTGAACTATAGAGCCGAGAAGCCATTCCGTTCGAATCTTGCGCGAGTGATGGCTCTGAAGTTGATTCCGGAGAGCTGAAATAAGCTAACAATGGATTAATAAGGGGAAAAAATTGAAGCATAACTAAAAAAAAATTGTTATGTGAAAAGATTGTATATTCGTTTTCATGGAATGACTGGATTGCGTATATGCAACATCCATGAGGAAAATAATGGAAATGAAATGACTAGGCAATCGCAAAACGATGAGTAGACTTATATACAATTTATGACCATCGCGATAGCCTCATAAATAAATATCAGCAAACCGTATTACTATAATCCACTGAGCTTGTTCTCCCATCAGCAAAATCGACGAAATTAAACTAGCAATTTTTCAATGACACAACACTATATCGGTCAATAAATCACACGCATCCCCACTCCCCCTACCACCCACCTCGAAAACCTGCGTCTCGAACACTTCTTTTAGCCTTAAAAATAAGACATTGTGAAAAACGCTTAACATATCAGCACCGTATCGAAGGAAGCGACTATCGAATGGAATGAAATATGAAAATTCTCAAACAGCACAAAACAATGCAGAATATCTCTTTTTCAACACAGAAATTATTTATGAAACTGAGCAATTTTATCCTTTCAAAAATATAAAATAACGAAAGTGGCACCTACAGTGTTTGTGTGCTACAATCGATTTTTTCATTCGTTTCTTCAACGACAGCTGCTGATGTATTCGTCTCTCCATTCTTGTTCGACGGCACTGTAAAACTCACTTTTATAAATAATTCCCTGATCTACATATTCTACAACGACAATACTTACCGTATTCTAAGTCTATCCCTTACCAGGAAACAATTCATGAAACATCAGCCTATAGCCCTGAACAATCTGGCTGTTTCTAATGATGAATGAATCACCTCTTTGAAGCTCATGCTAATACTCAAATAATTTGCAAATTTACAGCAATATAAAAAATTACGTTAAGAAAAATTTTTAATTCGACAATATTTATCCGATAAGGACTTTATATTCCACAACTTCAAGGATGCAATACTTGAAAGAAAACAATAAATGTCAACTCTTTTCCCAGTTACAGTTCAAATGGGGGAAGCGGGCAAATAGTAAATATTATGCGATGCTCACAGTAAATTACTGGAATAACTAACAGTAAATTACTGAATTAACTAACAGTAAATTACTGGAATAACTATGCTATAAGAGTTGTGTTGAATTGCTCGCACTTAAATATACTCTCCATCAAAATTTAAATATAATGTTGAAATGTAAATCTAACAAAATTCAATACATCTTACTTTCATGAATGAATTGGCACGCTTGACCATATGGACAAGAGCCTTTCTGAGAGAATTTGTTGCATGGTTTCGTTTTGTATTTCAAATTCACCTTCTCCTTGCGATTTTTCATCGAATCGCCGATGCTCTACAACCATCGCTATTTAAGATTGTTGATATTTTTATTGCAGAAATACCGTATTCATACGAATAGACACCCTGGATTTGTACTTCCATAATTAAAGAACTTACTTCGCAATTTAAACCAAATCACTTCGCAATTTAAACCAAATCCTAGTCTGTGAAAAAAAATAGTTTTTCTTTCAGTGCACTGTGAGCGTGCAGCACACGAAGAACTTTCCGACTTTGATCTCTCCATATCGCCCTCAGATCACCTTTTAAACTCTGTATTCATTGCTAAAACAGGACATGCAAGACTACAGCTCTCGAACGAACAATTAATCAAATCGCATTGCTCACCACCCATCAAAAACTTTGCCGCAGGGCAATTCTTAGAACACGATAGCAAGCAAAAATGCATAAAAAATGAACTGATATTCTATGTGAGATCACGCCTCGTTCTCTTTTTTTTTGAATAAAAACAACCATTTAAATAAAAGCTGAAGATGAGGGGTTCTGGATGACTATTGATGGACTACCCACTGGCTAATAAACGAGCTTCTACCATCTCCACTATTGAGAAACGCGAATGCTGTGGAACTAGCGATAGTGCTATCCACTTGCATATCGCGATAAATTCTTGCAACACAAATCTCGACTGTCAACGATGCTGCTTACCAATGGTTTCTGTATGGTACTGTGGCGAAGTGTTTCTTCATGACTGAATTTCACATAGGATTGTTTATGAGCACCGCCACCTTGCCCCACTACTTTCTTCGTTCCTGAAAGTTTCTTAATTGAAAAATCAAAGAGACATTTCTAATGAAAGAAAAGATCCCACAAGACTCCAAAGAAATTGTGAGCGAAATTTTTCAAGATTTCGTAGAGAATAGTGAACTGAAACAAGAATAAAAGATTAAAAAATTCAGGCAAACGTATAATAGAATTTCTCACCGTTTAATATTTTTATTGCAAGTACGTAACGATAGGTGATTCTTGCTTAGATTATTGGAGAAAACTGTTTTGCTCAAAGAGATGAATATAGAATCAAAAGTTGACGTTTAACCACAAAAATTATCAACTTTACGAAATTTAGAATAACTACACTTTTTTACTCGCAATGACCTTCAAAACAACTCTCACTGTCAATCTCTACTCCGATTCGACGCTCGTGCAGAGAGATAAGTATAGAGTGTCGTTTTTAAACCCATATCTAAAAAATTTTTGAGCAGGTTCATCTAGATATTGAAACCGACAAAGGCGCCGACCTTGTGAAACAACGGTGCTACGAACAGCACTCGAACAGACCGACGTAACGTATGGTTGCTGCTGATCCATCATCGGAGTGCAAATATTGTACACAATGGGTATAGGGATTCCGCCAACGGGTATCGAGGCTCCATTTACTGGAACGGGAAGCGCACCGATAGGTAAAGGAGTTTTGCCGGCTGCTTGCACGTGAACGAATGTCGGCGAACCTGGCTGCGCATATGGGAGTGAAAATGAAACCGGCATAGGTGGATTAGGTAGATTTGGAATGGTGCAACCACAGACTGACGGTGGTGGATAGTTGAATGATGGAGGTGCAGCTAACGTTGGAGGCGAGTAGCCAGGTGGTGGTACTTCGCATCTGAATGGAGATGCAGCCACTGAAAATAAATCAATTTCAAATAAAGAAGGTATGTTTTCGACCGGAAGGTTACCCAATAAAATAACTAAAGTGGAATCTACCTAAGAAAGATGGAAGCAACTGAACAGCTCATTCCGCAGACACCGTAAAAAATTGCCCTACCTTTTTCTCATGGAGCTGTTTTTGCCTCTGCCAGATTACAGGATAAATAGATTCTTTTCTATGTTAAGTTATAACTCTTCAAATTTTTGGGACATAAAATATTGGAGCTGTGAACCTTCTGTTGCGGCTCTGTACAGGGTTAAACTACCGAAGAGATATCATAAATGGCATCTATAATAGGCAACTAAGTCACAGCAGTTATAGACAGGTTGCCTAAAATACGCATCGAATTCCTTGCTGATTAAAAAATTGAAGCAGCAAAATAGTAGGCTGGCACGCATACTTGGTGACATCTGATGGCCATAAGGCAACGGGATCGGTGCCATCATCCCGCTCGGATCGCATGGTATCACTGGGCGTGCCGTGGTCGTAAATTGTTGCATCGGAATCCCAGCTGGTATTGCATAAATCGGTTGCGGTTGAGGAACCTGAACACCGAACGGTTGAGCAATCGCCTGTGGGAATGTAGTGATGAAAGGAGGCCACGTCGAGTGACCGGTACTCAATGCTTCATGTCCACAACAGTTTCCGCGCTCAACGAATGCATTCGTCGTTTGTTTCAACTAAATTGCAATGCATTTCCAGTTAGTAGATATATTCAGTGGATTATAACCGAAGAGATATCATAAATGGCATCTATAATAGGCAACTAAGTCACAGCAGTTATAGACAGGTTGCCTAAAATACGCATCGAATTCCTTGCTGATTAAAAAATTGAAGCAGCAAAATAGTAGGCTGGCACGCATACTTGGTGACATCTGATGGCCATAAGGCAACGGGATCGGTGCCATCATCCCGCTCGGATCGCATGGTATCACTGGGCGTGCCGTGGTCGTAAATTGTTGCATCGGAATCCCAGCTGGTATTGCATAAATCGGTTGCGGTTGAGGAACCTGAACACCGAACGGTTGAGCAATCGCCTGTGGGAATGTAGTGATGAAAGGAGGCCACGTCGAGTGACCGGTACTCAATGCTTCATGTCCACAACAGTTTCCGCGCTCAACGAATGCATTCGTCGTTTGTTTCAACTAAATTGCAATGCATTTCCAGTTAGTAGATATATTCAGTGGATTATACCGACAGTTTACACTACCGGTATTCTGTCCGTCAGTTTTTTATTACTTTTGTGATCAGCTGCATATTTCCCTAATTTTTTTAAAGGGATTCGAAAAATTCGGGTGAGGTGGGAGGGATGGTAGGTCAGAGTCGGCTTAATGAAACTGCGAGAGCTCGCAAAGACGATGAATTCAGGAGGCGAAACCCCCCACCTATATTAATCAAGCAAACTGACCATTCCACAACATCTGCTCTTATCTAATTCACCGTAACGAACCACATACACACAAATATAAACACCAACGAGTGGGCTTGATTGTAAGTATTCTGATGGCTGTAAAAATCAACCAGGATGAACATTCAATGGGATGGTAGTAATCCGTCCTATCATCGATAAGGGTCATAAAAAACAACACTCGACGGAATTACGAGCTGTTCAGGTACCACATACTTCAACGTACAAAATTCCTGGAAATTTTAGTCGACTCGCGTAGGAATTCAGAAAAATATGATGAAATTGTAAAAAAGCCAAGGCGGAATTATCGTCCTTGAAGCATAACACAATAACCTATTTGGTGCGTTTTCTTTTTTGGATGGGGGAGGGGTTAAGGAAAGTTTTTTCAACAATCGCTCCCACCCATGCTTTTTGGTTAATTACGCCGATTTCGGCTCTTTCATCTTATTCTAACCTCTAAAGGTGATTGTTTCGGTGTTGAGCCATGGGCGGATGTGACCAGAACGATAGGCGTATGATGAGGCGTGCTTTGTTCGCTACTCGTGTGAGAATCAACCCGCATCATCAAATCCGACCTTTCGGGATAACCAACAATCCACCCGCTGAAAACATCGAAGAATAGAAGCTACAAATAACGCCATATACATCGTACATACGCATGCTAAACGTTGTCATGAACCATGCAACATATCAATAATAATGTGATGATTAGGTGAGAGCACCGCCAACTACCTATGACCGGGTAGAAGGGGTGGGAGGGAGGGGGGGAGGGAAGGGGGGTACGACGGTGAGAGTGAGATTGTAGAACGGACGGTTCATAGTTTGAGTGGAGTGATTTAAGGAGTACATAGAGCAGTCAGTGGAGCCATTGGTGGAGCAACTATACGATGGCGATTCCCGTACGACAATTCAAGCAATGATGAATATTTGCAGCAATATTTTACAATCAAAATGAAGAGTGATTAATTTGCAAATTATGCAAATGGAAATCGAATACTATGGAAGGAATTTGCATATATTGCTAGGAAGTACATATTCGAACAATCCCCAAACACATTAATAAACGTCGAGACGATATTATATTCCCTTGACGTTGGGCACTTCTCACTTAGAGATTGCTTTATAGGTATTGCTGTTATACCAATACGGATATGGTCATGAACACATCTAGTATCAGACATTTTCTTTGAGGGGAGGGGGGGAAGGAGCACGCAAATACGAACAGACTGGAAGTCAATATTTTGAAAATCGGACGAGTGAGCTAGTGGATTTTCTTTTGCTTCTCGATTTTGGAATATCGTGTCGTTACTTACACGGTTAATGGTAATTCAGTGGGTTTCGGCTATTCAATACATCAAAGCTCGTAAAATCAAATTCGTAAAACGGATCAACCAATTTGCGAAACCCATTCTACTGGTACTTCATAGTTACGCAAAAAATGAAAAATGCAACAAGACGGGGTGGGTGGGGAAGGGGATGTAAGGACCCCCCCCCCCCTACCGACCATGGAGTTTTTCCAAGTGGGTCTGCCTATGAGGCAAGAGTGGGTCAATTGTACAATGAGAGGTGTTTGCATGTGCTCCATCAAAGGGAGTGTTAAAGAAGCAATTACGAACTTTGGGCATTCATAAAGCGGTGAGCTGATTGCAATATGCACTAATATTGCCTTCAAGATAGCTTGACAACGAACATTGTGTGACCTTGCCACAACCGTGTCGATAATCTCCTTCAGGCAACTTCCTATTTCCTTCTGTGATGCATTCATAACAAAACATCGAATGCTTCTTTCTCAAAAAATACACAACAAACGACAATTGCGAAAATTAATAAAGTGAACTATCCAGCAAATATATACAGAAATTACCCTGGGTGGAGAAGCGGTTATACATCTAACACAACGTGCGTTCTAATCAATTTCTTCAACATATAGAAGATAACATCTCTGTACATGAAACCAACCACAGATCCTCCAAAAAAACCTGATATACCCATATTGCAGTTCCTAGAATGGAACTAAGGAACCAGTAAAGATACCCATATTGCAGTTCCTAGAATGGAACTAAGGAACCAGTAAAGATACCCATATTGCAGTTCCTAGAATGGAACNAAATTGTAGACTGATTGGTAATGGAAATTGTAGACTGATTGGTAATGGAAATTGTAGACTGATTGGTAATGGAAATTGTAGACTGATTGGTAATGGAAGTTGTAGATGAATTGCCTATTTTACGCTAATAAAATAACACAAAATATTGCAAGTGCTTCGAAAGAATGTTTCTCATTAATATTGAAAATTTGTTCGATGATATTCGTCGATGAAAATCATAAATTTGGATTAGTCATCCTAAGATGAGTGCATATTAGAGCTGATCCTCCCTCCCTTCTTCCTGCCAACCTCAATCGTTTCAACATTGCTTGGAACGATTGAATAAATAATTATGTAAGTAGTTATGAAACGAATGAGCAAAAATATTTATTTATTTGAAATGGGTGGAGGATATAAACTTTCCATGGGGAAACAAAGGGACTACTGAGCTAATGCAAGGGGGACATTGTATCGTCTTCGAGGATTCATGCGGCTTACCAAAACACGAAAGGTCACCTGCCGGCACTTTCTAATGAACCAACCATTGACCCATTCATATTTTCTTCCATCCAATCGAGCTATCGTGAAAATCATGAACTAAAAATTGATTTTATCTGGATTTGAAACCTCTACAGAGGGTTTATAGAGAGTTGAAAGATGTGGGAGAGACTTGGAACCTCCCAACTTGGATTTCAGGTTGATTCTACAAAATTTTTTGTTATGGAGGGCACTTTTCAGGTCTGAGATGAATTCGGTTGCCTGGCAGCTTCCTCCCATAACCTGAAAACGCATGATATGGTAGCATATATCGGCCCGATAGTCACGCTTGCAAACCGCTTACGTAACTAGCAGCCGATCTCACAAGTTGCCAACAAGGCATAACTATGTACAGCAGCTAATTCAATTTTGAAGTGATCCGGGTGTAAGGTGCGTGCAAATTTGTAGTCCCTCTTAAATACTTGCAAATCCTCTCGAGTTAGATGGATCGGTGGGAAACACTCAGTGGATGGTCATCCTTGGTATCCTGCAGCAAATAGATGCTCGTTCCCGAATTTAAAGAAGAGGCTAATTTAAAAAGTTATTCCACTTTGATGGAAACTACATAATTAAGAATGGTTTGTATGGTTAATAATGATAGAATGAGTGAAAATCATGAGAGGTTTTTCATTATCGATGAAATGAATAATCGTCATGTTTATTGACTAGTGGAAAAGTCTATCCAGAAACCATAGAAATGAATCATTATTAATGCATCTTGGAAACACTTCATCAATCTCAATCTTGGAAAGTTTGTCATTTATATATNAAGTATTACTTCTGTAAAATATGGTGGTAAAAACTTCGCATTCTTAGGACATAGTTTGATATCTAATGTGGTTAACTATTTTTGATTGTGGGGGAATGAACAAAATTTTTGATCAGTGAAAAGTGATTGATGATCTCTGTTGCCTTAACACTTCCGATATTGACCTATATCGTCCATTCCACCGCCAGCATAGAATGAATTTGTAACGTCGATGCATACAGAGAACATCAACAAGCTCAGTTTGTACTTTGTGTAGGATGGAGTAATTAACTCATGACCACGATGTGCCACCCTTTGCATGTCCAGCCTCTGTAAAATATGTGACCACCACGAGGTATTAGTGTTGGCAGTGTTCCGAGGATTTTATGAAGTTATTTAAGCTTGGAATAGCCTGAGCAGATCTACATAGGTCTAGAGCTCGGGCCGCATACGGAATAAGGCCTCGAGACTGACATGAGGCGCCCTAAGAATGTTTCGGTGGTCCCGATGCTTTGGGCGCTCCGAGGATATTTGGGCGCGACTCATACTTCAGGGCGCCAGAAGGATATACGCCGTTTCATATTTTCGAGCTATAATGTTCCACCTAGGTTTTATATTGCGTCTTTTTTTAATATTGTAGTTTAGTATATGCGTTGATACAATTACAGGAATTATCCATATCGTTTACTTACTTCTACTCATCACTGAATGGAGTGGATACTACTGCTCGACGAAAAATCTGTTTAAACTTGAGACAACTTGCTCACACTTTACGCGGTTTATTCTCGGTTCCATATCCGTTCGCGTTTTTCCTGCTTCAAAAAACTTAAATTCATTTCGTTTGTTGTTTTGCATGCATCCTTGTTGAATTAATAGCCTGTCTTCCGGTCTGTTTTTTTTTTGTCGATCCGTTCTCTTAAATTACACCCATTTCATTCGGTATTATTGTACTGTTACGATTGTTAAAACAGTGCTTCATTTCAACACCAATATAAATCAATTCTTGCAAATAACTTCATGCAGTTATACTCCACATGTTTTTTTTTAATCCTCAAGTAATTTTCCACAGATTATTATTCTTTGTGTGCTGTGAGTGATCTCAAACGTTGAAAAATCACTCCAACTTTTGTCGTTCAATGAGTTTGGCTGCATTGTTTTTGTGCAATGAAATTTTCATAAGGGTTTTGTGTGACATTCTGGAAAATTTTTATGAGACGCAATCCTTTTCGTTTCTTGCTTAAATGTAGTAAATAAATGAATGAATAGGTGAACTAACAATTAATAAATTAATAAATAAATTTATACGCAAAGACATTACACAAAGTTCATTTCCAAAGTTTATCGTATACAAAGCAATTGAACGCTTTCAAGCTAATTATAAAAAGAAAAATTTACAGGAAAGTTGTTTAAGAATCGAGCAACATGAACAGCGCTGATGTTATTTGTTTAAAGAGTGAATTTGTTTGCACTAATCTGTTGCGAAGAGCGATTTTATTTTATTTTATTTTATTTTATTCATTTATTTGTTTATTTATTTGTTTGTTTATTTATTTATTATTTGTTTATTTATTTGTTTGTTTATTTATTTTTGAGGATGCAATTTTTGCAAGTGATAGGCAAAAGCGTTAAGAGGAGAACATGGAGGGGAGCGTGATGCCTATAGAGATACTTTCTTTCAAAAAAAGCAAGGTCTCCAGCACGCAAGATGACCACCACCCATCCTGAAATCCAAGGTGATCCATCAACAACCAAAACAACTTTAAGCAGCTTGCAAGCATTTCCTACCATTCGGTTGTATTCCTCAATCATCGGTCGAGTTGCAGAAATGAAAGTTTTTATTCTTATGGACGATTGGATCAGTGCAATTATTTTCTCACCTATTGGTCGTTTATGAAATTGGCTAATCTCATTGCAAAAAGCACATACTGTGCCAACCGTTTTGATGCGCTTTCCCATTTATTATATTAATATATGTAGTCGTAATTGTGTTAAAATCTTTATGAAGAGCAAATAAATTTTTCAATACAATTATTACATTTCAGAGATAACAAAAGAATAAAAAAAATTTTTTATGAACAATCGCATAATGATTATATTGAAATAAATGAAAGCATTATATGTAAAAATTTTAAAAGAAAGAAGTTGTTGATGGCAGTTTGCATAATTGACTAGAGTGAAATATTTTGAAAGTGAGCTTAGTGAATTTAGCGAGGAAAATTTTTTCCACTTTTATGGCAAATGTTTTTTTTCTTATGAAATGAGAATGGAGGATTGTAACCTCATGACAATCATTTTTCTCCCTCTCCTTACCCCCTCTCCTACCCTTCCCGCCTGGCTATCTTTCCCTCTAGTTTTCTCTTTCCGGGGGCCGAATATCTACCACAGAATAATCCGGTTTTCATGAGTTCCACTATATAGATTTTGAAATTGCAATACTGTAATTGTATTCCCGATATTTTTCTTCTACTCATTTTCACTAGTTAACGCTGTCTAAATGTTATCGCATTGGTGATCGATATTGACCACAACTCAATAACCACGTCGTTCGAGCGCATCCTTCAAAGTATGTCTGCAAACAATGGAACTTATTTCAAGCATAATAAATACACAAATTTCTTTACTATTTTATTGCAATACATCACTGCATTACATCTAAATAAGCGCAAACATTGCATAGTCTAGGCCAGCACAATTTCACCAACTGAAGAATGCTAACAAACAGGGGGGGGGGGGGGGGGGGGGGGGGAGAGATTGGAGTCGGAACCTCATTGGGAAACAATTTGATGGGGAAGAGGAGCTCAATTAGAGTTTTAGTTATATATTTCTCGCAAAATAGGAAGATGATATCCCTTTATAAAGGTTTTGTTGTTTGTTACGTATATGTGATACACATCGATTTCTGCTATCGCATAAAAAAATATCTCGGCAACGATTCTGCCAACACCATTAGAATAATACCCAAAAATCATTAAATAATAAATTCCCTCTTAATAAAAGTTGCAAAAAACCGAAAAAAAAACGAAAAATATGAATGAAAAATTTGCTTTATATTAAATCGATGCTAGAGCTAATGGGATTCACAGGAAAAACAATAGCACATAAAAGTGTCGTTGGTTTTTCAGTGGTAGAGCATTTGCGAGGATTGAAAAGTCGTGGCTTCGCACGGCAGACTATGTTTTTTGCTCATCAAACATAGTATAAGGATTTAATGTGCTGGGATTTAATAAATTTGAGTATATGAAAGAGCTTTAGAGGCCGGAAATTTGGAAGTGTTCTTCCTAATTGGCGTTTTAACACAACAATAAGCTATTTTAAGCTTCATAGATATTTATTATTTCATAAACTCCATATATTATTTTAATTTCATAGAGAACTTGCATCTTCGCTGAATATCACGGTGATTATTATAGTCTTTGTGAACATTTTGGTTCATAAGAGGTTTTATATCTGATAAAGTGATAACTCATTGTGACATATTTATTTAATATCTATTATGCGCCACGCATGCGATAACTATTTTCTAAGGATATATGTTTTGTTGAGTTGAATTATTTGTTTATACTAGTTACCTCATTATCCGTTGAGCCGAAATCTTTGTTACCTGCTCAGAAGCATGACTAATGGAAATGAACAAAACGTTTGCGTGATTTCCAGAATTAACGAAAAAAAATACTCTATTGATAAATCATAAAATTTCCAGAATACGGTCATAAAAAGTTGAGGAGTGAAGAAACATACTGAATGGGATAAGGATTGGCCACTGTTTGCCATGCTTCATTCTCTTCGAATTGCCAATAACCTTGCTTGATCTATAAATTGCATCTTTTCATTAGAAAATCAACCGTTATTTTTGCATCTAATAAATATGCATCGATGAAAAACCCAATTTCCTTACTACTCAAAAAATCATTGTTTATTTCGATGCTATGAATTTATAGAAGTGAAACTAGAGGCACTAATATCTATAAAAACATTTATTCTTACAAATGCTTTTCACAGAGACCTTTCAAGTACGCATGAAAGAAGATAAACTAATCTGAAGGAAGAAACTTAGGTCATCATATAATTTCTATGGAAAAATGGCAGCGACCTCTGTCACGACTTAAAAATAACTAAATTGAACATTCTTCTCAATAAAAAAAGAAGGCACCCATAAAGAACAATTTTAGAGGTGATCATATGGGAATATTCATCACTGATAGTTATTCAGCGAAGAGACACCAAAATGGTATTCTTGAAGAGTTAGAAATTTGCATGAAAACCTTCGTTGTATCCTTCCCCCCATTTCTGAACGAATGGGAAGTTTCGAAATGTGATTGTAAAGGGCGTCAAATAGGAAAATTATATCGATGAAGTTTTCTGATGATTAATGAACTTCTTTTTGCGTGAAAATTGCGGAAAAAGGCGCATACCTGAATAACATAAAGGTGACTTTCTCCAATATGAAAACTTCGCTTTCTCGAATATATCACATTCCGATACCGTCATTGTTCTCAGAGATTAATTTACCTTTATTAGTACTTCTAAAAGTAGAGACTCAGAATTGCGCACTAACATTACTATTACTTTTTAAATTGGTTCCTGGGAATGCCCATTTCCATTGACACAGCTCAACAACATACCTGAGGCATCGGTTCACGATATGCAGTCTCAAAGAGTGCGATCTCATTGGCATCCGGTTTCCTTTCCTCATCACGATATGTGGTCCTTTTCCTAGAATGTATCCATGGGAAATTAATTTAAAGATGCAATTATATGCAACAGTATTAAATGGAATTCGAAGCAAATTATCTATCGATTTAATTTAATACAACCATATCAGACGATTACGAATATCCTTCCCTTTTATGATAACAGGCAAAGAGGCAATAAATCGGTATGAGGCGACTAGAAAGCAGTTAATAGTAAAGAAATAGACTATTTATGACTACTTTTTAATATGCGTTCTGATTACTGTTTTTCTAGGTAACCTTTTTTCATTGAACCGGTAAAACATTTGCGACTTATTGTTCAAATGCAGAGCGAGTGGGTTAAATCTATACCTAAGTCTAATTGCGCCAACAGACGTTTATGGCCGGAAAAGTACCACAAAAATTTTTGTTCATTTGTTCAAAAGCAGTCAACCGGTTGTGGAATAAATTTCTCGATTATCTTAAAGACTTAACCTTCGACCATTTTACTTTATGCCTTCGATTTTCCTTCACACTCAAGCTTAGCTCTACACTAAACCAACGACGTATTTTTGGTTTATCAACCAATCACCGGTTGAGCAAACCGATTGACAAATTTGAAGCGGTCAAATATATTCGAGATGGTTATGTGCTTATTTCACCCATTCTATCATTATGTGAATTTATGAGGATTTGTTTTGGGAAATAAGGTTCTACTTTTTCCTTTAAGCAATAGAACAATTTTCTTACGGTATTTTCTCTTCATCGTCTAATAAATGAGCGGCCCATCCACAATGGAAGAGTAGAATGCCGACGATTATTAAAATAAGCGCAAACGGGAGAAGAGCACTGACACTGAAATATAATGTATACACATATCACAACTGAGTCATTATTAGATATTATAAATCGGCTAAATGTGACATACTTTAAAACACATAAACGAATATATTAAAACCTTCATTTTCTTAACTATATTTCATCTTTCATCTTAAACTGTAATGGTTTTTTTTAGTTTCTATTAATTTAAAACTTTTTTTCACTTCTGTGACTTACAATGAATTTTTTAAAAAAAAAGCAAAAACAAAACAACGATAATATTTATTTCTAAACACTTTTCGACCTAATAAAAACATCTAAATAATAACTAAACTAAAAACATCTTTCTAAAGAGATAAAGTAATAGATATCCGTGTTTTCAACAAATCATAACAGCATAATTACTGCATATTTCTATAGATAACATTCTTATTAGCTGTGGTATCCTTGGTGATTTCCTTATAGAAGGTATGTCTTTGATACTAGGGCATATCAAATATCAATGTTTATAATAACTTACATCGATGCACATTCGACGGCGATACACGTAAGTAGAAGACCAAGCAGAATCATCACACCTGTTGCAAATAGGATCGCACCTATGATTAACACGCACCTCCTGCAAGTGAACAACTGTCTACGTTATGTTCCGATCAAATGCAATAATTGGGTTATGTTTTGCAAATTTAACTGAATAATTTACTTATGCAATGAGGAAGAAATTGAAATAAATTAGAGTAAATTTTTTCTTAATTTAAATGAAAAATTCGTTAATGAGCAACCAATGCTGTATAAGATATTTCGCTGCATTTATCAACAACTATAGTCATTTATTGGCTATAAACGGCGCTTAATGCAAAAGTTTTTTTATCTTTCTAGATAACTCCGTAATACTTGATATCCCTGCTAGCTTACAACTTAATGGAGGGATTAACATCAAGTAAATGGATAGTAGAAATTAACGCTTCATAAATTTAGAGCAATTCCTTTTAGATAAACAGATTGATCTAGGAACGGATGTTAAAATATACCTTGCTGGCCATATTCCAGTATAGGCTGGTATGCAAGGATCGCAAAACACTGGACATGCTTTTCGTAAATACCATGGTTCGTATTGAGACATTATCTTAGTGCTTCTCAATTATATTTGATTATCCACTTTGCCGATCGAAATCTGTGAGGATAAGACGCAATGTTAGGGTTTAATAAATACATCATTCGGTGATATACATGTCATATACCGTTAAAAATTTATTATTTTATTTTTGCTAACTTTAAAGCAATTATTCAACCTCAGATAGTTAGGGAAAAACAAGAGCACGAACGGAACAAAGCAGATTTCGAAATTCATCGATCATTGCGAAGAAACTAGTCGTTATTTTGCAGATATAATGAGCACACTAAAATTTGAAATAAACGATTGAATTGTTAGGAAAAATAGGGACAGTGAATCGATTTTCAAACAATACACAAAATCATCGACAAATTATCGCACTCTTTTTAAGAGAAACGTTGAGATGTCCCTTTGAAAATTTTAAAACATCGAAAATAATCGTCATAGAATGTGACACAATGTTCGATAATAGCAATTAAACTTATGTGAATATGAATATTTGATGCTCTTTAGGGTCGAATATTAGGAGGAAGCTATGTAAGAGAATAGATCGGCTGGATTTGTTTAGAAAGGATATAAAATGACTGATAATGCACGATATTGCTAATCGAGAATTGCTAGCTCGACGCTATCCGTTATCACAACATTCAATGACGCAGTAATGCAGTTGTAATGTGTTTGTTTATTTCCATCACTTCGACTACGTTTTCTATAGACTCTAGATTTACTTTAATCGTGATATGAGAATATCAGCAACGTGTTACGAGAATACTATTAGGCAATCGCTTATAAAATAAAACGAAAAACTACCTTTACTAGTTATTAGTATGCGTTGATGGAAATCACTGAGCATATTGCTAACATAAAAAGCATATTTAGAATGCATAAATCACAAAACATGAAATGCACAAATGCAAAATGCATAAACAAGAAGCATAAATGCACAAAATCGCAATAATATGAACCAATAAAATACAAAATTCATTAGAAATTCCAACAGAAATTGCTCAACGTAAACCACTTTTGTGCTGATACAAATAGAAGAAATAAAATCAACTTTTTGAATATTCATTATACTGAAAAATATTTAATAAAACATATGTTCAGTTGCATTAATTTCTTCGTTATTTGATGAGTGAGTATGAAATATGACATAAAGGGCCATCCTATGCGTAAATTCTAAACACCAAAAATCTTAACTCTAGCCTTAATAGTTTTCAAGTTGAAAGTGCATTGCAAACAAGACTGATAGATATACATATGAGTATGCACAAACATACGCAACGTCAGCAGAATGTATTTTTGGCAAAGCAAATTGAAAAAAGTGCATAAAAAGCAGCAAAACACCTCTAGTGGTATGGTATTTATACGATACTGTACGCTTCCTCAATTTGTGGATCACTATGGGGAGGCCATATTTGCATACATATTTGGCTATTCGTGGGATCGTTCTTTTTTTTTTTAGCAGTTTTAACTTGGCGCATACTGAAGAACGTTCGCAGATATAATCGGTAACATCGTTGAGCACCTTTCAGCTTTATCCATCGAATTTGAATTAGTTGAAGATGATTAAATGGTCCTATAGGTGGAATTTTTACGATTAACAGGGAATCGAATGTTTCATAAAGAATTCGAGTGTTCAGCTTGATGAAAATATGAACGTAATATCGCGAATTTCTTATAATTTTGCAATCACTATTCGCTTGACAAAAAGAGTTGCAAGAGCACCTATGGGACGGATTGTTTTGCAATCAGTTTCTATTAAATGGAAATAATGAAACATTGGGGCAATTATTATTGACTTTAATTAGCAAGTTATGAATAGTAGAGTGCAAGAATAAATCTAAACAACATTTACGAATCACCCAATAGTAGTTATCGAATAAAATTCGAACAAAACAACAACGCCAACAAACATAACATCGGTCTACAAAGAAAGCAACAACGAGAAGGAAAGCCTTTGAGCCTGGTGTGTGTGTGTGTGTGGATGTGTGCCTCTCAACACCCACACAACAATGATCCAACTCATCCGGTGGGCGCTTATGCTGTGAGGCGCTTTACAGCACGCTTCCCGCAAGCAAAACATTGCTAGCGAGAATTAGCCTACTTGCATTCACATTCCCGCTGGTCTGTATCACGTCTCACACCTGCGACTCCATCCATCCCTTATCGACTTCATCTTCAAATAAATAAACTATGCAGCTAATGAAGTTAATGATTAAATTGCCTTGTGGAAAAATAGGTGTAACTGAATATATAATTTTTTTTTTGTAAGAAGCATGACTATCTGCTCTTTACAGATATCGATTTTTGTATTGTGGAAATTTTTTTTCATCTTCAAATTTCCCAAAATTCGCAAAAATCCTTTTTAAAAAGGTTGAATTTTCATCAAGAAATTTTGAAATATGTCTCACAATTGAAAAAGAATGTCTTCTTTGCAGAATTTTTTTCGTTATTAACAACAAAATGAGGAAATTCTAGAAACAAGATTATGCCAATTAAACATCGGTTATATAATTAAATTAATTAATTAAGAATTAGGCATGTATGAAATATTAAATAAATAACAAAGGGAATTTCGGTTGCGGAGTATAAATTTCGATCTTTTAGAGAATCAAATGGTGGATTAGTGAGACGACGAAACGAGAAATGAGCAAGTTCAAAATTGAAGATATTAGTAGTCGGATGTTTTGGATGATAAACGATGAAATAACTTCAATAACTGTAAAGATGTTCAAGCAATTACTAAAATTATATCAGAAATGTTCGGTAGGGATATACAGAAAATGATCTAGTGGCTTTAAGCCTGTGAGCAAGGTCACTAGCCTGATCCTTAAGCTTACACGTTCTCAAACGCCAACGGAAACGAGGTTTCCAAGGGTAGACAATTGGAAAATGATATCTTCGAAGGATCGAAAATTTTTACACTTGAGTCCCGTTTCTTTAATGCTGGTAGGCATAGTTCTCGGTGTCCCCATATTCGAGTGCTTCTCCTGTGGCGACTCCTGAAGATTCCACTATTGCTCTAATCGCCCCTCTCCCAGCTATATGTGATCAATGCATATCAGGTCACCCTTCATCACTATCACTCTTCCATCCACTGACCCATCAACAGTTCGCACGGATTTGACGCTGATCTGTCAATTATACGAGAGCTCGAGCTGAAGACACGTAAAGCTCGTTGGACAGCAAGAATGCAAACAGGGAGGAGGTGGGGGGTTGAAAAAGGAGGTGCAGATGTTCGGCGAAAGAAAGCGAGATAGAAAGCACTGAAAATAGAAGGTATTCTCATTAGAGTCATTCGCATTCATCCCTTAGAATTCTTTAGGCTGCGTCCGCATATATGGATAAAATTGAATGATGGCCCGATTGTTTTTTGCTTTTACTTTGTAATACCGATGAGGTGACTAAGGTGCGCTAGTGTTTTTCATGTTTTTATTGTAAGCTTGCTGTTAGCGATTTTCAGGAGCAAAATTTTAGGCACCGCTGAAGAGTAGCCACTTGATGTTGAAGCATAGCCCCCCCATCACTCCATTACTGTTGCTGCTTTAATTGCAATTCAGTTACTGAAGGAATCTTATATCAGCTACATAATGCAGATTTTCGTGAAGAAGTCAAAGTTAAGACATACGTTTTGAGGTCGAGCCATGTGAATTATCTACTATATCAAATAGAAGATCGCCAAGGCAGAGCGGATTCCACCTATACAGCATCGTTTGAATTTTGCCGGTATTTTTGTATTATCGTTGGCACAAGTGAGTATTTCACCAAACATGCATAAATGGGCGAATCCCATAAAAATTTTGTTCATTTTATCCTGAAGTGTGATTATCTGTCAAATACTAAACTGATAGAATCTGCCTCGAATCATACTCGCATGAATTCTTTGACAGCGGCAAGCCTCTCTTTTCACAGGAATTGAAGTGGAAAAAAGATGGAAGTTAAGCTCATATGCGAGACGTAGTTGTTTCGGACCACAGATGGTGTGTATTGAATTTTTTTTTTTTTAAATTAAAGATTGCCACATACTTGAAGATTTCGTACACAAATAGATTTTTATGCAGCGAATTTTCTTGATTCAGCTAAAAACATAGTGATATAGGGAAATTTCCCCGGCGAACACTCCAATGGCGAGGTGTAATGGGATAGGGAATAGTTTCCTTAAGGGCGTTTTAATCAGTCGCTAATCTCTATAGGTAATTAATTCATCGTTGTACTCCTCACTCTTAACTTTTTAATGTTTGTTAAAATTCGCATTTGCACATCCGGTTATCTCTTGGAGATATGAAGTTACTACTTTCCTACAACTTTATAGAATGGAACAGCATCACGTACCTTCGTACGTTGAGTAAATTTTATGAGTCTCTTGGATCATTTACGAGCACGGTTGCAATAATATTTCAGACGGTCTCATAATGTGTTTTCAGGTAGGTATCTGGAAGATACTCTTATGTTCGCCGACTGTGCCATTAAGAGGGAGTTGATCCTTCATCTCGTGCTTCCCCCCCCCCCCCCCCCCCCCCCCCCCACTTCATCGTGGAATGCAAAGTTCCATGAACGCGCCAATCATGAAGATGGGCATGCTTTAAGCTAAGCCATCTCATGACGTCATGGACACGAAATCAAAGATTGAGGTCGAGAATTGGCCATCAACGTCTCATTTTGTCTGTACCACCTAAAAATGTCATGTCTTGGAAGAAAAAAAAAAAAATGGCAGGGAGGTAAACCTTATCTCGCCAATAACTTTAAAGAGGATTTTCATTTTACCTATAAATTAGGGGAATGCTGATATAGTTGAATTATAGCTTGTTGATAGTCTTCGATGTTTCGATGCAGATCAAAGCCGGATACTGGACATGTCACAGAAAGGCGTTTCAAATACTTCCTCTTAAGTTGCATTATCCGTTATGCCCACTGAATTTGCTGGGAAAGTGAATTGCTTTGCTGGGTGGCTGCTTGTATTCGACAGATTTGCAGCTAAGTGGTTTTCGATAAAAGCATAATTTGCGGACTCGTGCTTTAAGACAGAAGCATTAGAACTGAAATTAAGGGACGGGTATATATCAAGAGCTTGCTCGGAGTCGTTTATGACGCCTGAAGGAGCTTACAAACGAGGTGCGGTAAAAATTTCCAGTACGTGAGCTTGAAGCCGATGAAGTCATTAGACAAAAATACCTTTAATTGTTCTCCTTCAGCTGGGGAAGAAAGATGATGACTACTAGCTTCCATTGTTACCCTTGCTCTCTGAATCATGTCCTGCTGAGCTGGTGTCTTCCTTTTTCTTTATGCGTATCCATGGGCGTTTTCCCTGTATTCGCTGTTATTGATTCCTTGAACGGAATGTCCGTGTTCCGTTATCACCTTAAAAAAATATGTTGCAAAGTTGATCTCTATAGTGAGATAGGTCTTTCTCAATCGCTTTCTAACCGTTGTAGTCGAGAACTTACCATTACAGACATTCTGAATGTCAAACTGGCTGATATGAAGCAAGTAATGGACATCTTCGTAAACGAGAGACACTAGAGCAGTACAGGTTTACTGCGTACAAAGACCACATTGGAGGAGCAAAACAACGTTCCGCACTTCGAATATATACAAAGCACTTTGTGGCACTTTCAAAGCGAGCACAGTTTGAAGATTCGGTTGCACAAAGTACCCACATATTACATACAAGCAGAAGTACAGAGGGAACATCTTTGTTGCATGTTGCAGAAGTTCAGATAATGGAGCAGAAGTCCATATTTTCATTTAGAAATCAACCATAAGAGAAGCTGTGTCTGCTCGCTCAGAGGAGATTCGTGAATATTACTAATTTGTTCAGTTCCTTCTATTTACGAGATTTAGAAGCTCACACCTGGAAAGAACGAAAAGTCATTCATTCCTCTTTGCTCTTACACATCCTCTGAAAACTAGAAAAAAGAGTTCCCTCTATTACGATTCGGAATTATGCCCTCAGGGTGTACGCTGCACAACAACTGATGTAAGTGAATTACATAAGAGCGTTAATATCGAGAAGTCCAGTTTTAGTGGACTTATATAGCCAACAAAAGTTATACGTAGGCTTCTGAATTGGAACTCACTATAGAGACAAAAAGACCACTGCGATGGGGATTCAATTAGAAACTGAAGTGAACTTTGCAATAAAAGATCGAAGGTCATTGAAAACAATCATCCACATGAATGTTAGCAAACAGATAAAAGCGATAATAAACGCAACCGACTCAAATATAACAAACAAGAAACACGGAAGTAAACAATCGAAGTGAATTAAATCGGTATTGTAACATCACCCATAACAATATTCTACCTTGAATTAATCATTCTTTCATCTTCTTTCAGCCACAATGCACAACTCCTATGAATGCAAAAATGTCAACATAAATTCCATTTATTTCTTGGTCAACTTTCCAACGAGAAATGTTATTTGATTTCTTCAGAATGATGCATTGTGGCTGCATGCGGTATATGCCTACCACAGCGAAAAGAGGACATAATTGTGTTATTTTAACACATTTGTTTGTTATATTTCACAATTACTACTGGCCCGTATGGAATAGACAATGGGGCGGATTCACAATTTTTTATATAACTTCATCGTTAAATGTACATCTTCTCTTTAACAACAATACGGAAGGTGCGGTACGACATAGGAACGAAACAAATTAGAAAGTTTTAAGCAACTGATAAAGCAGTAAAATGAACAAGATCAAAGGCTGAAAGGGAAATCAGATGATTTGCCCCGATGATGTCTGTATAGTTTAAAAGTGAGCAACTTTCATGAATTCTTGGTGCATTCCATTAAATTTAATTTCCACAGTAATAAACAATAAGTAAATTTCTCGGATAAAGCGTTTCGGTAAGGCAAAAAACTCATCGAATAAAATCAATGAATAAGACGTTTGAATGAAATAAATTTAATTTGAAAAAAGTTACAAAATTTCCCACTATTAATTTAATTCGAATGTGGTCCCTATACATGAGAATATAATGAGTTCGGATATGCGAAAAGAATGAGACTATTGATCAGAGCTAAGAAATAATTTTCAAATATGTGAACATAATGAATGTTTGCTCGGAAATAAACGCAAACAACTCATCAAAGAGTGTTGATTTGTTTGATGGCATTGTTGTAGTTGTAGCATTCGCTAGAAGGACTCCCGAAGCGATCGCTTTCTCTGTGTACTTATGAAGAAGGCGATAAGCAGCACCTAGTGCCCATGACATTTCCATATTCCGCAAACGTTTCGCCAACTGCAATTGATCACTGCCATGAATACCATGTTTGGGGCTCGTTACCCCCTCTCCCCATTTCGTATCCTCAAAGTTTTGCTCAGTCTCTTACTGGAGTGGGCTGGAACGTAAGAATGCAAAAAGGGCAATCTTTCTTTGCATCAAGTGCCTTAATGCTCATTTACATCGTATTTGCATATAATTTTTGAAAAACTTATCAAATTTGGGTTTATTTTCATGTCATATTGGTACATTTCGTATAGTAAACGGGTTGAAATGGAAATAAGATTGAATCGTCGGCTAATCCAAGTAGGACTTTTTTAAAACAGACGATGCAAGTGAATTTTTAAAACACTGACTTTCAATTGCTATTAAACTTAGAAATATGCAGGCAAAGTGCCAAAAAAAACGAACTGAAAACTGGCGATTCACATTATCAATGAGAATTCGATAGGCTCCACTCAACTGCATTTCGTAATCTGTTTTTCTCCAAATTTAGGAACAAAAAGCTGATTAAACAACTCGAAAAAGGAAGAACCACTGAGAGCGTTTTGTCTGAAAAATTTCATCGGAAGACGCTCGAAGAAAACAAAGCTTACAAATATTTGCTTGTTGTCGTCCAGTCCATAGCCATATCGAAGAAGTGCATATATGTATGACATATCGAGGCATTGCCATGGTTTCCAGTGTTCAGGGCCAAGTTGTTTCGATGAACGTGAACACGCTGAAATAGGAAAAAAAAGTAGAAAATGTGGGAAGAAGGGAAATGGAATGAAAAAAATTTCGACTGTTTTCATACTATGAAAATAAACAACAAAACACTAGGCGTTAATGCTCTATTTATCTAGTTCCCAAAAGTAATGAAAATGAGTTAGATCTGCAGGCTACCCAATCCTTCATACACCTGTTGTCTCAAAGACTCAATTCACTCTCGAATAAACTCTTAATTTGCTAGCAGCCCTAACTGCCTTGAAAAAACCTTTTTATAATAAAACACAAGAATTTTATAACCTTGCTAGAAACGGAAAGGCCACAGTCTGCAACTATCACGTCTTCCCTCAATGAATTTAGACTTCGATAATATGACGTTTCCAGCAAATAACCAAAAAAGTTATTCCACACTCGTAAGCACTTTATAGATACTGATAATTACTTACAAAAACAACTATCAAATCATCCTGCTTTATGGGTGGTCTTGTTATGGTGATACGGCGAAATGAGTTTTCGAGTGCATATACCAAAATAGTTCATATCTAAGTGTTCTGAATTGATGAGCGAATATAATGAATGGGTACAATGGCCGAGTCATTTTTTTTCGCAATGGTTGCATCACGTATGTTGTGCCACTTAATTTTCTGACAAATAAGAAAAAAATAAATTTCAGTAATATTGACGGTAGCACTCCGATTCCACGCACAATGTGCTCATTAAATGACTAATAAGTAGATCTGTTAAATACAAGCCCAAGGTTTAGCACCTACCGCGCATAGCTGCATCCTTATAAGCTTTCACCGTAGAGTGTCCACCACGATTGTCGATCGTATGTGGAACAAGATCACCTTGAACCCCTCGGTCATAGAAATAAGAGAAAACATAAAGGTCATGCTCATTCAGCTCGGGAACTTTTCGTACCGCAGTTTCGTTCACGTACTTCACTGCTGATCGAAGGCACGCGGTAAACGAAGCTTCTGATGTACCGCTAAAATCAAGATCACAAAGTGACACGTTCAAATCACAATACTGTCAAAGATCACGAAACAAGACGGAACAGGAGGAAGAGGAATTCCTTTCAAAAGTATCGTAGAACGGAAGAAACCTGCCGATGAATTCTCCTAAAAATACATATGGAATTCGGAACGATATGAAATACTTCAACTGAATTTGCATTTCTTTTTAGCATTTGATTTGCAAAATATTTTCTCTTCAAATTTTTGTTGCTAATAAACATTAGGAAATTCCAAATTGAAGTTCTATAGCATATAGAAATTTCAGAAGAAAATGTTTGATGGAGTAAGTTGTTGTTTGATTTTTTGAATGGAATCAAATAACATACGTAATATTCCACAGCTTGCCCGCATAGTCCCAGTCATTAATAGATGCACCAGCAGGAAGGCAATTGCTCATAAGGTAGGGACCATTCGAATCAGTCGTTCCTTGAGTGATACCGAGTCGAGCGCTCACTAAACCGTTGCCAAGATAACTGCAACAACAAATTTTCGTCTCTCTATTTCATATCCTTATATTTTCTGACACAGAGACATAATTGAATATAGTAAAGAGCTAAATCAATGTAAGCCAAATGAAGCATCTTCTTTGGAATAGTGCAGTTTTACTAGCTAAACATATTGACTTATACAGTGATATTGCATAAAATAATTCAGAATCATTGCATCCAGTACTCTTGCAACTAAAATAATTGAACTATTAGAAGTAAGTAGCTCATGCAATTCAACGCCATACTCATAATCAATCAGTGAGCGCATATGAAACCAATGTCGTTTAAAAAAAATTGCATGTTAAGAAACCTATGAGTGTAGAGTTCGACATGGCTTCCGAAAATGTTGAGTCGGTGTGAAAATTCTGATTCATCAACCTCAGCGAAGACTTTCGTTCGATCGGATGGCTCGAAAGTTATCTGCGTAGAACCGCCACCCAAATCGAGTGCAGCTGCTGCTCGATGACTACTTTTCGATGCAGCTCGTGATCCTTCACGTCGATCGTCTAAATGGCTTATTCATATTTTTATAAATCGATCATTCAAGCAATTTGTGTCCGTTTAACGAGAAAAGCAAAGCAAGTTTCATCAGCTTTCAAATTTAATAAGCAACTTTATCGAAGCATCAGCTATCTACGATATTGTGGCGCTTTATTCTTACTCTTTTCAAAGGATCCAAATCGCGTATAAAAACAAATAAACATATGGTACGTTTTATACCTTCAACTTTTTCAATGAAACTGCACTAAGAAGAAAGATTTTTTTTAAAATCAAAACAACAAGTGTCAATGTGGATATGTAAAGGACTTTTGAAATTGTTCATAAATGAAACATAATATTTACGATTTTCAACGTACGAATTTATGTAAAATTCTCAGTAAATGTTAACTGATGGCATTTGCAGACTGGGGACTTGTGTCATGATATCGGGAGTGAAACTGAATATAGAAAATACGTTAATTTAGGCGATCTCCCATGCAAAATTAATGAAATTATGTATTCATATTATGTGTTCAAATATATGAGAAAAAGGAGAGTCAATGTTGTGAGATGGATTCCTTTCATATGTTAGAAAGAAAAGAAATACAACACAATCCAGTTTTGAGGCGTTAATTTATAAAACTTTGAAATCTATCTGTATGCAATTACCGTTTTGATTTGGACGAATAATGTACTGCATACGATCGGTAAGTACATTGAGAGTGAACCATGAAAAGACACCCTCATCAGTGCCACTCATAATATCAACCCCATCAACATCCAGCAAGAAGCCACTGTTCATTACTCGTTCTCGAACCTGAAAAAACTGTCTGTCACTTATCGCTTCCTTCACATGTTAAACAACACTAACCACTCTGAAGAAGAAATAACTTGTTGCGCAATAAAAGTCAATACAGCAGAAGGTGAAAACGGGTGTGATCTAAAGTAAAGGTAAACAGTCACATCAAACAATACAACTAATTATTTCTATGAAAATACAATTTTTAAAAGGAATGGTCATAGAAAAGTTTATAAATGCCACGATAAGAAACGTTTCATTTGGTCAGAAAAACAAAATTCGAACACAGTATATATGAAAAACAAATTTTTATTAAACATTGTTTATTAAGCTTTTAATCAGTAAGAAGATGTGCACACTGAAACATACGGCCGTCAACGTAATATAACAGATAGAAAATGTACAGCGGGCTGCGCACAGTTATGCGCTCTAGTGACCCTTGAGACTAATGGAGTCTGCATGGCACATTGGGCTACATTTTAACGATTATGAACAAAAACGAAGTTTACGGGACAGAATATTCTAGAATTAATTTCAGGCAATCCAGTGAAACCCTCTTCTACTTAATTTACACTTCAGTGGGGACGGGGAGAGAGGAACGGGAAGGTGGGAGTTACCATGTTGAATTGAAAAAGCTCGCTAAAAAATGGAACGAGTAATATCTTTTATTAGAGATTACTACATTAGGGCAATCGAAGCTTCCCTATTCCCTCTTCACCACTGCCCACGAAAATTCCCGGAAGGCAAATGAAGACGATGCAAATCTCACGAATCGATTTCAAATGAGATAAAAAGAAATGAAACCCACAAAGCTGAGGATCGAGTCTGCCTGTTTGCTTGGCAATAGCCTTAAGCCAGCGGTCGCCCTTAAAGTAATTGGTGTGTGCTGCCAGTTCGCTCTTGGTACGGTCGCCTTTGCTGCAGTAATTAGTTCGTTAACACTGTCAGCAGCTGCTTCCGGTTTCAACGCAAATGCCGAAAGGCCTGGTTTCACCTATAAATAGGTGAAATACTCCCTCAAAACTCGATACGTGTATTTAAAAAGTTCGATCTTTGCCACCATTAAGAAATAAACGATCATTAAGGCATGCAGACTTCCATCACTTGGTCAATGAGATTAGTGAATGTTAAAACAATAAAATCTTTAAAGGCTAGGTGACCACAATATTGACGTGAAATAATTGTTAACCGCGTTAAAATAACAAAAAGCGAAGACTATTTAAGGCTTAAATATGCAATTCGAAGTTCCACTTAGAAAATGTTTTTCTTTAATGATATAACGACAGTTTCATTTCCTTCTCTCTATCCGAAAAAAATCCAATTGAATTCATCAGAAAGTCAACAAACATATTTCAAAATAACAAAATAATAATAGCTATTATTTTCTGATTAAATAGAACACATTACTGCGAGTGCTCAATGTTTTATTTGAGAGAACAAAAGAATTTTTCGAATCTTAAAGGTCAACAATGAAAACAAAATTCGAACCTCTTTGAACGTCTCCTTCTCCACTCGAAAAGGAACTGCATTCTTGTTAAGGTCGTAACTAAATTCGAACAGATGCATTCGAGTACCTGTTGAGCCGGCATCAATGACAACCGTGTAGAGACGACACCTCTGTTTCTCCTGTACAAGAAAGTCACGATAATGACTTCTAAAGGCTTTACAAAAAAATTGTCAAGTCGTTTCAAACTTATTCACTTGACACAAGTGCCGCAGTAAGGATTTCATTTTGAGAGGGTAAACGAAACACTCCAACAATAACATGCCAAGGACATAGCACAGTGTGGAGGCATGATCGCATTTTTGAGATTCTCATTGTAAGATGAGTGTGCTCGATGTAAAGCTATGAGGAAAATTTGCTTCCACGTTCGAGAATCAAACGCAGATCTACGGTTAATCGGTGATTTCAAAGCAACAAATCAGCCTCTTTTCCTTACTATGTGCTTCGCTTCGAAGCGTTTGTATTTCCCGCTTAAGTTAATTGCCATATACCTCTCAACGATGGATATTCTAGATATATATCAGCTTTCGAAAGAGTCAATTAGATGCTGGAAACCATCTGGTGATCACTAAAACTTAATACGCTATATGCCTTGAAGCAACGTTTCCCAATGAACATTGATTTCCCACCAGTGAAACAAACTTTACCACGTTGTTACAAAGTTGTACATCATCAAATATTTAAGGAAAACGATCGTTCC
Source organism: Baylisascaris schroederi (assembly GCA_006503575.1). Taxonomy (NCBI): domain Eukaryota; kingdom Metazoa; phylum Nematoda; class Chromadorea; order Rhabditida; family Ascarididae; genus Baylisascaris; species Baylisascaris schroederi. The sequence continues at coordinate 297,635 of QEWY01000129.1, read as the reverse complement.
AAAATTATTGCATCAAAGATGGTTGAAATGCATAAAAATAAACCTCATTAAGAGAAGCCGGTGAAAGGCAATGCCTCACTTTAGCGATATCATCGGTTCTCAACCAATAGTCATAGGTATGATGTTCGGATGATAACACCTCATTGACGATTGAAATCACAATTAGTGACATAACAAGAAGCAAAAGCTGGCTGAGGAAATTCATATTGAGAAACCAGCTTTTCCTTGTCAACCCGTAGCAACAACTCGAACTGGCACTAAGTGAGTAAGCGAATTATTCATTCAACAATCCACGAGACGATTCACCACCTTCGAGTGATGATGGGTGTTTCTCGTCTCGTTCACTAATAAATACTAATCGTGCATCGTTCTTTTGCTCCCCTAAAAATTTTGAATCACTACTACAACGCATCACGTGAGAATATAGACGAAAAAACGACATATTTATATCGATATCGAAGACAGAAAGAAAAAAAACTACTTATAATTGATAGGTGGTCGTCGTGAGTACAGTTATACGCAACGGAATAGCAAATGGGGCCATACAAGTGATATAGGCTATGATCAAAGATCATAGAAAATATTGGGGGTATAGTTTGGTTATGGAATGAACGCAATAATGGTGATAAGGTGGAATTCTAACAATACGACGGTAAATAGGTAGGCTGGCGAGAGATAACTAATTCATCGAATACGATAGCATGTTATTTTTATGTGAGAGCACTTCTAAGAGAAAAAAATAATGGGTGCTTTGGTTTTAACTTTATCATTAGCAAGAATTGAAATAAATATATAAAATAGAGGGGAAAGGCGAAGCAATAGATATTGAATCACTCTATAGGAAAAAAATACAGATGAGGAGACAGCCTCGATTAGAATGAGCGCAAATTTGACAGTTGAAGAAATATAAGTCAAGCGGAATTCCAAGACTTAAGATGAAATGGAGTCTTGTAAATATAAAATTGAGCGCGCAGAAGTCTAATTCATGTAGGCAGAAATGTTATCGTAAAATTCACTGTTGTTCACTTCAAAATCGCAATATTATTACCGCAAACGAAACAATTGAGATATTAGCATGGAAAGCCCAAAAAATATACAAATTTTCACTTAAACTTTTATTAAAATTTACTCATACAATGCCTTATTGTGGTAAATCAAAGTCAATTCCGTCAAAATTTCGTAGTACAGTACCGTAGAGCTAATAAGATGCATATAAACTAGTACTACTTGCATTTAATGTATGTGGCAGTGAAGACATGCTGAAGGCGATCTATACGCACTGAGATTCCAACGACGCATAAAGCAATAAAGGTGCCTATGAGAAGATCGCCCACCGCTGTATATCACTATGGAGTTTTGCGACATTTCTTTCGACTGGGAGTGGATATAAATGAGGGTTCCAGCTAATTTAAACTGTAGGAGTCGATAAGAATATCAATACAACATCTATGCAAGTCGAATTTTTTTCAGAGTTTTGCGCAAACTTTTAAGTAAAATTTAATTATCTCAATAATGGATAATCGATTATGCTACATAAAACTTTCATAGCAAGAAGTTAAGAAGTAAAAATGGGATGAGAGATGATTTGCAATTAAGAAAATATGTAAAAGAGAAAAAATTCATTAAAAATTATTCATATAAATAACAGTTGAAAATTGAATAAAACTCAAATTCACATAAATTTTATTAAAATTCTGAAAGGAAGTTCAGCGATGTTTAAAACTTAACTATCTACTTCTAAATCATTAAATTTGATATTTATATAAAAAGAAATATGCAATGAAACAAAGGAAAGCACGAAAAAGATGATGCAGAGAATGTATAGACGGAACTTCACATTTGATATCATCGACAATTTTATCGTATAAAAAAAAAAATGAAAACCGGTCGATCGCTTAATCTTGCAATTGTTCCAATAACATCACGTTCAAAGAAAACGATCAACCGAGCGATAACCATCTTCCAAGCGTCTCTTTTGTCTCTTTTTCTATCTATCTCTCTCTCTCTCTCTCTCTGTTCCTTCTCAGCTCTCTTTTAATTCGACGACGAATAGAATATTCAAGCACACATCAGCATAACATCGACTGCTTTTAGGTTTAACATATAAAAAGCAATTCTGAAATGATGATATTTTCTGCATTGAAATTGAAAAATAAAGTATCGCTGGACAATGAGAGATGGTCATTCCCAGAGCCTCAGGCATAATAGTTTCATTATACCTTCTACATCTGAAAATCACGATGAGTGACCAATCGCCATATGTGAGTGACCACTCCATCGGTCAATAAAAATGGTGGCCGTATTAACCAGGAAGTTTGTATGTGTGACGACTTATAAAGTTTTATTACGATTTGCTCTCAAAAAGAATTTGGCGAGGAAAATAGGCTTGCAGCCTACGACAGTTGCTCAACCCCCCACTCCTCGTTTCTCTCACAGGTATTTTCCCCGAAAAAGTTGCGAGTGAATCATCACCCCAGATAGTCGTGCACTAAAAGATTTCTTCTTGTGGCTAATTCGTCAACAAATATTTTAGTAACATACCCCTTCCCTACTCATCCCAACTCATTGGTGAAAATCCTTTTTGCCACATTATTCCGCTCTGAAACATTAGCGATAGTAACAAACAAATACACAAGTTAGAAATTAGGATCAAAGATCTTAACATATTAGCTAATCTACTACTCATAGATACGGTGAATTAAGACTGCAATGAAAGACAAACGAAGGAATAAGAGGTTAGAAATACACGTAAAATACGCAACGAATGACGTTGTAGGCACATATTTCACAGAGATGGAAAAAAAGTGCATACGGAAAGCGTTCAGAAGAACCAGTTTATGTATGCGCAGTGATGTGCCCATCTTTTGCTATTCTCGTATCGGAAATGCCGAATACCCTTTGCACTTTCATATCAACGAAAATGCTATACTTGTTGACGACATGAAATGCGTGAACTGAAAAAAAAAAATCTTTTTCCTATCATTTATTAATATAATCGTCCACCCTCCCACCACTTCCCCTCCCTCCAGCAAGTCACAAAAAAATGGAGGGGGTAAAAAAGAGAGAGGAAAATATTAAATGAAATCAGCTCATTCGTCAGTTTCTGCCAGACTATACTTAAATGCGTAAACAACGAGACTACGAACTATAAAGAGCAAAATTAAATGATTTTAAATAGACCACAATATAATAAGTACATAAAAAAGTAAAGCATAAACTATAACATAGTGATGTTTACTTCTTAAACGTGCTGTGATAATGGGCAATGAGAAACTACCTTGCACTTTGAAAATTACTACAGAGTCCACTTTCATTCCCTCTATGAATTAAACTTTTTCGTCTAATAGGAACTCTTCAATAAGAATTTCCCATAAATCTGGGCAACACCGCCACCTATATGCCCCCATGCATTTCAAATGGGAGTTCCGAATGCGCTAATGATCCAAGCAGTCTAATACTGCATAATTAAACAGTGGTTTTGTTCTCTTTAGAAATAATATCACTCCTGAAAACTGGAAAGAAGCGATAATTCATCCGAAAAAAATCTTTTCTCCTTCTCCTTCCTATAAATACAGAAAGACTTTAAAATATAGATAGAACATCTTCTTTAAGATCTCGCGAGTGAATGATTGTTGTGTATAAAGGTGTGGCATATGTCGACCCCAGAAATAGAAAACAATAAAACGTTTCTTTCTTACCACCTCACAAAAAAAAAACACTTTAGCCCTTGCCAGATGTTTAAACTAGGACCACATATAATCGGAAAGTACGTTTAATTAGCGAACTTTGAAGGTGGTTGTGGCGTTGAATTTATCGATGAATGAGTGAACGAAGATGTATTCTTCGAAGTTAATCTTTAGAAAAAAATTACTTCCGTCGCCTAATAATTGCTTCTAAAAATAAACTAATCGACAAAAAATGCACGAAGAGGTGGGCATTTGCAGATAAACGATCGCACTCTTACTAAACTACAAAGAAGTTAAATGTGTGAAATTCAGTAAATAATTTGAAAATATTATTTGGCGATTAGTAAAGATTGCTGTAATGTAAGAATATTGATCGATATGAACTGAGACAAGCTTAAAAATAAGCGGGTAGCATGATAACTTAATCAACAATATAGGCATAGATTTGCAGCATAATGCTAAAATTCTACTAAATTCTATTAAAGAGTCGTTAAGTGCCAGCCGCACCACTCCATAAATGACTGCGGTTCATACAAACGGTCCAATACTTATATTCTCGCAAAGATCTAGAATATAATAAGATCCTGTCTCTTCAAAATGAGCTCATTTTTTGTCTACGTAGGTGATGTTGTATTATTGTGGAGATCTGCGGCGGTAATTACTGGTCAGTCTTAATCGTTGTTGAAATTTTGACGGTTTTTTTTGTATAATAAGTGGTTGATAGTGTGTAAAAGTTGTGACCTACTTCTGTTACTGCATTAAAAAAAGCGGAGGAAGGACCATTTCGAGTATCAACGGTTGTTATGAAGTTGAAAATCGATCTGACTCCAAGTTTTAACTTTTGTTGGAAAATTTTTACTAAATGCCCATAGAATAATATAGGTGATGAATGTTGAAACGCGACTGTTGGGAATGGTTCCAAGATGCAGCTAACGTGCAAAGATAAGCGTCACAACTGCACTCGAATGCAAAGAAAACTAGGAGACTGCTGATTGCCCCGATCAAAAACATACCCATAGAGATATGAAAGTTGTGCATCCAACTGATGTGCAAAGAAGTGGCGTGCAGTAATTTGCCGCAGATTGCTGTGACTTCGTTCTTTATGGTTGTACCTTTGGTTTGATCGTGTATCAACGGCGTAGATTGTGTCGTCCGATAATAATAGCCCATCGTAACGTGGTTTTAACTATTTGAAGCTTTCTTTATGTGAAAATTGCGTTACATTAAAAGTCGCCTCCTTTTCCATCTTGAACTTTTTTTAGGCGTCATTGTTTGCTGCGGTGTATGTGCGTATGTACCTTCTCGCTGTCATTGTATGCTAATGTTGCGCGCCTTGTTTGTAATGGTGTGCGCTATTGTTGTTGATATAAGCGGATTTTCATTCGTTTGTTATGTGCGTGTTTAATGTCGTTTTTTGATGCCTGAATATTACAATAAAGGTTTAATTACCCAAGTTTGGGGTGTGGTTGATAAGGAAGCTGTAAGGTGCGAACAAGAGAACAACGGTGTTGGGACTAGGAGTCAAACCCCCTCAACAATATGCGGTATATTACTGGGTAAGTAACAGAGGCGAAATGTGGTCACTGGTGCACGGAGGGCGTTATCATATGAAGTAGCGCACAACACAGGGCGGTGATGAATCCGAAGCGCTAAATCAATTGAAACATTATTCATTATGACAGTTCAGCTGATATAGCATCGGAATGCTCAAATCTACCAAGAGGATATTAAATTAGATTCGAATAATTGGTTGCATATGTGATTGCATATGCGGAGCGATAGACACACATGCGTGCATGCCAAAATGCAATTACACTATAGTATGCAGAATTTCTTGCTTAGTGTTCTATTCATAAATCATAAAAATAGAAAATTTTCTTCTAATTAAAACGTCGTAGTAGGTTATTTTAATTTATACTAGCTTTCAGTTAAAAAAAAAATTCAAGCATGTGATGGATGACATTGGAAGCGGGTATATCTTGAAAACAAAGAAAACATTGCAACCTAATGATTAAATAATCAATCAACACTATAGAACAATGAATGATAGATGGCATATGTTTGTTTCTTATTCTATCTATTCATCGAGAAAATTTGTTGCTTCAATGGTGCTCGATTTATATCTGATTTATGTGAATCTGACCACTTTCTTCTTTGGTTGTTGAATCTTTTGTTGTTGTTGAAACGTTTATTTCACAATCGAAATAAGAAATACTCAAAACAATTTCGCAACACCTGCTCCTCTTTTCTAGAAAAGTGAAACTTTTTCTGGCGTTTTACATCCTTTAGAAGCAAGTGACTTCCTTTTCAATTGTGAACTCAGAAAAATTTAAGCAAGGTATGTACAACCCTTTTCCGATCTGACACTTTTTTTATCGGTTTTTGAAAAAGAAAATTAATGGATCCTTCAAAGATGCAGATGGTCATCAGTGAGCGTGAGAAGTACGGCGAGGGAACATAAATAGCGAAATGATAAAATAGCTGAATATAAATCCCTTCATGTGAAATGAAGAATCAAATATCCGCAGAAGCGTGGAAGCCCTTCGCCCTCGCGAGGATCCCGTAGGAGGTTTGAGTTCTCGGAATCCCCCTCCGGGGGGGGGCGAAGGAATTCTAAAGAGCGGGCGTTCCCGCGAGGAGCAGAGGGCTGGAAAACGCACTCTTCTGTATTACGAGACTTTTCACATCGTACATATATGTTCTTATGCTGCGTCGTTATCGTAAGAAGCTGCAAAAGGAATAACTTTCGAAAAGATGCAGTCTTGGCATGTCTTTGACAACTCGTCCGATGTAGAGATGCGGAAGCAGAAGATGCATATTATTGCCAAACACAGTCACATGCTTCGTTAAATACAGATGGTAGTAAAATTTCAGGAACCGCTAACGAAGAAAGAGTATTTGATTCGTGGCTAGTGAGAGGGGAGCGTGATAATGTCATATTGTGTTAAAGGTCGGTAGGACAAAGCGAAAGAATCTGTTTCGAGTCCATTTAAAACCGACCCCGAAATGACCAATGCGAAACGATGCATGCTGTAGTCGTCAATCAACTCAATTTCTGCGTCGGGAATGAGTGAGTCTGGAACCATGAAGTACGATGGGGATCAAACGAAAGCGATTGCTCTCTAATTTATAAAACAACTTTGCTGGCCCATATCGCTTTTACATATTTAAAGAAATAGATGAAAACATCGCGACTGTTCGTCATTAAAATCTACAGTTCTCTCGAGGAAATGCGTACACATGTCCATGCTCCAGCATAGCGTCACGTGTTAGCTAACGTGAATAATAGCAATTAGCGCCACGTGTTCGTTCACGTGAATAACGGAAATAAGCGTCACATGCTGGTCCACGTGAGTGACGACAACTTCTTAGATGACGTGAACACATTGATCAACGATATTGCATTTATCAAAATGTCATACTGATGTTTGTGTGAATGTAAACACACCTCTAACGATAACGATTGTTGACATAACGATTCGATTGTAAACCGAATATAACGATGAAATTTTTATAGCTGATAAAAATCGTTTTTATTTGAAAAAAAAACTCGTCAATGCGAAAGGATGGGAATAATATTTCACAAAATAAAACAACAATAAAAATGCATTAAAGACACAAAACAATTGAATACAAATGGGTTGTTTATGCTATTCACTGAAACAGAACATTGCTGCAACTATTTAAGATTAGCAGTAATTGAGAAATGCTTACGATTCTATAGATGAACCTATAACTCGATAAAGTGTTGAGTTATTGATGCAAAATATGATTACTGATCCATATTTATGAATATTGAACCAAAAATGTAGCACCTTATGGAGAAGCAAAGGTTTCACTTACGTCACAAACGAGTGGGCAAATGGTATACATGGCGATATTGAATATTTTTTTGCATATTAACCTGATGCGAGGATAAACAACTGCATCATATGCAAATGTCTTCAAAGCTTTGAGATGATATCCATAACTCGTACTGCGAGCATCCATCACGAAATGTACTTGTTTGAGGCTGCTGCCTTTCTCTCACTATCGAGTGCTTGGTCTTTGTTGGTACCACTAGATCAACACATTGTTATTTTCAGATTTTACATTATATTCGACTCTTTTTTTGTTATAAAAATGAACTTTAAAATGTGATATCAAGAAAAGTGATGTAATGGCAAAAAATAATATTTATTGAAAGAAACATTTGTCAAAAAAATAGAACATAAAGGTAAACGAAGCTTAAAGCAATATGGCAAGACACTTGAAAGAGGAAGACGATCAGTGGATACGTCCGTAAATGCAGTTGTACTTCAATTCGACAACAATGCAACACACACTCAATAATAATGCACTTTCAACTAAACCATTAAAAAAAAACATCAATAATTCAACATTTCCTTCTGATCACATAACAAGTTTAGCGATAAAAACGGCTAAGCGTAGAAATAGAACTCGAGAAATAGAGGGTTATTTTAGTAATATTTGATTTAGCTTTATTAAAAAAATTTACATGCTATAATTTTATGCATGATAATATTTGTTAATAAAATATAGTTGCTGAAATATTTTTTTTCTTAAATAACACATTTATTACCACATAGTTACAATTATCAAGCATTGTTAGGCCATACTTATAAGTGACATTTCATCGATACTGAAAAATCAACGGCTTGTATGCTTATCGCCCCCTTATTCCGCTTATGGGATGTATATAGGATTGTGAACGATAAATATGCGATTATTATAATCAATAGGTGGTACTCTAGAACTCAGAAAAACAATAACGAGGTGAGCATCAGCATCCTTCAAGATCTCCTATATTATCTGGACAGGCACACCGTACTTGTGTTGTTCCTGGAAGACACATATATTGGCAACCACCGTTGTTTATTGCGCAAGCGGTCGGTGCTGAAAAGAGTTTATCGAACCCCCCCCCCCAAATGTATGACTTTTATTTACCCTATGAAATCTCGGCGTGAATGGTACTTAGCAAAAAAAAAGAGTTTGGGCCCTACCTTTTTATCATCTAAAGAACGCAACGTTAAGCATGTATATTAAAAAGTAAAGAACGCTTTTCCTTAACAGCCAAATACAACAGTAGAACGACGAAAATGGCATCGACGAAACGGGTGGCAATTACCCTTGTGGATTCATATAGCATTGTCGTGATGACGACTAAGATACTCATCATAAAGGTATGTAAACAAATGCACTTTCGCAAAGGTGAAAGGTTGAAAGTGAAAAAGAGATGCAAATTTGTACGCTTACTTCCTTTGCATTGCAGCGGTACAGATGCTATTCCATAGAGTCTTCCTGAGCCTCCAATCGTTGCTGGGAACGACGAATATCCATCACCATAAATCGAAACGGAATGAATTTGATTGCTGCAATAGTATTCACATACATACGTGATTTATTGCAAAATAAAATGGGAATACAATCTCATGAGATTTAAATGAAAATACATTACATCCAAATCAATAAAAACCCTCAGGACTAATGCAGCTTTCTTCGAGATGGCATAAGAGAACAAAAATTTGAAAACAAAAAAGAGAAATCTGCGTTATCCATAGAGAAGATTCTGGTTTTCCTGTTTACTCATTATCTTCTATAAACAGCACATCATTCATGGCACCTTCATGAGTTTAGGCACTGTTCAAGGGACGCAAATCGAGCAACATTACACATATCAACTGTTAACATCAGAATGCAACGTTCTTATACGCTTGCAATTACGTTCACAGGATGTAGCATCGGAGTACGAGGGTTTTCGGATGGATTGAAATACTCTTCTAAAACTGTTTAGATAGTTCGAAATGAATGGAGGTGAGCGACAGCTGTCGACAAGTTTCAAAAAGTTTCAAAAATTCCTAAAGTGAAGTTTATCTTTTTATTATTGCAACACCGACATTTACAACAGCAATCAGGCATGGGAATATTTTTGTACTATTGGCAAAACTGTCATTAAAAACAACGTAAATGTCACATAAATTAAGCAAATTCGTATGTTACAATGAATGGGCGCTAATTCAACCTATTTGAGAAGCACATAGACGCTATATGAAAAAACCCTGTTCAAACATTTCTTCACCTCGGCAAACAACCACTTCATTAAGCCTCCTGATTGCACCGAATGGTTGCTTTAGCAGACCACCTCGTAACAGAACTTTTTCTAGCAGTGCACATCTGTCATGTAGTAAAAAAGATTTTTTAAGTATTCTCTACAGCGGTTGAGAATAACATGAAGACATGTAAATCATACTCTTTCCAATCGGTCCAATAGAAGCGTTGCTCGTTGTGAGTGGTCAATCCGAAAGGATATTCAAGAGGAGCGAATACAACACGGCGGTTACGACCATCAAGACCGATGCACGATAACCGCTGCATTCCAGCATCCACCCAACACAATTCACGTCTTTCCTCGAGTACAGTTAAGCCTACAATTAGAGTGAATAGTCTAAATAAGAGAAATAAAGGAAAAATTTTTAAAAATCATCAAGTTTATAAAGCCAACTTTTTATGGCGCAAATGAATACTTCAAAGAAAAAGCAAATTATTCCAAAACAGATACTTTTTTTCAAAATGAACGAACCATTAGGCAAGTACAGCTCGTTATTGAGGAAGGGAATATTGTTGCTGCCATCCAAGTCAACACGACCGATGAGGGGATTCTCTCGATGCCAATCCGAATAATATAGATGCCTGTAAACTTTGTCGAATCTGTTCATTTTAAAGGAATGAGGCAATTTATTGTATTCCAGCTTTTATATATATATATATATATATATATATATAACAATCTTGTACCTACCTTGTTTGTTGGGTTTTACTTTCCTATGACCTAAACAATTTGCTTTTACAACTGGGAATTCTATCTCTGTAACTAGAAAACCACTTATTCCTGTAATAAAATTTTTAAATTCATTTATAAAAAGTGAAGCTGAAAAATTAAGAACAAACATCTCCAGCAAAGCGTACTTTACAAGTGCTGTCATGCTGTTCGTCAGCCGACAAAGCTGCACACTGAATATAAAATGTAGCTACTCATTCAAAAAAATAGCCTCGACTGGCATACCTGTTTCTAAGATCAATGGCTAGTGCTCTTGGATTGACGAGACCCTCATTGACCAATGTCTTTTGATATTTGCCATCGAGGCTTACCACACCAATTTCATCCTTCACTGAATCTGCGTAATAGACGTTCCTTGAAGACCAGTCGACGGCGATTCCTTCTGGACTTTGTAGAACTGATTCCATAAACTTTTTCTCATCTGTTCCGTTCAATGAGGCGGATCGCAGCGCATGTCCTGAACGTGAAATACATTGAAGAGGAGAAGCTGCTTCGCATACTTGTTAGATTATTATTACTTCCTTTTCAATATGAGAAGAAAGTATGCCTTAGAGAAAATACATAAACATTCATGAACGATACTCTTAAAATGACATCATACCAGTTTTGATAACGAAAGGGGTTTTGTTCAATGTTTCATTGAAGCAAGCATACATCCATTCACAAAAACGTTTTGATGCCAATAGAATGCAGTTGAAAAATTCTCTTCGACCGCCAAAGAAGATTTTCCGCTTTTCATTTCCAATGATCAACCAGCTGCGCAGATGAAGCAACGAAGAAGTTTCCCTACATGGGACCTTCAGCTCTTTTCACTCTTTCGCCTAAGGACTACACTCGTCTTCTATGGATCGCTGCACTCGTTACAAAGCAACGTATGGGTTCAATAATTACGCGTGAATCCACCTCAAGCAAGACAGGATGCATGAGTGCTGTGATAGCCGACTTAGGCAAATCATAATACAACTTGGGATGACTGCAAAAATGCTGTAAGACTGGGATGAACAGAAAACCCTTTTAATGCACACAAGAAGCAAAAGAAGCAATAAAGGAAAGAAACCATTGGAAGGCACTTTTCTAAATGATTACATAACACAGCGCTAATTGTTATAAACTCCTACTAAATCAGCTCTGTTACTTTGTTCAAAGAAGCGCGCTAAGTGTCCATATATTGGTGTTCTTTTGGCTACCTTAAAAGTTCGACGGATTCCATCAACATAACTTGGAGCTACGGGCTGCCTCGTGAACCACAACCGATGTATATTCATCCAGAACCATGAAGGCCTTATAAATATATCGTGATGAGGGAAGGGAAGGCCCCTCTCTATCGATGCGACTCTTGTCTACACAGTGAAAGCATCTTAAACGGGTCCAGGAGAATCCGATTGTATTATGGACCGTCTTTCTTCTGCCACACAAATATTCACCGTCAGCCTAGAGCACGCGTATTCGGGAAGGCCGCCGTCTATGTACGGCTCTGCACAGTTCAAGAAGTTTCCTCTCTGATATATTGAGAACCGTGAAAGAAAAGAACATTGGGTTGTCACTCCACACAGATTTTGACGGACCAAAAATTGTGATGTGAAGTGATAATGGGCTCACTAGAGCACGCGTATTCGGGAAGGCCGCCGTCTATGTACGGCTCTGCACAGTTCAAGAAGTTTCCTCTCTGATATATTGAGAACCGTGAAAGAAAAGAACATTGGGTTGTCACTCCACACAGATTTTGACGGACCAAAAATTGTGATGTGAAGTGATAATGGGCTCTTGAACTGTAAAAAAAAAGATCCATTGTGGATGAATGCCTCTAGGCGACGATCTTAGAGGTCGAAAAGTCAGACAGTATGGATGAGGCAGGCGTGTCGGAGTATACTACTCATCCAGAACTGTGGAACTAGCAATACGAAAGACGCGATATTTCCGCATCTAGCTTCGTTACTCATCTACTTTAATGCGTATTATTCAACGATAAGGGGGACGGGCACAATAACAGCTTCCGTTGAATGTGAGACGTACAGAGATATTGCCATTAGAGTGAACCATTCGGAAAATGTGAATCGAAATCACTTAAATGAACTACATAGAATCACTTCCTTTTCAATAATATAAAATATGTTGTTCAAATTAAACCTCTGAACAACATAAATGGCAGAAATGCATCATTCCCTGAATTTCTCATGTATGAATAATGATCAACGGAAAACAATGCTCTCAGATTTCAACAGCATTCCCATCAGATAAATAAGCAAAATAAAAATCTGAACAACTCATAAAAGAGCTAATATAATGTAATTTGCTAGAAATGTAGTTAGCCAACATGGGAAGAAATGCCGTAAGCTACCAGAAATATCGCTCCACACAATTCTTTCTTCTTGGCAATCGAAATCCAATCCAACGACAATTTGATGCGGGATAACAACCAACTGCAACAAATGCGTGTAAAAAATAATCCGCAATAAATGAAAAATGCTACAGTAAAGTTTGATGACCTGTTTGCCATATACATCTGGATTAGTACCACGTTGAATAACGGTCATCCCTCGTCCAATCAACAACACTTCCTCTCGATTTTCACTGTCAACTAAAATTATTCAAACTGAAACAACAGAAACGATGCGAATACAGCTGAATGTTACTGAAACGTTATATCTCTGTCATACGAGTCAACACTGATTATTCGTCCAAACAGCCTAGTCATAGTTTTGTGTTGAAATGAAGCGCTGACTTATAAGAGTAGAGTAATACTAGTAATAAGAAGGGGAGATTCTAGCATTAGCAATAAAACCATCGCACATTTTCAGGTTCAGTTTCCTTCAGGTGGTAATTATTATCCACAGTTTCCGCTATTAGTCGAACGAATGTGAGACGGCCGGTTTTTTAACGAAAAATATTGATAATTTCAGGAGAATATATTACGTATGCAGGTGCGTCCATTGCCGTGATATCCATAGTGACAGTTGCAAACATAGTATCCATGCTCTCCGGGAACACATTCCGCATTAGGGTCGCAAATTGAACGATCGTCGAGACAACTTGCTTCAAATATATATGATTTAAGGTTAACGTCTTATTAGACCTATCTTTTTAATGAAGGAAAAGGGAAGCACCTGGAACAAAGGTGGGAAGAAGAGGAATTTGCAATATTTTGGAAAACGTTAACGAGTAATTCACCTTTTTTCTGGCATCAGTATGAGTTATTGGTGTTGCAGATACGCACCGAACTCAATTTATTTAACGATCGACTGAAGAGAGAAGAGAAATTTTCAGCTGCCAGCCAACTGGACCGAGCTGTTTTGATATCAATAGCTTTCATATATCAACAGTAATAACAAAAATAGTACAATGAATAAACAAGCAAAGCAGACACATAGAAATCCAATCCTCAGGCCTCAGAAATAATCACTGCTATGACTTACTGAATGGTGAGCAGACATGCCCATTGCCTTGGTAGCCGGGATTGCATTCGCACTCCCATGCACCATTGTGCCGTTGAACGCAACTTGCATGTGCCGAACACCGTCCACATCTTGGTGTCTCTATAACTCTACTGTTTTAAGCATATAACAATAGCGTGCAAAGACTTCCTTGTAATACATTCCTCTATTCTTTGACAGTGTCCACCTGTTCTTATTTTTTATTTTTTATCTATACATAAATTTTTCTCCCACTTATTTTTCTAATTTCTGCATTATTTCATATTTATTTATATAAATACTTCTCGAATTTCATCGCATAACATATGTTATATAGCGTATGAAAATTTCACTTGGTAGCCACATCAATTATGTGGCAGAATCTTGGCTGATTCCATTCCAAAGGTTCTTGCAAGAACAATCTCGCAATGCAGTGATATAAATGAGTAATTATAGCATATATTTCAACCGCCAACAGGCATATCGGTGGATTGGTGGAATAGCTCATTCCGAAACACAGCCAGCATCTGGCGAATACGAAGGTAGAAAACAAGGAACCTTGTATTTCACAGTTCACGTAGCCATCACCAACTGAGCCCGGTTTACATATACAACTATGTCGATTCTCATCATGGTTGTAAACACATTGTGCGTTCACATGACAAACTGTTGGTTCGACGTCACATGTGGATGGACGTGCATGTGGTGTACACATACGACCATCACCAGCGAAACCTTTAATAGGAAATCATAATTCATTATGATTGATGTAATATCATGTTGAAGGAAATCAACTCATAAACTCAATGACGTTATCCATCATGTTTGATCAGCGATTTATGTTGTGCATTATATAGTTAATTTGCATGGAAATCACGAGAAAAATTTTTTTATTTTTACGCTATTCGGCGAAGTGATTTCCCCAATGGGCATTATCGCGATGTCGTTTTATGTGTGATCATATGCGTCTGATGCCTCGGTGATTTAAGGCTAACAATCGCTGGCTCGGCTAAAATATGAATGCGTAATTAGTCGTTTTCCATGATTTACTAGCAAGTTGTAAATCAGGGCAATCCAATGAGTCAAAACTGAAAAATTCACGTCATGTCATTTCTTTTATGACAAGTTTTTTCTTAAGCTTTATCGACGAAACGCAACAACGACGTGGATGCATATCGCGATGAACAAATGCAAACTGCCACAAGGATCAGTGCTCAGCCTAATAATCATCCATTTCTTGAGAAAAACACATTCTAAGATATGATTTTATGATTATGTTTAAATTATTTGTATCGTCATAAACATGTAATATATTTAACGTTTCGATTCGTTAAACTTAGACTGGAAGTGAGTATCGAGTTTAGTAAAAAAAGGGGATTGTCGCATTTCCTTTATGAGGCTTAGCACTCATCCAACATCCTGCTTGAGATCTAAGCCGAAGCGTTGGTCTAAATCCAAACGTTAAATCTGTGATCCACTTTTGCAACGTTATCTTTGCTTAACAGTATTTCACATACCACATTCATAAAGAGATCGAGTGGTAATAATCAAAAACTTATATTTTCTTTAAAAAACTTCAAGTGCCAAGCTTTCAAATCGTTATTTATTATGGATGAAGCAAACTGGAAAAAAATTCTCTGAAAAACATACTTTCGAATCGTGACCTACACGATGAAAGAGTCCAAGAAATTTTAATGATTAGGAAGAGATAATTTGCAAAATTGTTAACGTTACTTCCACGAAAATCATTAGTATCACAACGTTCACTGCATTAGTTTTTTGCAAATGAATAGTTGAATAAAACTACCTTGAACGCATTTACAAATATATGCACCCTCGACCTGTCCATAAACACATTCGGCATGCTCATGACAGCTGTTTGCATCAGTCGGAGTGCATTCATCTGCAATCAATATTACAATAGTTTGGTTATCACTATTCAAACAAAAGTAAATGGCCAACATTTAGATATAATTATTAGCCATGCAGTTACTAAAAGATGTTCAGGGCACTAAGACCGAAATTAATGAGCAAGTTAATTTACTCATAAGTTAGAGCTCACAGATGGCTTTGAATAACAACGAAGTCTTTGTAACTTCCCTTCCTTGATGTCATGTTTTTGCATACGAACATTTGTGTGTGTGTATATCCTGTTGCTTTAAAATATGAATCAGAAAGTTTACGGCTACGGGATTTAATGCTCGTTAAGGATAGCCTTATGCCTTCAACGTTTGTTAACATTTGTAGGAATTGCTGACGCCATGAAGGTGCCATAAAAGATAAAAGCCAAATTGTTTTTCTAGCGTTTGCGTCCGCCTTGGAAACATTTTTTGGTTCTGGAATTTTCATTGAGTTTATTCTTGAAAATACAAGCATGTAATATGTGCGGCATAAAACGCAAAGGCGAATATGCCACTCAGTGGATGAACAGACGGGTAAGAATAAGAGAAAAAAAGCGAAAACAACTCCACAAAAAAAGGAAAAGTGAGCAATATGCCATAATATTTGACTTGTATAGCCAATCATTTGGTTCCACCTGGAAGAGCATACAACAAGCCTTTAGCGTTGTTTCTGAACGTTTGAAAATCAGTTGACTAGATGGCCGGAAATGCAGAAATCCATATCATAACCACTCACGTAAACACTCCCGTTTTTACTCAAAATTTATGTTCTAAATATAAGGAGAAATCATTTAAGCAATCCATTTTTTGCAAACAGTTTAGTCCTTAACAAAATTACTACTTTGAAAGGATTNATCCCTCAAAAATTAGACAGTGGGAAGATACTGATTCAGAAATATGCTTAGATCACAACGTTTATGACCTGAAAAGCCACAAAATGCAACACCCAGAGGCAATACGACCTGAAGTTTTTAGCAGCTGAGGAGATGTTACCACGATTGAAAATGATCTCTTACCTAGAAAGAGGAGGAGGAAAATGAGGAAACAATAACAAATCTAACAAATTGTTGACTTTAAGAATCAAAAGTCCATAAAACAATAATTCATTAAATAAAGAAGCCTAATTTAGATAAAAATTCTTATTCTCTCTAAGCATTGACCTGTTCATTTGATTTTTTAACGACATGCACAATATGTGTTCATAGCAACTGCCATCTAACATGTGCCCAATAACTGGAAAACATCGTAAGAATATCGACTACCTGATGACTGTGGTAGCTCCGATGGAGTGTGTCTATAAATAGGAATGCACGAGTAGCCATCACCATCAAAACCGTTGATACATCTGCATATGTAGTGTCCACTTTGTGTGTCATATACACATTCTGCATTATCACCACAATTGTTTAACGTGTCACAATATTGCGTACCAACTGCAAATATATAAAAATGAGATGAGATAAACACTGAACTTTAGTTTATAAAGTTAGCTGTGACGTTTTGAAGATCAATCGGCAATCTGATATTACACATAAATGTATTGGAAAGGGAGACGTAAAGATGCATATGGCAAGGAATAGTTGAATCTGACATAAAAGAGCTGTCGACTGGAGTATGCCTGCCGAAAGCATGAGCCATGACGGACAATGGCGACGCTGGTCTCCGCAGGTGATAATAAGCCATTGATCCTAGTCCACAGGTTACCCTTCTCTAATACCCTACCCACTGGGAACTCATCAGGGAAGCTTGTTTCAACGTAGGACGTAGGCGTGGTCCTCTTCATTCCTGGAAGCAAACCTGTGGGTACATAAGAATGCGAAGTTGTAAAAGGCACACTTGTTATGCGGGAAGTTGTAAAAGCAGTAAAGCGATTAGTGAAGAACTAAGCAAGGTTGGGCTGGAAACGTCACAATTTTTCAAAAAAAAAGGACGAACAGGAAATTGAATCATAAATATATTTGTATCACATATTTAGCAACCAACAAGATAGACGAGAGGAGATTAACACTTGATCTGTTGTTCTATGTTTGATTCTCTAAGTCTTTCAATTAATTCTGACATCTATAGATTACTGGTTGATAAATCAAGAAAGTGATTATCCGAATGAGGTGCAGAGGGCTTAAACACCGATCGCTACAATTTTGGCAAATAAATGGGCTCACTTTCTAGTGAACACACAAAAGACTAAACTCTAAAATGCGAAAAGTTCACACTACACTAAAAGGCAAACTAGCTAAGCAGCATAAAGCGCACAAGTGATGAACGGTATGTTGTCGATGGAAGTCTGCACACAGCGCAAACCATCCCCTGTGAAACCGGGTCTGCATCTACATCGATAGTATCCTTCGTCTTTCGGTCCCCTCTCGAACACGCAGTCACCGTTTACGTCGCAGATGTTTGCGATATCACATGATGCTACCTCAAGTCCAACGTCTGAAAGCTTGGATGCCATGCAGAAGCAAAGCGCTGGGTGATGCGTATGGGAACAAAAACTTAACAAAACTTATGTGCTTTATCACATTCGTACACTGTAAAGACTTACACATTCAGTGTTACCTAAAATTACATATAAAATTCAATATATATATATATATATATACATATATATATATGCAAAATTAAATAAAAGTAACGATATATATCAATATACAAGAATTTGTGAGGTATCTAGACGCGAAAAAGTACAATTGAGAAGAAAGCCTTTACATGAAGCAGATAGCCTCCATTCGACGAAATGTGATTAGCTGCGCAAGCAAATCATTATGGCAACTAATAAGTGCTCGATTGCCAGTGACATAAAGTAGCAAACAAGGCTGAATGCTTGAAAGCAAATGGTGAAGTAAATCGATGCAAAGCTGTCAAAAAATGAGTCAACAAAAATGCGAAGAAAGCAATATTCAAAACGAAAATAAGCAGCATCAAATTGCTGATCAGCAGATATATAATTCTGCTATATACTTCAATGATTATCAGTGTCATACTTTGGCGCAACGAAAAAGCGATGCGATTCAGCATAAAGCCAGCAAGGAAGCAATCAAATCCGACAAAGGTAAAAAAGCTCCTTACCCGCCGTTTCGTCTTTCACACACTGTATGCCATCACTCCTATAAGGAGGCACACAAACACATCGATAATAGCCCACATCGGTGCCATATACACAATTACCGTGCTCTCCACATTCGTCATGTGCGCGACATATACTACCTGCAAGATAGGGCAAATAATTCGTAAAATATAGATTGGAATTTCAATGCAACGCTTGAATAATTTGGGAGATAAATTGTTTTATTGATCAACAGCCGGTAATGCTAACATCACAGCCTCATATAACAAGGTTCATAGATAGACAAATCCCAAAACCCAATGAATTGCATGGTCACCGTTCATCCGTTTCTTATCCGCAGACCTAACCATATTCAAGAATATACAATAACCCTACGAAACGTCAGTGAAATCCGCTTACCTAGTCCAACTGGGTAGACAATCGGCCGCATCGTCTCAGCATGTGGTGTGCATTGTACACCATTGCCGTGAAATCCACTTCGACAAACACATTCGTCCTGAAACTTGATTTTAGAATGTGGCTCAGTGGTTAAAGCGGTCCAATTAAATTAATTTCCTGCTTCCTCTGAAGGTCACCATTAGTATTTCCAGTTCACCTCTATTTGGCGATCGCTCAACAGGAAACGCCACTGCAAAACAAATGAGTGCTTGCTTTGAACGAAATTAAAATAAACTTAAAAGGTTGTGGTGGATAAAGAGGGTGGTAGGATGAAAGTAGTTGATATATGCATAAGCAGAATCGTCATCGGAAGCAAAAATGATATCAAAATGTGGCCTATGGCCTAACCACCAGACTGCGTACTTATGATATAGGAGTTAAAAAATTGATAGACCTCCCGAAATCACCTAATCCTTCAAATAATCGGTGACTACAATTTTGATTCTGTTGGTTTCACCTCTCTCTTTAAATAGACAATCTAAAAAGTGTCAAGATAATTCTTCCAAAGTTTTTATGATAGAAGAAATAATTTCCATTTCAAATCGAAGGCAAATTTTGTTAGTTTCCACACGAAATAAAATAGTGCATAAGTCATGGAAAGTTTTTGCACTCGACGATTCAATTGATATATCCATCCGCATCGTGCCAAAACAGCGTGCAAAATAATCTTTCACCAAAAGTCAAAATGAATAAGCATTTTAAACGTAGTTGCTAAAATCGCTCTAAAATTTTTAATAAGTCATAGAAAATTGTTTAGTATAAATTCGCATAATTTCTAGGGGTGATATTGCGCCAAAGTGATGGCGTTCTCTCTACCTTCTGGTCAAACCACTGATGCAACATGCGGACTGTTAAGGTAAAGAAGCAGATAAAGTAGTAGAGGCAGCATCTGCCCTAAGAAGAGATAAATACGGAAACACCGCCGCATGGGAAAAAATCAACACAAGTCTTTAAGTGGCACTGCATGGAAGTGAGAAATATTTAAAGAGTGGAACTTCATGCAGTAAACTGGCAGTGGTGCTAAAAAAAAGCGAAAATTATAGAATCGTACCCCTCCTCGTGGCGCAGGCATGCAATCAGCATTGGAATCACAAATATAGCCACCACACAAATTGCCGGTGTTCTCTTGACGTTGTGGGGTCTCAGTGACCACCAACCGTGGTTGTTCTGAAAATGTCACAAAATGTAAGTAAATAAACTCTCTGGCTTAAAGGTTATTAATAATTTGTAAGCGCATTCATTTGAAGCTTGTTGGATATAAATTTGTGCAATTAGCGTTTGTTCCCATAATTCCGATCAAGAAAATTGAAGAAGAAAGAAACAGTCACGAAAACTAGAATCGATTACTCCCTCTTTATTAGTGATCAAAAATAAATAACGGAATGTAATTTGCACAATAGTATAATCTCTTTTAATCGAGGTTATTGCTAATGTCAAACCATTCCCAACTTATACTTTTCCTGCATCCACTATTGTGGCCATTAATCACATATACATTCAATACGCTTAAGTGAAAACGAACGAACACGAATTTTAATGCCAAAGTGGAAAAGAACCCTTTTATCATAAACTCTTCGATAGGCACCACAAAAAAAAAAAATTAGAAATAAATAAAATTTACCGTTAGGTGGGCCACAATGATGCACTCCATCACCGACGTACCAACCTCGGCATCTACAATGTCCTACTTCACCACCACGATCAAAAGCACATTCACCCCATTGATGACATTCTTGATGGTTGCGACAACCACTCGTTGTCGATGTATCTTCACGTGGAATCGATTCGCCAATCCATGAAATTCATCATTATACTAAACATCAATTCATTGCCAAAATCAGCAAATTTGATTACAGTGATAACATAAAAGGAAATTATAGAACTACAAGTAATTATAGAACTACAAGTACTAATATGTTAGGAAGGATCAGTGAGAAGTGAAATCTTCGAAGTAATAATGAAAGCAATGTGATAGAGAGATGCCCATTCGTAGCAATTCTGCTCGTCTAAAATATGTGTTATAGTTGTGAATGAGGCTTATAATTAGTGATGAGATAAGCGCCGTCTTCTCTAAAATGTTTCATTCAATGCCTATACTACTTAAATTACTTAAATTACTTGTTGTTGTTGTTTCGTTTTATAGCAAACGCTAGTATACTTCTCCATACCAAACATTAATATCTACTCACAAGTGAATAAGTTTTCCACTTTGGCTTATACAAAGTGCTCGGCTTTAGGAAAAAATATTTCACGGTAATAAATTTTTCGAATATCTGCAACGTAGAACATTCTTTGTGCATCTGGAAGCAGTGAAATAAAATTTTAATTCGTTATGCTTAATACTTCTTATGGTTTATAAACTTTAACTTAAATGGTTAAGCAAGTGAAATGCTCAGTTCTGGAAATAAGATCAGTAAATTCAATTCCTTAAAGGATCAAGAATTCAAAGAGTTGGAGATGGTGATAGAAGCAAATCAAGACATCATTTAAGTGTGTTTAGGTGTCTGAGGTGAAGTAAAGCATAGGTTTCAAGTGAATCTAGTCAACACCTAAATGCGTACTTGATCCGCGACGATGACCAAACAATTCTAGAGGCATCCGAAACAAAGAAATTATTACTGTGACATCGATGACCATCTCCTTGATAGCCGGGTCGGCATTCACAGTTGAAGCCACCATCGGTGTTAGTACAAACGGCGTTTTGACCACATGTGTGATCGCCACGTTGGCATTCATCGAGATCTGTGAATACTGCCATCAGACGTTTCAAAGTTATAATACTTCATCCACTTATAAGTTAAGCAGATACAAGTTAATAGGCTAATGCTCTCTCAGTGACAATCACTTATGCATTTGATAAAAGTGCTGATTTACACATCTTTATATGAGGTGTTCAAAAATTTTGTTGCATCCGAATGAAAAAAAAAGAGGTTTCCGTACGACACAAATAGCGTTTTTGGAACGGTAAACTTATAGGTCAGCTATAAGTTCAACAATTCGAAGACGAGTTTAACAACGAAAAGTGTCGACTATTTGAACGCATTCTACTCATCATAAACCCGGACTGAAACAAGCAACGCAATGAAGCAAAATTTTTAAAGCGAACCGATGCATTTCCAACCCAAGTGTGTGCTAGCATCAGGTTGTGCCTGAAATCCTCGTTCGCACTCACAACGATAGGACGGCTCGACAACGGTGCAGAACATGTTTGGCAACGTGCACAAATGATTACCGTGTGCGCATGGATCTCTTGACTTCTAAACGTCCATTCAGTTAAACATGCAAATCCAACAAAAGAGTACTGTATTTATACAGTACTCCGCTCACGAAGTTAGTTTTCTCGCTTGGAAGCCCGAATTGAATAGGACACCGATTTAAGAAACCGTTGAGATGCATCGAGCATAGAAAGTTGAAAATAATGGCAGTAGCAAAATCTCGTTCGTTTGTAACTTCTAAATTCCCGACAAAAAATAAATAAAGAGGAGAGTAAATAAATTGATTAGTAGATAGAAGCCATAAAGGCTTCTTCTACCACTCGAAGGCAGAAAGACAAAGAAATCTGGTGATAAAGAGTGCAGTTAATTGTGTGGACTCGAACTTCAATCCTTATATTTTTAGAAGACAGTTTTCGTCCATTTGACTGTTATGGTAGATCCTAGCATGTGCATCTAATGTTTGACATTGGCATTGATGTATCTGAAATGGTGATTCAGTACGCAGAATGGTGCATTACAACTGCTGCACAAAATTAGTTCTATGATACCTGTACGGGTTGCTGTGGTCGAGATCGTGACGGTTCTTGTGGTTCGGGCACAGCTGCTTCAACTAGATTAAGGCTTCGCTCATTGGTGGCTGAGTTCGCAGATGCATAGCGTACAATGCGCTCCTCAGCATCGTATATAACATGTGGGCGAGAAACTTTTAACACCACCACCGAATCCTTATCGAACTGTAAGCTATGCTCCGTTGTGCAAATTGAAATCATACACAAAATACAATTAGTTCACTAAGGGATATTGTCATGCATAGATTATGCCTGAACGGAGCAGTAAAAACCTCTGATAACCTTAAAATATGAATAGAACATTCCATTGAATAAAACCCCCTTCCAATCTTGTAAACTGTCCTTCCAGCAAACATGTAGAAAAGCACTTTTTTCTATGGAATGTTCTGTACTAAAAGACTGGACAAAGTGTTTGCTTACAGGCATAACATGTCGCTGCACTTTATTCTTCCGTCATTTGTCAGGATTATACGCCCTCCTGGTTAAGCTCATTCTCCCCTCTTCAATAAAATCGTTCTTAAAACTTTGTGAAAGTTATAAATTGGACATTTTATCTACGAGTCTTCTTTATTATATAAAACCCATGAAAGCTGTATTTTTTCACCAAAGAAACTGAAACTGAACTCATAAAAGAGAACATGCAAACGAATAAAATAAAGTGATGACATTTTTTACAAAGAAAATGGGCAATGAGTTTGAATAAGATGAAAAGCAAAGGAAAGAAATGAATGAGAACATTGGGTATGTTCATGCTGCGACACTTAAACTGCTGCATTAGATTAAAACAGCGAGCGTCTTTCAAATTCTTTGCAATAAGTGCTGCACGAACTTGCTTCAGAATCTTCAAGTCGAAGTTAAGAAACTCACATGAAGCAGTACTATTAAAGTTGACAGAAATAAAAGTAGTTAGAGGAGTGAGATGGAAAGTGTGAGTAGAAAGGGCTGTAGAGAAGGAAGCATAGCATGCGACTCATATCATAGAATACAATTGAACTAAGAGTGAAATATAGTCCAATATTGAAGTAAAAAAAAAAAATTTTTTTTTTGCTCTTCTTAGTTTTAGAGATATTATATGAGGATATTTAATGATGAATTCCTTATTTCATTCATTTTCTGCTGAAAAGGTAACGATTACCGCATTATATGGGCATTCCTTATAGTGAATTTGTTGATCGATTGTAAGATGCATTGTCCTCTCGTGTCCATTTTCCTTGACGAGAACATCATGCGCTGAATATGAACGCACAAAGCCTGGAAACAACAGTTTTAACGCGATTTTCTGCAAAAACTGTATGAAAAAAGGTTCAAAGTTGATAGTTCATTGCAGATGCAGGTAGTTTTTTTCATCTTCCAAATGTGGAATGTATATAGAGGACGAACATAAACAAAGCTACAGTTATACGACTAGAGATATGACAGGGGATAAAGAAAAATAATAAGTATTCAGGTACCCGGTCCCTCACGCCTATATTCTTCTTCATGATCGGGATAGATGACCTCAACATTCTCAGCGAGTTGTGGAAGCGTGCCTGTCACGAAAATCTGAAAGAAAAGTTTCTCTGCATTTTTCGAGACAATGAATGCGAAATGCAAGTAACACATAGACTGAAAATAGATATTTTTAATAATATAGGAAGAGTCGTGACCGCAAAACTTTACTATCTGATTGAAATATTTATTGGCTCACTGCATAAGTGCTGATTGGGTGATGAGAGCAGCAAATGAGAAGTAAATGCACTCTTCTCGAAGGCTTCGACTGAGTAAATTGTGGCCTGCCGTAAATGTGGAATTTCTGTTTTAGACTATAAAAAAGGTCACTTACTTGAGCTTTAAAATAGTGATAGATGTCACGACCAGAAAACTGTTGTTTAATTGTCACTGCACTTCGATCACCGATATGTACATTAACGGTACGATTGAAAAGGCCACCTAAACGATATAAAATAATATTGTGGAAAAATCGGGATTAAATCCACTTCCTACCAATCTTTAACGCAACGAATTTATCAAGCAACCCAGAATTAAGACTGTAAGAGTAAAGGTAGCTGCTATACATGCTAAATATTTTCATGGCTTCTCCGATATCCCGCTCTCCGAATTATTTTTTTGTTTATATCCATGGTCAACGGGGAGAACACTTTCAGTTTGCGTGAACATTGGATAGTAAAAAAATATTCTACAAAACTCCAGGTTTCGTGCTATACAAATTTGAAATCTGCTTCTTGCCGATACCATCAATGCTTCCACTCCATCAGCTTTTAAACTTTCGCTTAGTCCTTCCGGTGTACATGCTGGTGCTGTTCTTGCGCATGGATTATCTGTTTGCTCAAATCGCAATTTGCGAATGTTTTGCCTTTTTCTGTTGTTCATGCTGATAAACTTCGGAACGTTGAAAGAAATAAAGTAATATAAACATACTCCACTCGTAAATAATTATTAAAGCAAGAAATCGAGTACTCTTACATTAAAAATAAAGATGGGAATGCGAAATTAATCTTCTAATAATTGCATAGAAAAAACACCTGTTAGTTCGAATCCGTTATAAGAAGATGGCGACTCAACCTGAAAAAAAAAAGCATCAGACGGTAACATTCTGCAACCGCTGCAGTAGAATCACATTAATTTCTTTAAGAAAAAAAGAAATGATGTTATTTCTGAAATGCAGAAGTTATTTTTGAAATTATTTCTTAATTATGATAGGACGATGCAACTCTCATCTTCGATTATAAACGCTTATTTGTCAAAATTTATAGGCGATAAAATTTTCAATGCCGAATAAGTAAATTAGACATACTAGACGCTAAAAAATGAATTGCATGGAAATGTTTGAATAAAATTTAAGAGTTTAAGCAAGAGGGATACGAACTTTTACGATAATCAATCATTTAAGATGATCAATCATTATCGATCAATATGTAAATGATTATCAAACATTTACGTAATTCTTGATGTCATAAAGTTGCGTTTAATGATTTGTTTACTTCTGTTTTAACGATTTCCGCACAACGCACAAAACTATTTGCCGCTAATTTTACAAGGAACCATCAATTCTATGAATTCCTACAGTTGAGGAGAAAATAACTTACAGCGGCGATACTTATGGTGGAGGATAATCACTAAAAAATTGCGAGGAGGGAGGGATGGGTTGAAATACCTTCCCCACTGGTTTAACTACCTAAGTTTGAGAATCGGGGAAAGCGCAGATGATGAAACTCTCGAAAGACACTTTATTTTTTAGACTAAAACCGTCTTCATAGGGCATTTTATGCTTGAAGTTGATAAAGGCTGAAGTAACCTTTGCAAATAGCCAGCCCATAGCTCCACCAATCGGATTGAGAAGTAAAAGTGAGCGACCATGATGTGGAGGGATCTGCGATAATGCCGTATAGGCTCTTCCTTCTGCCGTCATAACATAAGTGTGCAATTCGGTTCGACCTATCTCCTCTCCATTAATAACGCCTTCGAAGCCACCGTTTATTCGTTGTGGATCACCTGCACGGCTAATCTCTTAAAATTAATTGTAGCAACGGCGAGACGCTAAACCAAATCCTCTCAGAACTATCATTTTCATGTCTACCTATTCTCTCATCGACGGTAGTCCATTCTTGAAGCAAATATTTGTGCAAAATTATGAATACGTTTACATGATAAATATTAAGAATTATTTGCTTTACAAATGCGATTGTAAAAGAGAACTTCAGAAACTGTAACGCATGGCTGAAGTTCAATATAGAAAGCTGTAACGCATGAAAGGAGTAATTAACTACAATTAAAAGCGACCTTTTATTGTATTGCCGCAAAAAATTTGCTCACTTTTCAAACAATTTGCTAACACAAGGTACTACAAGAGCCCGATAAACTAAAAATAACTATCATATGCCCCGCACAGTCTTAAGTTTCCCTTCATTACCGACCCACCCTCATAGAATCAGCAGAATTATACATACACTCTTTATGCTAATCATGACGGAAGGAGGGAATTTTGCTCACTTTCCAAACAATTTGCTAACACAAGGTACTACAAGAGACGGGTAAACTAAAAATAACTATCATATGCCCCGCACAGCCTTAAGTTTCCCTTCATTACCGACCCATCCTCATAGAATCAGCAGAATTATATATACACTCTTTATGCTAATCATGACGGAAGGAGGGTTATTTCAATCTTCATTTGAACATTGCGCTTTCATTTGTTTATTACTATTATTTGAATTATAAAAAAAACAATTCGTGATCTTTATGCTTGCTTTTAGATTGAATCATATCTGCTTACTAATTTTATTAGAATCAACTCCCAACTTGTTCCTGCAAAATTATATATCCTTCATCACCCTTCATGCGACATTGCCCTTCAACTCCGGTTATTTCTGCTCTCATCCACCTTAAAGAAAGCAACCTCTCTTAATATCCGTATATTAGTAAACACTGAAACAGTCTTTACACTTTCGCGTTGCTTATGCAGTGGTGCTAGGTGCTCCCGATGGCGGCAATATGCCGAAACGTTAAGCAAAAGGAGTATTACTTCACTGCAACATTAATGCCGCCATAGTAAACTGAGTTAATAGCAATCCAAATTAACCACAATTTCTTGACTAGTTACACAAAATTATAATGGGGACTATATATCAATAACCTGTTCCTCCTTCGATCCCTCCCCGATGATACCCCCTTATGAAAACTCGCAGAAAGCGTTTCGGGAAATTAAAAAATGCAGTTATATTTACATCTCTTTCATAATAAAAATCAAAAATCACCGCTTTTGAGACACTCTTTGCCATTTCCATAATAACCAGGCAGACATTCGCAACAATATCCCGGATGGTAGTCGATACATCGTGCATGAGTGTGACATGGCTGCATCTATAATTAATAGCATTTATCAGATAGGTGATATATAAGCCACTTCATTGAACTGTGAAACACATCTACACCCTTACTCTTACCTACTAAAGGAAAAGGTCGCACTAAAACCTGAGTAAGGTCGAGAAGACGCTCTCGCACTCCCAGAATCAATTTTATAAGCACAGAGAACTTCAAGAATTACAATTGAGCTATGTCGTTCTACTTGCCCCCGCGAACCACTTGCCTAATTCAACTGCATGAAAAGTCACTGAATATAACAAACAATATGGACGTGACTAGAGTCAGCACTTTGCCTCTTAGGTGAATTTCTAACTTACTGCGACTCGCATATGATCTCTCAAAATAAAACCTTCAGCCACAGACAATCTAAACAGGAGCAATTTAACCCCTTTAATAGAAATTTGTGGCTTTAATAAGCGAAGCGGTTAAATTACTGAGTGAATTACATCCACATCTATTCAAATAATGCATCGCCATCATGTTTTGACATGAGCGAAATATCTTTGAGGAAAAGAAAGTGTTGCAAAAAGAAAAAAAAAATCACGCAAAACTTCTCTAAATAGAGTCGAGTAAAACATTAAAAGGCCAAATTTATATTCGTAAATCGGATTCAATGTTCTATTATTCTACTCAACGCTTGAAATAGTCTCATCTCTGTTGAAATAACTAGAGTATATTTGCAAACCTCGCCGAGAAAATATCCCGTGATCGGTTGTATAATTTGAGTTGAATCTATTTACTGAAAAATTTATGCCCTGTCAGCTAAACAATTCCCGAGTGCTGTCCTTTCAATTGTTTATATAAAGGTATAGATTTCAATTATTTTCCCTTCTGCATCGCAATCACAATGTCAGCATGACTGTGCATAATACATAGCAAAGGAATTTTCATATCAATCATTTTTTTCCGCTTATAATTGGCAGAATCTGATCAAATTTATTTACTAAATCTCATGAAATACTGCTAACAAAGAATGATGCAAAACCAACATGAAGAATATTATGTGAACAATTGCACTAAGGTCTTTTATGCCAAGAGAATTGAATGAAGATCCAGAGAGATATTGGAAAACAACATCAGAAGCTAATGAATATTTAAGATAAAACAACGTTTATCATTGAGCGTTGAATAAATTCATGAGACTCATTTTTGAGAAATCGTTTAGGGGAGTCAATGAGCAGCAAAAACGAACGAAAACTTTAGCGCCATCGCCAAAATTTTACAATGATTGGCGCCCTAAGTGGCAAATTCTTAAAGAATATAGGTTCCCATAAATACTGCGTCTAGCAGTCAGGCCAGCGAATAGAACATGCATCTTTCATGCAAAACACCGTTGTTCAAAATTACTAATATTGCTGCCTCTGTATTACATCATTCATTTTTCACCGCAAATTGTAGTTTCAACATGTATAAAATCATTTCTTACGTACAAACATTTCGTATCACAGCAAGAAAAGATGTGCACCTAAGTATGCATGTGAGGTAAGCTCAGCACAGGACCCTGTCAACTTACTACCCGCTAAATTTTTACAATTTTCAAAATTTTAGGAATTTAGAAACTCAAAAATTTCGATCTCACGATTCGAACTCGATGACGGCAAAGACAAATGCTAGTAAGAGTTTTATGGAGGTAAGGTTTCTTTTACTCGGGAAATTTATGGAAATGTTTATTAGGAAATCTTCCCGAAATTTTGCGATATTCTTGTCAAATTCGCATTTAATTGATATTTTACGGTCACATGAGGACATTTCATGATACCCTACTGATGTTCTAGTTCAAGTGTAATATGAAAGCAATAAACTGAATGAGGACCATCTACTTGATAAGACGTAACAACGAGGATATGAAGAGTATTATAACATCCGATTAGAGGCGTTAAAAAGGGCTATATTTGTTTAATATGTCGTCCAATACTCTAAAACTATTCACCTTGCGCCCCATTGTAAGAATGATTTACTGAAAATTCGTCTGAAAGGTGTCAAATTTTAGGCGATTGATGCATGGATATGTTCTCATACGTTTTGAAGTGCTGCATGATGATACATTCTCGGACGTATGCATATTATCACCGTCGTTCCCTACACAAATCAACTTCCCACAGAACTGCTCTGTTTCGTTTTAAAAATCATCAATTTTTTCGTTGTTGATGGTCATTTCTTTTTTCTTTCAACGGTGCGTTTCACAAGATAATAAAGAACGAACCGTTTCACTCGCTTCTGCACAACTTAATGGCATCTCTCGTTCTGCGGCAGATGTCCTTGTGAAAGTAGGAGGCGCATCGACCCTCGAATCATCTGGCGGGATATCTTCCTCTGAATAGGATATACATCTGGTTCAGTCTTAGATACTACACGTTACAACAATGTGATTCAGGCTGCAGCCGAATACAAGCAAAGTTAGTCAAAACAATATTAACGTTTCGATTATTTCTATCCCGAAACACTTCCTATCCCGTTTATTACAATCAACGAAGTGCGCACGATTCATTTCCTACCACGATAGATCGATGGCGGCCGAAAATACCGAAATTCGGCAAAGAATACTTTAAGATTATTGAGCAATGTGATAATGTAAATAAATATAGTAAAGGTAAATGCACTGACGAGCCTTTGAAAATTTGCACTTGCAAAACAAAATATAGCAACGTTGGTCTGTTTATCTCTCCGCCAGATATTTTGAACTCTATATCATCAAACAAATAACACCAAAACATTGGTAGCCGATATATTCACCGCATTTTTTATATCTAATATTTAAAAAAAAAAATCAACCATTACTGCTTTGTCAAACAATGAAAAACAAATCATATAAAACCAAAAATTATGCACATCTTCACATAAAGTAAGTGACGAGCGCAGCAAGCAAATAATAATAAGCTTATGCAATGAACATATGTTTCAATCACCGATCTCTTCGAATAACTCATGAAGAACGTGAAGCTATAACAAACCAGTGATTTCCGTTCGCTGTTTTTGCTGCTCGTTAAAGTGCTCGTCCTCTGCACTTTTGTGTTCTGAGTGTGGTTCATGAACATCACTAGCGGATTGTTGAGTTGGTTCTGGTTCTGGTTGAGGAGGTAGCTGCACCACTATTTGCGGCATTTCCTGAGGTTGTGGATGTACGTCTGGCATTACTTCAATTTGATGGCTTTCCCTGTTTGGTTGTTCTTCGATCGCGTTTGCTGTTTCGGAAGCTTCAGTTGGTGATTCTGAAGCTTTTTTCTTTGTTTAATTTTGCATTATAAGAAGCGAACAAAAGACTACCTTCAGGATGCACAATAGAGGCATGCATACGATGATATGCAGGTTCGATATCGTGATTTATGTCGTTCTCGCTTATTGTCTCCACAGGTCGTTGATGGCTTGGCGGCTCTGTAGATTTTTTTTAGTTGTAACAGCCAAAAACAAAAACTTCATACTTTGGAAATGATTTATACAATGGTTACATAATTACTGGTAATGCGAACAATAACTTGTGACTGCGAAATATTCGTCGAAAATGACGAGGTAGTCATGCCCTATGCAGCTGGCATGATATATCCTTTCTGCAATTCCGCTCACCGTATCAACCACTTTCGAGAATTACCGAAAAATAATAAAACGTGCGAAATAATATCTTCATATTTTAATGGATACCTCTATGAAATCTTCAAATCCTCTATGAAAGATGCGAATTTACATTGACTTGCATTTGCGAAGCGCATTATATGGAGTAGTGTCTGTTGCATAAGGTAGGTGTGTGTCTATTCATTCACTAGTCTCAAGTGATAAACCACTGAATATAGGACTATCAAAATGCCTGGAAATGTTGCATTCTTACGATTATTCCCTGTAACAAATTCCAAGATGATTCATCAAGTTGTAAACGAGTTTAGGCATGCAACTGTTGTTGAAAATTCATACGAAATTTCCGATCGGCCAGAGAGCATTTTATACTGGCCGCTTGAAGTCGTTTAGGCAAGAAAGCAGATCATTCGGATATATTTAATAGGATCCGCCAACTTGAATAAGATATGAATGTATTCGTGGGTATGCCTATCAAATGTGGCTGACCTGTTAAGCTGGTTTAGTTAATGGGCGGTATCTCTAAAAGACATTGTGTTGACTCCGCCGACAACTCTTCCACCTATCTATCACATAAGGCACTCAAAAAGTTTACGTCTGCTTTTGAAGTTGATGGAAGTAACTCGACATAAGATAAAACAGCTCATTCTACGGTCTGTTAGCCAAAATTTGGAATTTAGCTGTAATCGCCCACGAGCTGTACCCACCGAAAAAAAAACAACAAAGAAACACGGACATATGCGGACAGTCATGACTTTTAAACAACAAGAGTAACAAACGCAAATTTGCAGAAGGGTGTACAAAAGGATAAAAGACTGTTTAACGTGCAATGCGCGGAATCTCCACAAACAATCATGCAGTTGTAGAGTATATGAGAAAAAAGAAGCACTGACGAACCCAATTACTTAAGAACATCGCTTGCAGAATGCGAAGGAAGATTTTTGCAGACAGCTAAAGCAACAACCTTATCGCAGAATTGTTGCTTTACAGGGGCTAAAGCAACAATTCCGCGATGAGGTAAAACGCAAAGTTCCAACATCCTGGGGCATAACTTCGCGTTTAGAAAAAAACTGCGTAAGTGCTCAATCGTTCTGATGAACTTAGACGCACCCAATTTCGACAAAATATATGAATCTGCAAAAACTTTCATCAATTGTTATCATGGATGATTTTGACAACTGTCTGCGTTTTCTGAATATTATATGAAATTGCAGAAAAATTTATAGTATTAGAGGAAAGTAGATTGCGCGTTTAAAATTGATATCCGAAATAAAACAGAGTATACAATAACACATTTTTGATGAAGCCGGCTGTCTAGCAGCGTTATCTATGACTGCGCTTCAAAGAAAACTAAATTAGCGCCATCATAAAGAAAGAAATTTTGCGACTTGATATCAGTTGTTGTTATGATGTTATGCGAATAAAGCATTGAAGAGAACGATAAGCACTGACGATAACAAACGCATAGCGAGCATCCTCGGTCATCCGTAAGCACCTGACATTCGGATGGACATTCGTAGCGGTAAGGGTCAGAAGGACAGTCGGCAGCGGAAACGGCTGAAAGCGCAAGCTCTTGCATGTGAAAGAAGAAGCATGACAGCGTTACATTTGCATAAGCGAAGCATTACAAGCTTCAGCAGTCTTAAATGAATTCGGCTAAGCAAACGAATGTTGAAGATTGTCAACTGCAAATGCATATCGATCAAATTTTGGCCTTCCATGTTTGTGATAACAGTGGACGCTCGGTCAGATGGGAGCAACCGAGGGATTTTTTCACTCTTTTGATCGACAAAAATGACCTGTAAGTTCCATAAAAGCTGACCGGCGACTTCTGTCGCCTTACGCAGTGAAGACCGGTTGGCTTTCTGGACAAGAGGGGAAGTTTTTGGCAGTAAGAACCATCGACGATGACAGGGCAGCGTAATTGTAGTGATTAACGCATTCATCATGAAGAGTAATGAATGCAATTAGAACAGATCGATGTAATCACTAATCGAAAGCCCATAAAAGCATAGCGAAGATGGCTTTCAAAACCTTTAGTTTCAGTGGGATGTCGGAAAAACGAAGCATTAGGGTTCATCAATCGCAATAAGTCTTACAATATATGTTATAATATCTATTGCTGTCAGTAGTAAATCAAATTCGAAGAATGCATCACTCGGACTGCATATAGCCCCTCCAAACAATGACTGTATGGGGCATCTAAGAATCCTTCTCATGCTTGGTCCCGCAAAAGTCGCTCTTGAAGGTTTTCTGAGTCAGTGAGTGGATCATATTACATCGAGGTATCGATAGCAACACTGGATAATATGCCAACTGCAACCTTTAACTAAACAGTGATGAAAAACTCTCTCAGACAGTACTGGCAGTCTGAAACACTTCCAAAGTGTGCGAGCTAGTTCCACTCGAATAATGAGATTCTCCTTAACAATAGCTCATGTAACCCAAATCACTCCAAATTAATTGGTTGAGGATGTTGTTTAGTCAAAATGCCTTGAAAGCTATCAAATAAGAAATAATAAACGTTATGATAATGAAAAGAAATAATAAACGTTATATAATAAAGAAAAAGTCTGTTGCGCTTCATTTCACTTTTTCTAAAAAAAAATTCCAATTTTCAATTCCAACAATCCAACAAATTCCAATTAGGAAATAATGTGGAATCATATTATGGGAAATTCTGCAAAAGAAAGTCAAATAAAAATATAAACTAACGCTGTGGTCGCCTGATGTTTTCATCAGGATCATACTCAGGCTCATAGTCATTGTAAGTATAATCGTCCTCCACTGAGCCACGTGGGTCTTCCGGCGATGAGCCAGAAATGCGAAATATATAACTTCCCTCTTTTTGATTATTCGAAAGGCTGAAATATTTATAAATTGAAGCATAAATAATATCATAAACGAGAACTATTATGCAATAATGAACAAGTTAATCCAGAGTTTATGATGATTGCTGAGACTCTAGAAAGACGAAAGAAAGAGAGGAATTAATATTAAATCAAGTGGCAAGCAAGCATTGAAATAAATACATGAAACAACCAGTTGCCACAACAGTATACATCTTTGTGATGTCTTCAGAGCAGACCAATTGATTTTTCTTCACCAAGAAATAACTATACCATTGAAATTTTGTAATCTTCATTTCGGCAGTTTCAGAGTTGAAACTGGAACAGGAATCAACGACCAGAAATGAGCGCATTTGCTGAGACTCTAGAAAGACGAAAGAAAGAGAGGAATTAATATTAAATCAAGTGGCAAGCAAGCATTGAAATAAATACATGAAACAACCAGTTGCCACAACAGTATACATCTTTGTGATGTCTTCAGAGCAGACCAATTGATTTTTCTTCACCAAGAAATAACTATACCATTGAAATTTTGTAATCTTCATTTCGGCAGTTTCAGAGTTGAAACTGGAACAGGAATCAA
This sequence comes from Baylisascaris schroederi, assembly GCA_006503575.1. Classification (NCBI taxonomy): domain Eukaryota; kingdom Metazoa; phylum Nematoda; class Chromadorea; order Rhabditida; family Ascarididae; genus Baylisascaris; species Baylisascaris schroederi. The sequence goes on along the minus strand of QEWY01000129.1, from coordinate 262,655 downwards.
CGACCAGAAATGAGCGCATTTTTGCACAAACGAGATGCTTTCAAAATGCACCTTGTAAAATAAACTTTACGGGAGTATATAAAAATTGACACATTTGTAATCAAGCATTAGTTCATCTCTTAAACAATAGGAAATAAATAAAAACAAACTTGACGAGCTCTTTGATATTTGCAGTGCCACTATTGACCATTGACTGATGACGACCATCCGAGAAATAAAGTCCAGCCTGTGCGATACGACCATCCGAGGTTGTCCAATCAATCCGATTATAGAGGAAAATTGCATACGAGCTGATACCGTCAGTAACGAGCGCCAGCTGGAATATTTGTTGACCATTGAATATATTCCCAGGCTTATAGGAATTTATGCCGAATGTTCAAATATATAAAACGCGTTCATAAGCTCTCTTGCTGCGAAAATCGCATGTGAGTACGGAAGTCAAATAATTCATCACTAATAGATTACTTATCAACCACAAAGAAACAAAGAGAACACGATGCGGATTTACTATAAGACTTTTTTAAATAGTCCGCAAGATAGTGAACTTCGTTTAGTGGCAGGAACATGGTTCGCAAGGGTGGTAAAAACCCCTTCCCCTCTCCCTATTGAAGTTTTACTGCTCATTTAAAGTAGTGGGAGGGAGAATTGGCGCAAAAAATACGGGTGATGAAAAAGCCACAGTTTATACGACTTGTTCAACAAAGCTTGAAACGTGGAGCCTGCCAGGGTGCCAAATCAGCAGCCGAATCTGTACAAAGAGCTTCCTTCCTGTTTTCCTCTTCGGAACGACAACGCGTACAATCTGCATGCTGCAGGGCATAGAGGTGAAATAGCGTGAAAATTATGACATTTGAAAGAATGAGAACAATGGGACATTTTAATACTGCACGAGATGAAAATTCAGAAGATCTGAAGACTCCGCGTTCAGACGAAAGTTTTCGCAGAATTGAAACTGGAGTTCACTGTAGAAGCTCATCTGGGACCCAACCCTTTTATGGGCGTCAACATATTTGAAATGTGAAACTGAAATTGTATTGCTTTGGAAAAAAGAGTGTAGTTGATGCACCTGGTATTCGTTCACTCCTTTTGCATCTGATGCGGTCATTGCGTCCCATGTAATGAGAATCGCATGCAACGCTCTGAATTCGGTTGAATCCCTCCTGGGAAAATTTCGCCGGATTCGGTCGGTGAGATCATTCAAGAGGTCGTTGTCGCTCGAAGTCCCTCTAGAATTAAATTTTCAAACTGAAAACGGAGCTATGATAATCGGAAATGAAAAAAATAATCGCCTCGTTCAAATAATTACTACCACAGTCCAAATATTTTATAAAACAAGCATAGAATTTTCAATCAGCTTTCAATAATAATTCTCTTTTTACAGGTTGATTTATTTTCCCTCTCCAATATCAGCATGGCTTAAAAAAGTTGCCAAACGGAAAGCAAAATTCTGCTGATCTAAGACCGTCATCGAGTATTTCAGCGTGCTTGTACAGGCGAAGTGGTAAAGCAAAAAAGCTTACGAAATTTAATGTGTAAAATCGAATGAAATGCGGGAAATGATAAAACTTCTGATAATTTGGAGATAGATTTTTGCGAGTGAAGAGTGGATCATGGATTTAAGACCGTTTATGCTTGAGAAGGCATTTTTCTCGAGCACCATAGTGGAGCTCAAGAGAGTATATTATACGATCATGGATCCATGAAGCAATGTAAATAACTCAAGCTTTACGTGTTCATTCAATGTTGCTCGTCATCACCACACAGTCAAATCAGTTATTCACAAATCAGAATTACCTATCGAATCATTTTGGTGCTTTTCTGAACTTGCAAACAGCTATTAATCAATGAAGAAATTATTGTGTAGGCTGCCAATGGCAAGCAATATTTATAACTATTTAGTTTTTTGATTGAAGAAAAATAAGGATGTATGATATATCATAGCGAATCAGTGCACTACTCATTTACCTATAGTAGATGGTTCCACCTGAAGTGGGAACGTAAAAGACGGCAATCGCACTGAGTCGCTCGGTGTCGAGGTCCTTGATGCCGGAGCCCGAAACTGGCCTGCCAAAAGACAGCAGTCCATTCGATGAGATAAATATTTCGTTTTGTGTTTCTTCAAAATAGATTATCGGTACATCCAACGACACTGCTGATGGTTCGCTGGAGAACTCAATTTCCTGCAAACATTACGAGTTTGAAGACAAGGTGCAACTAAGTAATAAATCAGATTACTAGCCTAGTGAGGATTTATGGAATGAAATTGGGAGGAAAGGGGCTAAGAGGGCAGCCGTTTCTGTGATTATGGCAATGAGTAAGAGATAGATGAAAATGGTTATCGGAAAAGTTGGCATGAAACGTGTTTTTGCAATCCGCCCATTTGATCAACATTTGACCAAAATTACTACGAAATAATAAGACATGTGAAATAACATAGAAATAACATATTCATATTTTAATTGATCCAACCATTCATACCACGTTACCCCCCCCNTCGGCATCTTACATGTTTACACTTCCTATTTTACAATTCAACTTCAATGAAGTTGATAGAACAACTAGAAAATAGATATATATGGTAATATCTTGTATATCAACTATCCACATCATACCACAAGTTTTATCATTCTAACTTTCTTGGTTCTTACATTAAAGCTAACGAACAAACGGACACATATACAAGCACTAAGCTAAAAGGCCGCAAGAACGTAGATAATAAACGTTAATTTGCGAAAGCGCATAAAAGCTGAAAAGCATGGAAAAAGCTACAGTGCCGATCTAAGCAATGTAAAAAAAAGAGAACTCACTTGATCGCCTTCATCAGTCCCGTATCGATACAACTGTGTTGCATGTGCTAAGGACAATAAAGAGAGTAATACGAATGCTCTATGCGGCAGCATCCCGCCTACGACGATGTTAGTCCTCGAGGCTGCTGCTTTCTTTTTTATGCCACTGATCGCAAATGCTGCAACTCGGGACATTGGACGACTATGAAAAATGCCTAATATTAGCAGTGTCAAGAATGCACTCGGAATCATATCGACAACAAGAAAATACATAATTAAATAACTGGGCATAAGGAATTATAGACAACAATGCCGTTTTTTTCTAAAGTCTGTGATGAAGTTCAGTTGAAGGTACAAGCTTATAGTTTCTAAACTGTTATAAAGGAGCATCACCTGTAGCTTACTTGGATTATAAAGACCTAAAATGAGACATCACTTCTCAGACGCTTTTAATATTTATAAAATCGAGCACGCAACAGTGGTATAATCATCACAGATTCTGCTGGGTTACAAAAAGTTCCGATACGATGAGAAAATATGCATCCATTGATCTGAGGAGGGCATGAGATGGCAGTGGACCTGAATCCGTCTACAAATTTACTTCGCAGTGATTCCATAATAAGCGATACGGGTAGCCGACTGATGCGATGACCTATACAATGTAATAAAGGAAACTATTCAGAAGACGAAAGAATACTTAAAATGAGTATTAGATGTATCATGCAGAACAAAACATGACGTAGAAAGTCATCCTATAGCGTACGATAGACCCACTAAATTTCGTAGTTCTAGCACCAGTGGTTCCAGGCTTAGAACTATCCGATCGGCAGACAGACGTAGGTATGTGCGCACGAATTCAACTCGATTCAGTTTTAGTTTTTTTTTTTTGTTTGCTGGCTTGATTATTTGTTGACAATTTATAAAATTGGTAGATCTGCAAAAGTATTTACGACTGCGTCTTGATGAGGATAATTTTTCAGAAGTATTTCATAATTACCTTCAAAGAATGTTTAACTAGTTTTTATAAGAATGCAAAAAGTGATGCGTACGATATCTGAAAAACAGCGATGGCTTCTGATCATGGCTTTAAAGTTTCAGGAATGAGGTTGCTTGTGGGAAGAATAATAAACATCCCATAGAAAGACGTCAACATTGTCGACCAAATGATCAACCGCAGCGTTTGCCTAATTGAGCGAAGAGCATTGAGAGCTTAAAATAAAATTAAAGTTACACCAAATTCAACCAGCTACAAGAAAACCTTTTCATTCGGACAGTGGCCAACAACACATCTAAATCATCGTCCACGTGCTTCCTTGTTTCTCTCTGACCATTTTTGTAGAAGCAGGCGGTTGCACGCATAAGTTGTCTACAAAGGCGACTGACAGAAACTGCGATTACATATAGGCAAAATCTTTGTTAAATCGAGATCATACATCCAACTCATGAAACATTCGTGCTGTAAATTGACTTGAAGAAAGTGATCCGAATCCTGCCGCGAAAAGTGAAATAAATTGAATTAAAAGTAGCTGATATGATGCATGGATTTTCGAAGACTATATTGTACTTATCACTTTAGGTACTTCTCTCTTCACTCATTTGTAATTTATAATGAAAAAATTACTCCTTAAGTATCTGAGGCATCACAAAGTATAAATAGAAACACTGTACAAATCAGCTCTGCATTAACTAGTATATTCTTGTCAAAATGTTGTTATCAAACCAGCATTAATTGTTATGTTGAATTTACCTTGATAATGAAGAGTTAGAGCCACCCGATGAATTTCAGCGAATTTTTATGAACAGTGAAAAGTTTTGAAGAAACCGGGTAAATTTTCGTACTGACTCTACTATCTGTAGATATTTGCTCAGTCTATAGGCTTTTTAGTTGAACTATGTGAAATAAGTTTACACCGAAAAACACACTGGTCAAACCATAAAATGGATGGACGAAAAAAGTTTGGAAACGTGCTGATGATTTCTTATGCATCATCGCTGAATGAGTGTCAAACGTCTTTTTGGACCACTATGAAAGGGCACTAGAAATCTAATCCAAGGATTTTTTCAGCCGTTTGAAATTTCATATCTCTGCATCAGCAGTTTATGATTTAAGACTATGCTCGTCTCGACTCATCATAACAGAAGAATATTTGAGGAGAAAAACAAATGCGATGACGAAGTAAAAACCATCCGCAGTTAGAATGAGGGAAATATTGATTGGAGAAATCGAAAAAAAAACCAGTAGTCTGAGAAGACTATCCCATGAAGCATTGTATGAGAGTTAACAAATGCTCGCCGCGAGCTGCGGACCATTATTGGAAGGCCAAGCATGGGCAGGTAAGAAGGAGAAGACGAGGGGAGGGTGCGTTGAAGAAGAGGGTATCAGGGAGGAGGGGACACTATTGATGCATACGAGCATCTGATATGAAGCACAGAGGAAATTTTTTCGTCTTGGGCAAGTGAATTTTGGCAGATAGAAATTCAGCGCAGCACCGTTTTCTAGCGCAGAGCAACTGGGCACTTAGATCATAACTTTTTTTTTCTATGTGTCCATCAGTATGCCTACTTCATATGATGAAAACATACAACATCCGAAGAAACAATGAAATGTTCCTTGAGTATGGTGATCAGTTAGTGCCGCTATTCAGGATGATAAGGTGGAGACAAACGATGAGAGGTCGTTCCTTATTCGTTTGAGAAGAAATAACAAGAAAAATAAATGGCCTTATTAAAAGCACATCAGTGAGGGGAACGATGAGAGCTATTCAGTAGAGAGCGCTGAAAAAATTTTACACGAGTAGGAAAGAAGAAACAATGGCGAGTAGACGCTATTCACATCACTTAATCAACACAAAAAACAATAGTGAAATAAGAAACTTTCAGTGAACAATAAATGAATGACTATAATGTTAGTGATGAAAATAAGAGAAATATTACAAATTCAGCAGTTTGAAAGATGCAAAAATTATATGCCGTTTGCTCGAAATGAATATTCACTATATTGCATATAAGCGTTATTCGTTAAAAACTCATCAAAAACAACATTCGTTTCTGAAAGAAACACAAATGATTTTGCTTTCAATAGCGACATAATCTATAGAAAAAAAACTCTCTTCTACATTACAGGTGCATAGAAATCATGATGTTCCGTTAAGCGTTTCATTCCTTTTTATTTCTTTCATTTCACGCATAATGTTGCAAGCAACCACACGAATACGCATAGCATATGCCTTTTGGGTTTGCAGAGAAATTCTGGTACATTTGGCAGTTTTAGTTCGGGCTTATGTTAGTAGAGAGCGTTGGAGAACTGCGGTTAATTCCGCTTCAGGAATCACAGCATTCCCAGTCTTTTTAGGGATTTCAGTTCCGGTCCTTCAAAAAATTTTAAGACGCGACCCTACTATGTGTCAATCACAGCTCATTTCATCGAATATTAAACGTTACTGGATTAAGCGATTGTCGCTTCACAATGTATGCCAGCCCATAAACATTATGCTGATGGATAAGACGATTACGAGGAGATGACAGAAACGTTTTAGAACCTTCAATTAATTTTCACCAATATTTGTGGAAGGTTTAAAAGATTAGCGACTGAAATTTTCAAATGAAATCAAGCATGCAATTCCTACCGTTCTGCGATAGGATTCGTAGGTGAAGCACAAAGAACTAACTGCTCCAACCAAGTGCGCTGTGCAGAAAGCGGTAATAAAGAGACGGTAAGCATCTTACGTCGTATTGGAATTTGAAAAAGAAGCAATTCGTAGAGTACTATAAAACCTGGTTGTTGAAGACGACTTTCCAAGAAATAAGAGGTAATTTTTGAAAGATTGGAATTTGAACAATTTCTAAACCACAATTTTGCGATCGAAAAAGCGCAGTTAGAGAATTCTAGAATAGAAACCCTTTTGCTGTCCTCTTATCAATCACAAACTGTTATTATTGATTGATAAATGAGAAAATATTCTACGTTTACTGATAACACACTGTTCAAGGCTTATAAGTAGCCTTAAGATGTGATACGAGAGAATACAAAATTTGGCACATTTTGCAATTTCCAATTTCTAAATGCTATCATTGAATCCTTAAAGAAAGCTGACAATCTTATCTATTCAGTATGACTTATTCCCTAGTTTGAACAACATAGATTCAACAAACGTTGAATTGAAAATAGAAACAAAAAGAAAAAATTTTCAGTCATATATTATCAGCGAAAATGAGATCTAGGCGTATAAAGGAAATAGAATATGGAAGAAGTGTACATTTAAACGAAGAAATAAAATTGTTGTGACATGTTGGGTACGATAACTTTGAAAATGAAGGTAAATTATGCAAATGTTATATATTAAAAAAACAAAACATTATGTTTACTATATAAGAAGCATTTCTGATTCATTAAGATAACCTATTGCGTCGTAACCATAGCTTTATGATCGTATGGTGGAGGCGATGCCCAGAATACAAATGCAAGAAAAAACACTGCAATGCACATACACAGATGAATTTTATCTATGCACAGTTCAGCATGAACATAATCGACTTATGCTGTAAGACGTAGCAGCAATTTTTATATAGGTATAAGCTCACCCAAAACTTTAATGATGTCAGTGACAGGTACGCATATCGAAATTGCTTTCGAAAAAAGAATAAATCAGCTTGAAAATAACTAGACATTCAGAAAAATCAAAAATCCCTCCGACGAACGCGTTTCATTATTCCTCCCTCCTTTCCTGCTTTGAAATTCACCCAAAAACGGAGTTTAAATTGGCATTGTGAAGAAAATCGTATGGGATAACGTTAAAAAATTAAAAGAAGTAAAAATGATGAAAGCTTCTAAAGGTTTGCTTTTATATTACGATAAATATTGCACTATTCATAAAGTGAATGGAATTCTTATCAGAGAAAAACGATTTTGTGCTAACAACCATATCAATATGGAACAGTCATTCATTATAAGGGACTACTTATGACATGTATTAAAGAATTCAAAACATTCCTTAATGGAATCTTGTTCACAATATTCTAGCAACGAAATTAATAAACTTTAAGTTTATACCCGCATTAGCTATTTTTGCGTCAAGCATCGAACACTTTTTCAGCCATATTCCAACTCATATTCGACGTATTCTTTCGTTTATTTTGTGTATTTTCTCTGTTATCGAATAAACGCCTTTACTGATTGCACACTACATTTTGCGCATTAATCAATCGAATTTAAGTGGACAAAAATATAATAAGCGAGGAAGTATATCAGAAGAATTTAACCAGCCGCCTTTTCAATTTTTCAAAAAAATAAAAAAAAACAGCATATGCAGAATTATATGAATTCATCGTTGTCTAGTGGCCCTTTCAAGAATTCTTTTAAAAAATCCAACTTTATCTCTAAAACAGTTACCGTTTTCGGTGCAACTTCATTAAGATCATTTGGATGTACATAAAACATGTCTTTCAGTACTACCAAATTTGTGGCGTAGAATTCTGATCTCTTCTGGGACTTCTTCATAGTAGTTTTGGCTTAATACAACAAAACTGCATTCACAGAATCTGAAGAATTCTGCCTCTTATCTCGACGCTTGTGAGCGTATATAATTTTGCCATTGCCCTCGATTGCTCCTGAAAGTGAGGTGTGAGCTCGTCGAGTCTCTTACTCTTGCCTGCGAGGATTTGTAAGCAGATTAAATTTGCTCCAGAGGTTTTACTCCACAAGAAATGAATTCGGCTGAAAACTTCATGGAATGTTTGTCAAAGCAACTTGCACTTCTAACATGAACCCGATAAAGTTAACAAAGGACAACAACATATAATAAACAGGCACTGCGAAAACAATAAAATCCGCCACGTCTTAGGTTTTAGACTCCCTGAATGCTGACATAAAGAAAACCATTTCGAGTTGTTGCTTCAAAGTGACACAAAGATTACCATGGATAACCCAACTCAATTTCAATTCGAATGTTAAATTCTGCTTAACGCAATAAAATTGCTGAAAATTATAGAATACAATAGTGATTTAATCGCATTATTCAGTGCACAGTGGAATATGAGTCAATAGCGGTGTTGGTACAGTATACGTTTGCTTAAAGGCACAAAAATGCCCGAAAGAAAGCAAATAGAACGAAGTAAAAAAGAACTGAACGAAATTAATTAAAATAAGAGAGAAAAAGAGTAAAATAAGCCTCATTTCAGTGGAAAAAAAAATAAAAAATTCTCTAGTGTCACAATTCGGTAAATGCAATAACGGAATTATTTTTCGCCAGTAGTGATAGCGATTTTGAAGAAGAGAGGTGAGATGCTGTGATGAGAAACTTTGTCAATATGGAATATTTCTGAACGAAATTAGAGGTGAAATATGCGAAATAAAATTGTGGCAAGAAACAAATAATTGAAGTATGAAATACGTTGGCATATGCATAAAGGAAATTAGGCATTAAGAAAGTTAAACACTGAAGGAGACTCAATGCGCAAAAAATGGCAAACGATGATAATAGGACGCCGTTGAACTGATAGCATAACGTTCGCTTCATTGTATTTCCCCCATTGGTTATGCAACAACAAAACGATATCATAGAACATTATTCTCATAAGAACAAAGGTGTTTTAACAAACTTTTTAGTCTTTTAATTTTAGACTTCTGCCAACTCAATCAAAAATGTGAAATGGTGCGATAGGTGATTTAACATTGTTTCAAATTGTTCGAATGTTTGAGGGCAGGGAAATTTCAGTTAATCAGCTATGCAATTAAAGGATTTTGGAATTTTGGAGAACATCCACAACGACTTTGTTTTTATTTTTGATCGATCATAATCGCTAGTTTTCGGTTCTTTCTAATCTATCGATGCTTCATCAAATCGAATTTAAATAGTCCCTTTATGCATGAATTACTCGCTCTTTAATCATAAAATATTGTTGAGTGTTATAATGAATGATGCTATACCTACATGACTCAACTTTTTACTTATTTATATCAACGTCCTGAAGTAGGGAAGCATATAATTCGTGAGCATGAATATCAACATACAGGAAAAAGTTTGTAGAGCAACAATTCGATTAACTAGAAATTTAATAAACAGCAGCATAAGCACCTAGATTACAACAACTTAGCGGTATTTTAAAAGAGTAGAGAGCGAATGCATTGACAATACCGGAAGGAAACAGATTGCAGACTCGAATAACGCGAAGCTAAAGGCTATGCTGCATTACATATATATATATATATTCACCATGAACACATTCACCATTCGAACCTTCTTCACCATTATATATATATATATATATATATATAATACAATCCGCACTCGTAGTTCTCTCTGAACCGATCAAAGATGTTAGGTGAAGAAGAAAGACTCTACGCATATCGCTGAGTTCGAAACAACAGAGGTCATATCTGCTGCGAATACTTCAAGCAACCATTTTCTACAGAACTCACTATACCAATACTACAAATAAGTAGCGAATACTAAAGCAGAAATGCGCATTAAGATATCACATAAGAAAATCTGTAATCTAATTGTTAATGAGTGTTCTACTGTGATTTCGATCGTTCTTATTTCTGCAATAAATTGCTTTACTCACATTTATATTGGTCTGCATATTGATCTCTTCCCATTTGCATTATGATTTGCTTTCGGAGTCATAGCCGAAGACTTAAATAGACTGCGATATTGCTTACTAAACAGTGTATGCTTTCTCATCATTTTATAGTGTTGTAGCTTGCAATAAACAAGGGTCATTAATTCGACGAGATCCTTCACACGTCAGGAACGATCGCAGCACTAATAATTTTACTGCAACCAAAACCTATGAAAAACGAGCCGTTGAAATGAAAATTATCACGTTGCTATTCCGTTTATTGATTGTTTTATCACCTCTCTCTATGGTTGGACTACATTATCAATTAGTGCTATGGTTAGAGACGTTTAATTTACAACCATTATTACTGCTGCGGTTAAATTTAACGATGATACATATATCAAACCTGTTTTGATGTAACTGGGGTTTTGGTAATCACAGATCACTAAAAATTTTATTTACCTAATTAAGAATCATTCATGTACACTTTATAGGCTTCGAAAACAAGGAAGCATAGTAGCATTCGGATTCAATAAGACAAAACATTTTGAAACTTATTATAATGAAGGAGCACAGCAGCGGTGAACAATGAAGGAGCTTTGCAATATAACGGCAAGTACTTTTGAAGCAGTATTCCAGAAATTTTTTATTAACTTCTATGGATTCAGCGAAAATAACTTCCCGGACTAAAATAAAAACGATAATACATTTAATCTGATCTTTTATTGCTTATCCAACGGGAAACCTGTTAAGGTAGACTTCAATTAGGCGTGCGAATGTGATTGCAGAGTAGACCGTGTTCACAGGTTGGTTATCAAGTACACCACACAATACTATCCCACTTCGCTAGCGGAAAAGCAAAATTGGAATCACCAGAAGAAATCACCTCAAATACGAAAATTTTCTAGTGAAAGAAGATATAAGCGGTAAATCGAATAACTGCTGATTAAAGGCATAAATGACCAACAGACATACGAACACATATAGGGACAGAACATCTTATCTATCGAATTTCATAAGTACGTAGCAAATAAAAATAAGATGAAATGAAAAACAAACCGAGTGGAATTAGAAAGAAACTCTAAGATATGAACGGCGAAATAGATTTCACTCAGTGCAAAACTACGAAAGCATTCGCGTTAATTGTAGCGAAAAATTTTTTCGTCATAATATATGCTTAATGATGATAAATAATGCAGCCATACTCTAGATCGATTGTACAAAGAGAATGCAGCATATATGCACTAAAAGATAATTCATTGTCATCTATGAGATAGCACCACCACACGGGGTTATTTCTACAGCATCGCAAATAGAGAATGACCTCAATCTTGGGATAACGAAAGCCATTTGCAGCGGCAATAAACCATATGGATAATAAAATTAACCGTTCGAAAATCGCCGTCGTCAACGCAAAGATGTGCGCATTACAAAAGTGTAAGCCGCTTGCAAGTAACAATGCAATACCCGAACCTTTCCCAGACTGCAAAACAACATCACCAGTTCTAAACAGCAGTGCCTTATTGTAAGCCATTTCCTAGGCAACATTGCAGTACTACGAGCCATTCATCAGACAACAAAGTGATAGCACAAACCACTTCTCAAGCAATATTGCAAAATCGTAAACCACTGGAATGCCTTCAGCCAATTCCCAAACAGTAAAGCAAAAGTATTAGCCACATCTTCCAAAATGTTTCATCACTGCGAGCCATTTTGCAGGCAGCATTGCAATATTATGAGGGATTTCCCAGACAACTTTGCAATACCGCGAATAAATCCCTGGAGAGCACGTAACAAGTAAAAACCACCACTTCCATAACGATGCTTGCGTCATGTCCTTTCCAGGCAATATCGCAAGACCATGAGTCAATACCAGGCAGATCCGCAACATCTGAGTCGTGTTCCATTAGGTTATATAGTCATGAAATGTAGATTCCATAGATTTTACGAAGTTTTAATGACTGCAATTCTTTCTATTTGTAAGGGAAAGTCAATTTTTTGGATGTAGAAAGAAAAGCAGTAAAAATAATGAGCGAATAAGAACGTGGACTGCGAAGTTCGAGACCATCCAAAAAGAAGCGCGACATAAGAAGTCAAACAACGAGCGGAATGTAGATGCTGCTTTGCGTATGGATCAATAGCTCAGCTAAAAGGTCGGGTTATATATTTGAAAAGTCTTCATAGAGATTAGTAAATATCATTCAACAACAGTAAGAGCAGTCATAGCGCAGCTGAACAAGATGGAGAAGGATTTCTTTGCAAAACACTGACTCAATCAGTCTCTTCCTAAAAAAGAAAGAAACAGAGATGGAAATGAGACAATGGTTTGGCGTTGCCTTTATTCTACCCTCTATAAGGGAACAGCATTGTAAAAAAAGACCTTAGAGCTAGATAGAGAGGAAGATTTCAATTGAAACAGTTGCTATATTATCGTGAGACAAACCGAAGAATGCCAAAAAAAAAAGAATGTAAAATCGCTAAACATAAGCAAGCGCATCTGCACTGCAAATGTCAATGGGCCTAAACGTATTGTGAATAATTGTAGCATCTGTCAACTTTGGGAATCGATCCAAGAGATTGGTGCAAAGTTTACTGTTGCGATAGAGCTCGATAAAATTGCAAATTATGTGAGATATTAAATGAGAGAAAAGTATGTCGAAAGAAAGCATGAAGTTTATTTCAAAGTATTTCTTAAGCGTTAAAAAATGTGCATTTCTTATTGACGTTTATTGAATTCGCACAACATCGAATAAACATTTATAAAAGATGTTCAGCATTGCACACCTTGTCATGTTGCTAAATTCATTTGACTCTTTGGAACGTTTCCATCGATCACCGCTCAAAGACATGTCTGAAATGTGCATTAGACTCATAAGCAGATCCAAAAAATCGTCTATAATGATGAACATTTGCAATATTAGCGAATAAAGAGGCAAATTTCTCTTAGCAGCGACTGCTAATCTATCAGAAATACATAACTTAGAGGGGTGGAAAAAATGCAACATGCAGAAGAAAGAGGACGAAAATACTTGAAAGAGTTGAATATTTGGAACTCTCAAATAATTAGAACTTTCGAAACTTCAACAATTCAACTCATACTTGTAGAAATTACAAACAACAAAGATGCTTACATATCAACACAAATTTCTTTCCACTTCTCAATAGAGCTAATAAAATGGCACATCGATAAGGATCGAATCGAACAAATGTTGATCAATTTATTTTCTCTCCTTTTCTATCTATACAATTTAATCCTTTCAATACATGCCGGTACCATTGATGCTTTATAGACTCTCCATATCAGCGAATCAATATTTTTTTTGGAAGGATCAAGGAGAGAAAAGTATGAACAATTCATAAATCATCACGTAAGCAAAGTAATTGGTGAACGAAGCATTGTGGTCTCTAATAAGGGATCGTAAGAGATGCTCGATGATTGAAGCCATCTGACCCCTGTGAGTACGAGTAAATACGTCGCAAAGTCATAAAACAATGTGGCCTATAAACTTTGGCAAACACACATGCACAACAAATGTGCTTCATTGTAGTCAGCAATGCCCACTCGACGCTTTGAAGGAAGGCTAATCATTTTTGATCAGCACGCCTATCAATAAGTTATCAATAACGTCAGCATATCACCTAATGAGCTTATCGATGGCTTCACTTCTTTATTTTTGAGTAGACACTTAAGAACTATTCAGTGCTGAAACAACGTTAATTAGCTTCGGCGTTTTTATATGCTTTTGCAAATACTCTTCGCAATGATCCATCATCGCAGCATCTTATGTGCGCATATGTAAATCTATGCACAACCTCGTTCCTCCACTTGTTCCCCATAAAGTGCAAATTTTGGTAGGCATGAATTGGTACGCTTCAGTCATCTCCTATGCCATATCTCAAAATGCTTCCTTACTTTCGATGGTGCTTTACGCAGTTTATGCATTGGAAGATTTCTACAAAGTTGTGGCGTTCTGAGAATGAAAAAGTGAATCGTTTGCGAATAATTTTACGAGCACTCAAGGCAGACATAAAATAAAGATAATATTCTATATATTTTAGATTTTGCCCGTAGCTTGTGGAACTATTATAGGTGGTCAGGTGAGTTGCAATAAAAGAAGATATGTCATACCAGCTCACATAGCACATTTCTCACATATTTTGCACTTATTTCGATCGAGCAATTTCTTTGTAAGATAACTGCTACGTAATCAAATATTAGTTCAAAGGACATTCGCCATACAAAATTCCACTTAAGATGACAAATCTCTGCGCGCTCTAAGCTATAACGATAGCTATTGATGAATCTTCATTCGCTGTTTAAGAAAGCCTTAAGAACCAGCAGAAATTAGCCTGTACGAAAAACCAACATACTTTTCATAAGAAAAATCGTGGTTATGCCACTGAAATTTTCTAAAGGCAGTAACGTAAATGGTTTTGCAGTATATAAGAATGTTGAGACGTAGTTTTTATAATTCCATAAAAGAGTGTCACAGTATGAATGGAACAGAATGTAGAAAGAATGATTAATGGCCAATACCATCAAATACACGGTGTTGTATTGATGTTCTAAAAGGAGTCAGAGTCACAAATGAATTTCACGCACTCAAATAGCGATACTGTATTGTATGTATTTGTAGCTCACGGTAGATGTAAGCAATGCTTTAGCGTATACAGTTTCATGGATACAATTAAATAGCAAAGTTTCAACGATCGCATCGGTAAAGTAAATCGATGAGAAATTCCGCTGATTGGGCAAATTAGATCTTTTATTTGCAAAATATATTGATTCTTCTTTTGCGAATGCTACAAAGTAAAATTCAAGGCGTTTCAAAAAAGTAGAAAATTCTCGCCAACTGTGTGCAAATAAAATGAGTGAATGAAATCTCACACATTGGTCATGAGTTAACAAATTGAAGAGCGTGGCAAAAATGCTGGCATACCTGATTAAGTGGTTGCATCAGAGGCCAAAATATTCTGAATTATAAGCAGTATGCATTCAAGTTTTCATTTGTTGAACCGCTCACAAAAATTCCCTCAAAAAAAAAAAGATTTTTTTACGACTCGGTTGGTATTAAGTGATAATCAATCGTTTCAAAATGCACGTGTTTTTGTGCATATTAAATGTTTATGACTCATATCGAGATTAATGGCGTAACTTTCATGGCACTTATAAGAGGTCAGTCATAATATGGGGCTGATCAAAACTGATACTTCGAGTTTCAATATTCGTAAAATGAAACTTCCAGATGGTTGCACAGAACATGCGGGAGTATGCGCACAGATAAGAAATTATCTTAATATGCTAGCAAATGCAAATTTACGGAGGAGAATAAAAATGAAGTTTGTAATTTGAAATATACTTGCTGGTGCCATATACATGCAGTGCTCTTTGTCCAACGAGGCTTAGTAATGTGAGAACAAAGAGAATAGCTGAAGATTAGTGTCCAAGAAGATCATTGGCACCCATCTAGACGGCTCGAAATCAATGAATGAATGATTGTGATACTCAATGGCGATCGGGTTGCAGGAGATCAACTAGATGGATTCCACGAATACAGACAGAGATTCTTTTCCTGAGATCTCTTAGCCCTCTGTGACAATGGCCTAAATGAACGCATGGGAAGAAGACTTTTGCTTACCTTTCATATCAAAGCTTCCTCTCCTTCTCGCCTGAAAACTCCACCTTTTGTGGCCTCCCACCGTTTCTACGTTGTAGTGATAATGGGGAACATTGTGCTGGTAATACAAGCCAATTTTGAGCAAAGATATTTTTCATAACATCAAGAAGTGATGCCGGAAAACATCAAGAATTTATCTTCTAGAGAAGGCGGGGTGGTGGGGGGATGCGTGTAGGGTGAATAGGAGGAAAAGAAAGCGGGAAGAAAAGTCTTTCTCTAATAGGAAACGATAGAAGACCTTGTCCATTGTCTTGCCCAACACAGTCGCACCCTACCTCGGCTCATTTCCATTCCTGTCAAGGAATTAGTCAGTGCAAGAACGCTTTACATTGTTACGCTAGTTCAAGATATTTCCAAAGTGACGACGATTCGTTCTGTGATCTTACCTAGTCGTTCCTGATCCGTTGCGTGCATTGAGCTAATCACAAGTGTAAAGTGCTTATCGGAGGGCGATTTGAGTGGAACAGGATTTGATAACAGATGTACGGCAGTGAACGGGAGGAGTCGTATTACATCGAAAGTAACCAAGAAGATTTACGCGGTGATACCTTTCGAAAGTAGCAGTGATAAACGATCGACAGCAGCGTAAATTAGGGCCTGTGTTAGACCTAATTTTGCGATAGCAACTTATTTCTTTGCAACGCTTATTAATTATAATATTTGTATGTTAAGTAATGGATGAATTGCTTCGAAATCACTATGGAAGTGACTGAAGATCTTGTACGATACGTGCTTGGGTATTCCGTTCACCAAATTTGCCCATTTCAACAGCTTTCAAAAACTAATAAAAATTGCTGAATACGGCGTTAAAAATTTATTTGGCCTAGTTGCTGGTTAAAACCTTTTATTGAAGTTTTTACTGCGACTCGACAGGAGACGAAGGCAATCCGAGCGACTGGAAACTATACACAAACTTCTTGGAGCTCCTAATTGAGTGAAATTCCCCTCAAGGATTGATTGACCCACTACGAAATTGTTGTTACCCTACGTTGTATCTATTAATTTCCCCGATTGCAGTTTCAATGGTGCACGAAGTGAAAGTACGAAATAGACAAGCGAACACAAAGAAGATGTGTCATAATGAGCTTTATGAATGAAAATTTGAAAGGCAAATGAAGAGAGAATTTTCTGAAAACCGAGACTTCAGAATATGGCATTGAATATAAACTGTGAAATGAATGAATTGTGAGGATGTTATTAGTTAGATGCAACCATATACAATAGCTGCATTAGAAACCGCATTTCAAAACATTGAATGCTAGGAGTTTTTGAAGTTATAGTATAGGTTTTGTAATCCAGATGGTTGTGTTGAGAAAATGCTGGAATTGAAATGTGGTTTGCAACTTTTGGTGCTTATTACAATGATGATTCTGTATTTTGAGAAAACTTCACAGTGCAGAAATATTGGTTAATTCCCAATGTTTATGCTTTCTTTCGGGTCTTTTTAGAGCCGTTCACATAAGCACTCTTCCATTCGCTATTAAACTGTTACATCTAATGAAGACTGTCTATATCTTAGAAGGTCTAAGGAAATGAAAAAATACCGGAACTTAAGCGTTCCTTAAAGCGTTATTAAGGAGAGACAAATCCAGTAATTCGAGGTTGAGTTCTCTTAAACTCAGGGAGGAAACTACTGTTATAGGCGACGGTAAATCGCATGAAAAGCAATGCAGTCAATCTGTTTCGAAGGTTCTCTGAAAGTGCGGTGTGGGATACCGAAGAAAGAGACCTATGCGAGCACAACATTCGAGGATGAAGCGAAGGGAATAATGACTGCTGCAGGAAAATGTTCAGCCCTTTTCTGAAAATAGCAGAGAATGCACTTATAGATATATAATATAAATATATAAATAAATAAATGAATATATATATATATATTATATATATATATATATATATATATATATATTTGCTGCAATTATATAACATCCATAGTGAAGGCACCACAGTCCGCATGTCCTCGCGACTTCGAGCGGGCCGACTGCCGAAGTTCTGTTTACGAGATTCTTCCATGTCGACATAATTGATGACTGCTATCGAATAAACATTTGCAGCTCTCCGATATTATTGTATAAGCTCTCGTTGCAAATCATTGTTCATAAATGCGATAACTTTTTGCTTAACAATAATCTTTTCGACCAGAGTGATTCTTTTGAAAAAATTAGTGGGAATTCCTATAATGTGTTATTTTTAACATGTGTTATATTTTTAACATAAAAATGAAATAAGAATTAAAAAATTCCTTAAATAGAGTAAACAATGTAAATCTGTTATCAAGAAATGAAATAAAGTAATAACAAAGGTTTTTATAACACAACGAAACACAAAAGAAGGAACTGAAGGATGTAGGAAATGGAATTTTTGATAAGTACGAATGAAAGAAGATTTGTAAAGATTCGAAACATGAATCAAATGCAAAAAATTCATCGACGTCATCCCTTTAATAAACGATTTTTGCAGCAACTACTAGAAAGCAATTAGAGTTACTTGAAAGGAATTAATCTTTGCTTAAAAGGAATTAATTTCAACTTAACATCGCTTCCCATCCAAGAGTAAGTGAACTTCCCTATTGGCAGAACGCTATTAGAATAAACGCGCCAATGGCTTTATTGGTGGATTATGTGCGCGTTCGAAGCTCGCATATGTTGGCTATTTCTCCTTTCTTTAAGATTCGAAACCTTCTAGGCGATATGCTTTGGCTTGCAAGACATGCTTTGATGGTGCTCGAAGGTGCACACTGATGGTGATTGCATATAAAGTATAGCTGACTATTGCAAAAAAAAGATGAATTTCATGAAGAAAAAGCAGCTGGAAAATATTTCCTCATAATAATAAAGTGAAAATCTTTGCTTATAAATCCAATTAGTGAGAGTAACATTAATTTATATTAGTATCAAAAATTTATGGAAGTGGTAAATTAAATGACTTTCAGTGAATTGTATATCGAGAATGAAAAATTGCATGAAAAGAGGGGAAATAAATGAGCATTAAAAAGAGAAGCGGTTGAAAGAGGTACAGACCGGTAAGAGTGATGGCCACCTGGCGATATGAACTAACCCCAAACCGCGCTAGGCGTTAGAGACAAGCCGCACAACCGCCATAGGTCAACAGCAATCGCAAATGCTCAACGCGTCGATAAAGTTCCCCTTGAAGGTGCGCATCGGAAGATAATATAGCACAGGGCACTAGCGAATATCGGTGTATCTCTTAACTG
The DNA here is from genome assembly GCA_006503575.1 of Baylisascaris schroederi. NCBI lineage: Eukaryota > Metazoa > Nematoda > Chromadorea > Rhabditida > Ascarididae > Baylisascaris > Baylisascaris schroederi. Next base: position 243,417 of record QEWY01000129.1, on the reverse strand, counting down.
GACTTCCTTACACACCACCACCCTCAAATTGATCATCCTTCATTGTACTGTCATCCAACTGTTCTCGCATCTCCATATCAACAATCGCTGTTTCCGTGCTTTAGCATCGATCACCGCCGTTATATATGAATTCACTTCCTCTCCATTACATATTAGCTGTTAAGATAACATCTTTTACACTGCAATTTCGAGTAGAAATATGTTACTATATTTTAGACCACGAGACCGCTATTATGGACCTGAGGCTAACATAGGCCTTCCAACTTTTCGGGAAAATGCCAGTAGGTCGAGCAAAAGATGGGTTGGAGAGAAAATGTAGGTAGGAGAAAGAGAATACGTTATGTTGTTCTTTCCATGAAATTTTTCTGTAGAAATTGTATCCAAAAGCTCAATGATCAGTTGCGTTCATCGCGTTTCGCAGTTATAAATTGAAAACTGCCGAAGAATGTTAAAGTTTACCCTTTTACAAGAACTGTAAAATTAGTGATGCTAAAAGCCGAACCCCCCACTAAAACTCTAAGGCCACAAAAACTGTTATTCATTTCATCTGAGCTCGCATACCAGCAGTTCTCTCGTCTCATTCAATTGCGAGAGAAGAGAGCACGCATCTCGTTACGTTTCATGATTCCCGCAATAATTCCTCATTTCGAGTTTCACTTAGGTATAAGAAGGAGGTGAGGGTATAAGAATTATTGGCATACTGTAAATTACAGAACATTGATATCATCTAGATATAAAATGAGATACCTCACAAATATACAGAGTTCTAACGTTTTTTCTTCGGAATTTTAAAGTTGAAAAATATCATCGCTGCATACAAAATCGAAAATTCCAGTGAGCAATTCGGAAATCGATTAAATCCGCAGCTGTACAAAGCCCTCGGCACTGCAGAGAACGGCGACTTGCTATCAAATTAGAAAATTGTGGTCAAATAAGCAACACCTGTGGGCCACCTGAATTTCATCAATCATAGATCAAATGAAGTTGCCGGAAATCGTTCCTTTGTACTGTCGGCGCTTGATTTCTAAGTTAAAAAAAGAAAAAAAATGCGAAGAGAAGAGGAAAGGGTGAATTTTAGTAGGATGCGACTTAAGAAATGCCAACTTTCAATACGAATTTCAGCGATAAAAGGTTTCATTCAAAAATGAAAAAAATTTTTGTCCTATATTATGTACAACAAGGTGCATGATGCAATATCCCTACCGCCGTACACTTATGTAGCAAATTTTTGCACTCATTTAGCTATGCTCGCACGAGTGATTTTGCAGTTGGGTCACTCTGCAAAAACACATATTATGATGTTTTTTGCTTCTCCTTCCAACTTGTTTCATCGCTATGATAATTAAAGGTGAGAGGTTCATTGGCTCGCCCAATAAAGTGACAACCCTTTCCTGCCTCTGTTCCACTTCATTAAAGGTGTTCATACGAATACTTATGTCCATCGAAAAAATTGAAATTCGAGTTGATCAACCTCACCATCCTGTCATGTCGATCTCTACGTTGGACGGAAATGGTGCAATACAAATGCAAGAACATATCGGATTGCGTTGTATAACCTCGTTTGCAGCCATGTGAATGTTATTAGCATAACTTCTTAGGTGCATTCCCTCCTTGGGTTTGTTCATTCGAGTGGCTCGTCGTTTTACATCACTGTATCGACTCCCTTCAATACTAGCCAACTTATATACTGGCATAGGCTTTTGAAAAAAGAAAAACAGGACGAGCTTCAGCCCAGGTTTAGAGCAGAACCACTTTCTTCTCAAAAATCAGGTTGCAGGGGATTCGGTAAAACGGGTTTTTCGATTAGTTGATGCAGTTTCTAACAAGAAAGGAAAGTTCTAAAAACATAATTTTTGTTACTTATAGACAGCTATGAATCCCCTATGAAACTAACAGTACAGTTTGAAACCACTTAGCGAACAGTCACGAATCCGATGAATGCTGACTGAAAATGAACCGTACAAACATTTGTGCCAAATAAATATTTATTCAAATTCGCATATATTAACATCTTTAAGTTGTGTGTTGGATGCACGGGCAAAGATAGAAAGGGGTAGAGAAGAGGAGGGAAATGGGAAAAGGTGTTTACGCAGTACTCTTCCCTCGGAAACCTCCTACATGAACTCTACGAACTTTCTTGCGCTTTTCTGCTTGGAAAAAATTCGCAAATATAGTTTGCCTCGACCAACTTCCCAGGTTCAGCCGGCTGTCTGAAGAGCAAGAAACGGGCTCAATTTTCATTAAATATGCCTCTAGTTATAACAGCCATCGAGCATATGATTCGAGTGCTTCATTTGAATGCTATCACTTGCGAAACCGATTTCATGGTATTGTCTTCTGCTCATTAAAAACGTCCTTTCCATGCGGGTTGAACAGATAACGACACTTTGTTGTCGCTTCTCGATATAGCTGAGACAGCGTTAAATAATTTCTTTCGTAAGCGTCTAAATTCCACAGGATTAAATCATTCTAAAACGAAAAACGAGTGGAGCAGCGTTTTCATAAAAACCTGACACTACGTACGTATTTACATTCCACTTGCCCGACTGTAAACTTTAGTAAAGCCAAGGAAAAAAGAAGTAAGAGGGAAAATGCTCTTTCATTTGTCGGTCTAATATCTCTTAAGAAACTTCCACAAATTTTCCTCTTTTATGAGCCAAAAACTTACAAGATGCAGCCTCATGGTTTTCAAAATGCGTGCAAGTTTTCTGGTAGTTATGACTGCCCATCTGATCCATTCAGAAATAGTTGGATGAACGGATATGTCGTATGATGCTCATTACGATTAAAAAATTTTCAGCTGTGATTCGTTTGTTGCCGTTTCTATATTACTGAACAGTCAGACAGAGACATAGATAGCTAGTTATATGTGCTCAATTTAGATTTAAGCATGATGCGCTTCTCAAAAATACTTACAAATTTAAATATATATGAATAAGAATATAAATAAATAAAATAGTATGAATAAAGATAAACCTATTGATTGTAGCATAAACGATAGCATTGAAACCGCTGTTTGTAATCCATAGAAGATTCGTTGACATCGTCACCCATCGAGTGGGTGGAAATAAAACCAGACAATAGTTCCAGTAGAGCAGAACAAGAGTTGCCGCTGAAGTAATGATGATCCCCTGAAATATTCCCACATATAAATGGTTTTTATCGTCCTATTTAGGCGACAATAAAATGTTCAATTCAATAAAACTTTTCGCTGTTAATGAAGAATATTTCCACCTATAAAGAACGTAAGAGCTTACTTGAAGCAAAATTCGTCGCTGTGTTAATTGCACTGCCGAAACGGTTGTGATTCCACTTCCCTGATTCGTCTGTAAGAAATCTAAAGTGAAGTGAAAAGAATGCATCTGACACGGCATACATTTTTGCACTTCAAATCACGAGAAAAGTAACCTCTGAGTTCCCAACAAATTCCATTGTTTAATGTGGTAGATTGTAGTATTGCAACACAGCAGTGAACAGCATATGCAAACTTTTAAAGAGTTAATATGTACAGTGGTGCAGAATTTTTTTGTTGTTGTTGGCCGCTCGTCACGAAAGGCGGTATAGAGATTCAAACTATGCTTACGCACAATAAACCTTTTTACTTTCAGTAGTTTAGTGACTGAATAGTCAGAAAGGGAGGTGGACATATGCAAAAACGCATACAATCATAAACCCAACATTGTGTAATGTGGCCTGCAATGCATTGTGCATATGCAATTTGCAAAACTGCACAAAACAAGCTGCGAGGAAGTCCCCGCGGAAGGCGACTCGATGGGAAGGATTAGCGTTCCTAACGAAGTTAGATGAAGTAGTTCATCTATCACTCAAGTGAACATTTGGCAACAGTGAAGGTTCATCGATGATATGCTATAATGTGCGTGACGCATTTTGAATTGTGTTTTCGAAAAGAAATAATTGTTGCTTTTTTTTAAGCTATTAGGTCTATTGTATGCTTCGTCTGAAGCGTTTTCGTTTGCTGGCAATATACACGCAAAAATCCTTCGGAACAATACTATAGAGTGGTCTAAAATTTTAGTCCCATGAGAGTCCCCGCGGAGGTTGGAGGTGTGGAAACGTTCGGTTGCATAGGCGACTGTTTTTACATGATTTAAGCTATTAGGTCTATTGTATGCTTCGTCTGAAGCGTTTTCGTTTGCTGGCAATATACACGCAAAAATCCTTCGGAACAATACTATAGAGTGGTCTAAAATTTTAGTCCCATGAGAGTCCCCGCGGAGGTTGGAGGTGTGGAAACGTTCGGTTGCATAGGCGACTGTTTTTACATGATTCATTTTACTGCTCTATGTCATGTTCACATGAAACTGCAATGGATTAGTAAGTCTCGCAAAGCTGCGGTTCCGCTGTCTCGTACAGCAGTTGCGACTGAAGTCAAAAAGGTGTATTTGCGTTAGACAAGTTGTCGTGCATGGTATAATGTAGCTGCTAAGGGATTTGTAATCAGTGCTTGATAATAAACATGGTTTGCTTTAGGAAATATGCAACAAGTGACCATTGTAATAAAAAAGGTGCGGAGGACGCGGAGTACTCGTTGAGATCATTCTTTGACGCAAATTAAATTTAAAAAATGGGGATACCGTTGTGAGGTTTCTTGATGTCAGGTTGGAGGAATTTTTCGTTGTGAGATTCATTTCATCTCTGATTTTGATCAAGAAGTTGTTTTGGAAGGTTATTGCGAAAAGGATACTGAAAAGATGGCATTTTCTTTTTCATGCAGTGAAAATTTCTGCGCAATCACAAAGTCCCAGCTATTTTAACACGTAATCCGGTTATGATATATGCACATAATTTGGCCATTTTTCGCAGCATCGTTGTCTTTGTATATGACGGTCACATTTGCGGGTTTCCATATTCCTCAGAGGGTCTTCCCGTTGAAGTGACGCAGTTGAAAAAGAGAGTACAGTTCTGAGACGAAAGGATTTTTCCTCAGGTTCAACGTTTTATTCATGATTCTGTCAAATCTTAGTACTCTGTTTGGCAGCATACGAGCGAATTTCTTTATAAAAAATGGAAGTTGAACTCGCGCATCTCCAAGCCGTCCTGTTTTCTGTTATGTTTTCTGATCATGTCAATTATACCAAGGCATCCTTTTTTGCTATTAATTGTTGTTTCCTCATAAAAATCCATGCATCGCGCTCCTTTACCGCGTATCTTCTTCGATTATATCACCCACGCAACTTCCTCGTGTTTCCGCGAGTCTTCGGGAAAATTTTTTTCAGCTGGCGAAGGTCAGGGTCGCCTTTTCAACATCGTTCAGAAAGATTAGGGGACCAACGAAGGCCCTTGTCAGCACGGGCTTGGTTTAGGAAAATCCGCTTCAAGAATTGGCAATTTTTTGAGCGCGGGGGCCTCTGTGGTCTGAAATCGATGGACACTCTTCATGCGGAGGTTCACACGGGGGGATGGGGGAGGAGGATGACGATGAGCTCTGAACATTGCAACAAACCTATACTTTGTTGTAAGATATTATTGTAAAAAATATTTTTATTCTGCATCGCCTCCCGCCCACAGAAATCACCACTAAAAAAATTTTTATCGAGAATGACAAATCATTTACACTAGTATCAAGCCAAATGCTCGAAAGTGCCTATTGCATAAGCTAACGATGCATAAAAATTATGGAAGAATGGGCCATATACCTGCGTGGTACGTAGATGGATAACATTGATTAGCATTATATTTGGAACTTTTTACAATTATGAGCGTATAAAGTTTGCTTCGATTTGCAGAAAAGGTATGAGTATTTGCCCTTTTATCAATGGATAAGTCCGTTGATAAAGTCCGTTTTGGAGGTATAAATCAACTACTTTAAACAATCTCATATTACTTCCACGCATTTTCTTGAACTATATATTTAAAATAAACCGTTAAAGTTGAACATTCAAACCAGCTTGATGACTATTTTATTTTCAAACGTCCCTACGTTTAGACTGAAGCTGTGTTGATCGCTAATCCAGTGGATTGATTTTGGGCAATGCATCGTCCTTGATCACCAATGGAACAAATCAGTGAAAGGAAAGTGGAGGAGCGGAACAGTTTTGATGGATAGAATTTTATAAGTTGGGTTTCAGCAATGTATATCGCAAGAAGAAAAACTTCTGAAGTGAGTGAGTGGTCACTTTGAAGCAAACGTAACTAAGCAAATACCTGTTGTTTGAGAAATATAAATACTCCTGTATATGCTACTGCTGTCAACACCATTTCGACATACGAACTATACGCACCAGTGTCCCTGAAGATGAAAAAGACCAAATAAAAATGAATGAAGCTAAGTGAAAGGGCTCACTTAGGAAAGCGAGAATGAATGGATATAATTAGTAATTTTTGAAGCGTTACTAATTTTGTTGATAAAAATGTATATTTCATACTCAAATTTCTTATTACAGTGGGGGGAGACAGGAAAGTATTTTCGAAGATTAGCACATAAATTGCGAGCTCTCATATCTAGCTGACATTTTGCCTTCTGAATGCAAAAAGTAAATTAGAAGAGGGGATTTGATTTTACGTACGAGGTCAGATTTAATGAAAAGAGCAAATAAATAAATATGCAAATCTTAGGAGAGTATTTGTATAAAGACATAGATGGATCGATATAGATAGCAGGTGTTTTGAAAAGAAAGCCCCTATGAATTTACTGTTTAAAAGGCTATGGGGCAACAAAGCTAACATCACGTAAAATATCGTCGCATAAAGACACAGTGATAAAGTTGTCTTTCGACATTTTTGGTCGGTCGGATTTTTCATCAAAAGGGTTTTTTTTATCGCCAGGTTGGAATTGGTTAAGTTTTGCTGAAATGCTGCGGCAGGCGAGTGTTGGTTTGTCCAATTACGTTCAACAAAAATGAACCGTTCTTTTATGGGTGATTCTTTAAGTTACGAATGTGCCTTCAAGCGATCTGTTGTTGTGCTATGATGAGTGATGAGTTAGCTATCACTTTTTTTGGAACTCTAATTCCCATGGAAACATGGAAATAACGAAGTGTTCTGGTATTTCTTAATCATTCCTTAATAACTCAGTAATAAAAAACTATAATAAAATAGTGTGACTTTATGAAATTTTTATTCAGGATTCTATTGCATGAAGATGCAATTTCAAAATTGTTAATAAGTGTGTTTGAATGCTATATAGCACAACATTCATTGTAACGGTTTGATCGATCCTAAAAATTCCTAGAAGGCTAAGTTACTTTTTTTACTTCCTGCAGAGTATTTCTACTTTTTTATGAGGAGAGGTTACTTTTTGCAGAACTCACCGTACTACTGGGTAGTGAGTGGAAGTTGCTTTGTAGATCCAAGTAAACGACTCCTTGGAGTAGTAGATATCAACTCCTGGTATTATAGTTCCAATGAAGAAACCAATTCCCCAACTCCAGCACATCGCTAGTTGTATCTGCAAAAAGCATATCGACTGATTTTACGCAAAGAATTTTTCATACTTTCACTTTGCGTAGTGCATAATGGTCGTTGTGAAAGTTCGAGATTCAGGGTTCAGTGAATATTTCTTAGTTCAGTGATGAATTATGACTAGTCTATGGACTTCTATTCTCTATTGTTATCAGGGATTTGCTCAGTTTTTATTTTGGTACAAAAGCAAAAGCAAAGTGGAGCAAACAATATGCCTTTGAAACATAAAACATTATCATTGCATTATGTTTATCTTCATTTCTGATGCCATTCCAGGTCTTATTCATATACATGCAAAGATGCATCCAGATGGAGCAACAACTCGGAATCTGTATTCAGTTTCCGGTGATAATACTTGAAAAGAAATCAAACTGCAAAATTCCGGTCCGAAATGTTCATTTAGACACATAGTGCATCAAACATATAGTTTTCACTTAGATGTTTTATTTTCTTTTCATTGTTGAAATTTTCACTCTCCATTTCCTTGATTATTACTTTGAAGTCTCTACTGCTCATTTTTTCCAGTAAACTTCAATTCCTTAACGTTCATTTCGAAATATGAAATTTACCGATAACGCAGTATTACTGTAGAGGAATCTTGTCCGCTTAAAATTTGTGACCACAAAGTAGCGATTAATGCCGAGTAAGAGAGTTAGTGCTGTATAGGACATCCATGCACCATTAAGACCGGTGCCAAAAAACTGAAACTTTCTACTCTATTAGTTTAGCAACACAATAAAAAGCATGGCTTTGTTTACAATTCATTAGTGAGTGCAAACTGATCACGAAATTTTGATGCGAACAAATTCGCATTGCTTTCAGAATTCAGAAATCGTAAGACTCTAACATCTTCACAATATGTTTTTATTATGTCTCCATCAGAATTTTCCCCTGATGTTCGTTGCATACAGCAACAAACTCTCGTTTACTGTTAAGATATATGGTATAATGCTCGAATATAAAGTAGTATTTTGAATCTGTTCCTATAGTTTCGTGAAATACGCCCATTGTATCAGCGTTACTTTTATCATTGCTTTTCACGCTTCAGTGTTAAGGTTCTGAATGCTTTACACATTTCTACTGATGTGCTCGATCCTCCAAAAATGAAGTTATGATTTCATGAGTTTTGCGAGTATTTTCTTTACAATGTGAAATCAAAATACTATGCAAAAATAATTGCTGCAATTGCAATTTGCAATCATCGTAGACTACCTTATTTACGGCGTGAAGGCTAGGGTTGTCAACAATAAAACACATATAAACAGATGGCACTTGACATATCAATTGGATGCAATCGGCAATTCCGAGATGAAATATGATCCGATATGAGGATGAAGAGAATTCGTTATCGGTGTGAATAATCTGAATGAAATATTTTCATTTTTTTCCCCGAAAAAGCATCATTAAATCTATGTTTAAAAACTATGATGCAAAATTTGATTGAAACTAGGTGGAATGTTTTAGATCGCTTATAATTTATGCAATCTTCCAGATATTCGATGTAAGAGAAGATCACAAAAGTTGTGGTGATTTAGAGTGATCGTCGAACTCACGTGAAGGACAAAAACCTTTGCAAAGTAATCTGCTCTTGCAACAACCATCTGCTCTTGCACGGTAACAAAATTTTGTGGTGACGCACGCACACAAATCGAGAAAGAAAAGCTGCAAAATATGTTGCAAAATATATTGGCAGATCGAAGCAAGCGAGTTTATAGAACATGCCGTATCTATGATATAACATGTAATACGTATAAGACTTTGATTTTTCCAATTTAAAGTTCGATTATATTGCTACGCAGGGCATGTCATAGTTTATTTTCTCTCCAGACGAATAAAAGTAAGCAGATCTTGAACATTTGGCTAAAAATTATTGACACCGCCGTCTCGCAGATATCTTTTCGCTGTTGAGGAAACTCTGGCGCTAACACTTTCGTGCCAAGACGACTGAAGCTAAGGGACAGTTTGCTACTTGAAACTTGCCAAATACACGTAGTGCTGACATCTAACGATATAGCTGAGCTAATTTTTGAGTGGTCAACTGAGCGGTTTCTTAAAATAGGAATTACAAATTCAAAAAACCTTAACAATGAAAAAATTTTGAATCATTCCGACAAGATGATGCGTAGAGGCGGGTTAGACAACTTGAAGTGGATTATATCATTTAATGATGAAGGTATGCTCATAAATATCGTATTATAGTTTCTATAATCAACCCCAGGCTTCATAATCTTTTATAGTTCAAGCAACAATCATCGCTTGAGTAAAACTATTCCCGAACGCGCCTCTCACTTTTCATCAGAAAGTGCGCTCGTTCGTTAATAAGGAGACTATTCGCACAATGGTTGAAATCACGCAACGATTGAAACTCTTGATGGTACCTGTCGTGCACATTCTCACTACACCTTTAATAGAACCATTGCGAGAACTCTTACAGCAATTGTTTTACAAAACATCAATCAACAACATAATACTGGGAAAGAGCTTTATAATCTTCTTCAATGATTAATATTTTTGGAATTTTATGAAACGATTTGCAAACGTGAAAAATATAAACATTTCGTAAACACTAAAATCAAAACTACAGTTTGAAATTTTGAATTAAAAAATTTTTCCTGTAAAGGATAATTTCACCCCAACAGCTCATGTGAATTTATTATTCTCTCGCAATCTCTAGCAAACGTTTTTCCTCTTTTATTTCATCTACAATCATATAAGCATCATACAGAATTATGACGAAATAATACATAGCAATGCTAATACAGCAACAATAAAGCGAATAGTTTGGGAGAATTAACAACTATACAAATGTTCCGATTTTGAAGTAATTTATAGTGAGGTAAACCGTTCGTAAAAATCCAACTAGTGCTGCAGACTTCCCGTCCGTTTGTTGTGTTAAATTGTGGATTTGACTTCGTTGTAACTTCTTTATAAGCAATTTTCATATAATAATTCATGCATAACCACCAGTGTTTCGAAGTGATGCCACCAAACCATCGCCGGTATCCAAGTATTATATATGATACCCCGTTTTATCGTTTGACTTATTACATTTCATCGGATTTCCTTTCCGCCTTTATTACCTACTGTTCATATCGCTGACACAATATGCGCGCACAGCATCTACAACTGAACTGAGAAAAGAACTGTTTTTTTGTAAAAAAAAAAACTCAGATATTATATTTTTTGTAAGAAACCTCAATTGATTTTTTTTTTGCTTAGCAATTACGCAATTTTTTTCAAACCCTGTAGAGAGTTTTTCACTTTCGCAGGTGATAATCACTGCTATAGCTATGCATCATTATTCATATTATTACTCAATAATAAAAACACTTGTGCTAAGAAATTTCGACTAATATACTACTAGCTTTAATATTTTATTTTTTTATAGATGATGAAAAATAATGCACACTTGTGTTAAAATATTGTAACTTGCATCTTTTTTTCACACCAAATAACATATTCACTTTCTTCATCGGCGTATTCTAATTATTCTCTTTACAAGTAAAATCGCATATTAGTGAGCGTTTTTGCTAGCGCTGTTTAAAAAAGGTTCTATTAGGTTGAAATTTTACCGTTCAAAAATAGAAGACTAAATGTCTGTCGGATTAGAGGCCAGAAAATGCGGAACGTCGTGATAAAGAAGTATAAATGCAAATCAAAAAACACATTGAAATTCATTCAAAACTCACCCATAACATGAAAGAATATGGGATTAAAAACCCAATGATAAAAACTCCGTTAATTGTGGAAGCGACTATTTCTTCAGATTCTGCACTGATAATGCTCTGGCGACTATTTAATGGAATCCGACTAGCTGGAAGAGTGTCCATCAATACCGTATGTGGGTTAACACCTGAAATAAAATTCAACACGTTCAAAGATTCTTTCTAATAATCTCAGCGGCACGAAAACCCTTGTAGTTGATCATTCGGTTGCTGCGTGGAAAAAGTGCACTTAATTTTGTCCTTAAACCAATGCAGCGCTATTCGCGTTCTCAGACAAAGAAGGAGACAAAGGCACAGAGACAGATGAAGAAAAGAGAAACGAAATTACAAGTTTTTCATAAAAACGTATTAGAGACATGCATCAAACACGTAACGTAAAAGCATATAAAGAACTTTGAAGATAAGAATAAAAACGGGAGAATCAAAAATTGCTAGCATATATGTCCTTGAAAATCTCATGCTTATCTTTCACGTTTTAACTTAAAAACTCTAATAGATAATCACTTTGGAATCTTTTTGATCCTTTAAATGGAACTCGTTAGCCAGCCACACGCCATTGATTAATCGTTCAAGGTGATGGCCACTATTACTGCTGTACTGATATGCATGCGCTTCTAGCCTCAGGCAACGCTTCATAAGATCGAAATGTTTTGTGTTTCAGAGGCTCTTAGTTTCTGACTGTTAGTAACAGCTATGACACAGTGGCTTCGAAGACTACAATTATCACGTAAGGCTGGTCAGCAGTGCGTACAGCGGCCAATATATGAGGTCCACAGCTGTTCATGTTGATGATGTGTTCTTCAGTTGCACTGAAACGGATGTCAAGAAGTTTTTTGAACTCTGGTTCGAGAATGCGTTGGAGAAATTTTTTCCTCTTGCAGCATAAGAAAATTCGGTTTGCAGAAAGAACGCAATTGGTGGGAATGCTAAAGGACGAAGAGGATACGCATCTGCATCTCTGGAACCCCTTTTATCTGAATGATTGGTGGCAAGAGAACCAATGAAGCTTCAGATTTAAACTGCACTTTTTAACCTGACCGAAAATTCCAATGTTTCATTATGGTATTGCTTCCTCAATAATCTGAAGATTCTTCAATAAATATCCAGTGCAAATGATGCAAATATGAATGAAGAAAATTACTTTCAAAGTGATCGTATTTAATTGTTTTATTTTTTAAGTGAGAATATCGACCAATAACAAATTGCCATTAATTTTTGACCAACAAAATGAGCCCACCTTTTGTGCCATATCAAGAAAGGACCTAAGAAGCAACCTCGAAGAAGAATTTCCCCGAAAAACCTTTAAAAAATTGCTTGCCCAGCTTCCTAATGATATGGGTGAATTTATTGCATATAACACAACATCGTAATCTGCTGTTTTTGTTTGCTAATGCTCCATATGCAATCAAATGCCACAAAATCTCAGTAACGATATAGTATTTTCAGCATTGATAAGTTTTTCATATGTAAAAATTGGCGTGACGATTCCATCTAACCGATTTTACCCTCCAGGATGCTTGAGAATTTATCTACTTTTTCTTTCAAAGAATTGGGACCCCCCAAAAGCGACGGCAACATCAGAATCGTCGAAATGATGTCCTATAAAATGTGAAATATTCGTTTCCTGCAGACAAATCACTCAGCGAACGATACTGAACTTCTATAGGTCGACATTTAAAATTGTGTTTGAATATAAAAATTTTCGTTATGTTGGAAATTGAATTTAACACAAAAGCATTCGAGAAGAATTTTAAACGATATTGGCAATTATTATAATACAAATCCTTTCATCGTCTCTTCAGCGTAATAATATTCCATAAAAATTAATTTAATGAAAGTGTTCTTTTTTTTTCATCTATCTATGAATGTCGATGAGATTTTCCATTTCAATATCGGAAATGTGCACAGCTTTGAGGAAATTATTTTATCAAGAATACGAACTCAAACATAAGCACAAAGTTGAAATATATATGCGATGCAATAATGAGCTGCTTTTAAGTAATATATAGGCGCAAACCTAATTTAAATAGTCTATTTAATTGCATTTTTTCTTATACTAACCAGGAAGCTTAGCAAATAACGTCAAGAAATCATATCTTTAATGCAGTAATAGTAGAAATAATTCGAAGATAACAGCATATATCTTCCACTTTCATAAGAATGAAATGAAATTCGAAAAAATAAATATTTACAATAACTCGTTCATATTCAGAGATCTGTGAGGAAATCAGTTATAACAACTGCACCATCTACGAAATCTAGCTCAGTTAATCCAGTGAAATTTCAAAGAGAATTGAGCGTTGATGCTTTTTTTTAGGACTTAATGGACTTAAGTCAACGAGACAAAAATCGTCCAGTTATAGAGAATTAAATAAAAAGATCAAAGTGACTGATGCACACATGCCTTCGTTGCTTCAATCTCAAGCGATGTCGTTGATGCTAAAATGCAATCGTTCTAGCAAACGGTACAGTAAGCGTAGTACCACTTAGAGCATATAGTACAGCATATCTTCATTGCAACAATCCTGTGGGCTTAATTAGGCTAGTTTGCACAGCCCCATTTGTTATTTAGCGGATACAGCGAATGATCATTGAAATGAAGAAGGGCGATTTTTGCAAGAAGGGCGAAGATATGAACAGTATAGGAAACGTAGAAAAATTATGCTAAGCAGTCACCAGATTGCTTTGCTATGCTTTTGAGAAAGAGTGACGAGATACGATCTGGTGCGAGTGACAATTCGTTATTGAGCTTACAAATAGCCTTTAAAACTTGGCCAGCAATTCCATCATAAAAATCCAAATGCTGATTATCGTGCGGAGGAAAAGTAGGCGGCATAGCGTTATTTCTTAGCAAGCATTTGAGAAGCAATCTGCGAGCATGTTACATTGCAGTTGATTATCGTGGCCACTTAGATACCGTGTGTACTTTAAAGACGCCTTTCGTATAATGTGTTCTTAATTTACTGTTAACGCATTTGTAGAATACTGTGACGTTTGTGGCACATATTACAAGTCTCTCATGGCTTTAGGTAAGTCATTCACGGCTAGTTCGGTTGTGCTAAGAAGTCATCGATAAAATAGCGCAGTGCCATCAAATTTATGGTGGTCAAGCCATATGAAAGGCTTTTGTGCAGTAAAACTCTGAAGATGCGATAAAAGTTATGTCTTGTGAATGCACTATTTCTATGGTGCACACATTTCAGTAGCATTATAGACAGAGCAACATCAATCTTTTACACAACTATACCTTGTAACATCTTTCTCACTTTTCTCTGGAGCTTTTATAACGTTGTAAAAGTAACGAGTGATCATCACGCTTGCGTGATGACCAGTTGAAAAGGCCTCTGCTGCGTGAAAACTACGAAGGGAGGATGAGTAGTTTGTCAAAGCGTGATCAAGAGTATTCTCATAGGGATTTGGATGTTGGACGACGCCAACAAGAATAGAACTTTTATGAAAGCTTCCCAGCAATCAGGTTGCTGTAATCAGGCTGTTGGCACATTAAAACCGAAGTTTAGATCACCAACTGCCCTCTTGCATGATCCGCCATGTTGGATTTCTTGATAATCACATATACAACTGTCGGATGCATAGCAGACAGAAATCATTCATCACGCTTGCGTGATGACCAGTTGAAAAGGCCTCTGCTGCGTGAAAACTACGAAGGGAGGATGAGTAGTTTGTCAAAGCGTGATCAAGAGTATTCTCATAGGGATTTGGATGTTGGACGACGCCAACAAGAATAGAACTTTTATGAAAGCTTCCCAGCAATCAGGTTGCTGTAATCAGGCTGTTGGCACATTAAAACCGAAGTTTAGATCACCAACTGCCCTCTTGCATGATCCGCCATGTTGGATTTCTTGATAATCACATATACAACTGTCGGATGCATAGCAGACAGAAATCATCAATATCGATGCATGGTGATTGGCAATCGAAGCATCCAGATGAAGCGGCAGTTTAAATAGCACTGAGTGTTTGGACAGCGATCCCCACGAACGGTACTTCCGCCATGTGAAATGTTGGATCATACCATTGCGGAGTCGAGAGAACGCGGTGGCGGAGCTTTGGAAAATGCCCGTTTCTGTCACCAGCTTTTGACGTCGTTCATGCTATTGCGCTTTATCGCTTTCATGAGAAGAGATAACGAAAATCCTGGGCTAATGAAAGCAGAGGACTGATACGAAAGATTTGTGAAGCCGATCCTCTCAGGTAGCCTCCATCGACTTCCTCCTTCAAGCCCCTTTGCTCTGGGAGGGTGGACCGATCAACGACAGGCTGCTTTAAAGTATATATGTGAACTATATGATATCTACTATCGAATTTGAGTGTTGCTTCGCGAGTCTGTTTATTCAACCATTATTAATCGATTTAATAGAAAAATATGCGCCAATAGAGCAAAAATCGAGAAATTTTTTGGTTTCTATTCAGTACAATGCAGAGGCTTATGACGATATTAACGTTGGCGGAAGCTTTAACAGTTGTCTGAAAACGAGGTTGCCTTAATATGCTTTCATATCAAAGCAATGGCTTTAATATACTTTCATATCAAAGCAATTTTTCAACCATTGTGAATAACTCACGGAAACGGAAGCGATCCGGCAAAGGGTATTATGTGCGTCATGGATCATTTTTAGTATAAAAATTTTGCGGACGCATCGTTATGTCAAATTTCAAACTCAATAAACAAGCATCGCTAAAAGACATATAGAAGCGTCGACGAGATTACTAGTAGCATAAATGAGTCGAAATGCGATATATTTTATAAAAATGTAAATTTTCTATTCGATGATGCTCAATGAAGTGATTGATAAAATTGTAATGGATTTGATCATAGCCCAAAATGCAAAAACCACTAAATGCAGCATTAACTAGAACATCTGAAGAAACTACGAGATTCAACGTTATCTAGAAAATGTGAATAGATTCAGCATTAAATAGAGCATCTGGAGAAACTATGAGATTCAACGTTATCTAGAATATGTGAATAGATTCAGCATTACTAGAACATCTGGACATTGTGTACATTATCCGAGAAGCCCCTAATAAAGCTTCGATAGGAATAAAACCGATATTATCGGTAATCTCAATAGCAATCATTGTCGTTTTAGTTCAGAAGTTAGTGTTGAAAATAAAATCTGCTTGCAACACATGTTGCTCCTAAATTGCATAGAATTCCTAACAATTATCGGTCAGTTGCCACCGTTAATTACTCCATAATGAAATACTCTGTTGTTGCACTGCTTAATGCAATAGTTTCCTTCAAAGAACATTTCCATAACTATGTAATGTTACAAAACCAGGTGAAGTTCAAGCTCCTTAAGCATTGTGATTTTGTAGACCCTATTAAGTATGCTATTACCCCAAATAACGTTTCTTACTTTGTTGCCGCAGATCTCACCACGTTTCTTAAAATCCCTTCTTTCATTATATTATGGATATCGTGGATATTTTTTGCTGTCTGGTTCAATTATATTCCAGTAAATTCTACAAGCGCACCATTTTTGTTGAGGCCAACATATGTGATCTAATAATTACAACAATTAATATTCAAACGAATATAGTTTCAAAGAAATAGGCTTGAAATGTTATGCACAATTTTGTCAAGAAAAATTATGTAAGATGAGCAACAAGAATATTTCAACAACTCCGACGGATTATCATGCAGAGAAACGCCAATGATATACCCGAGGGCTGTCTCTATTCAGCCGAATTAATTTTGCCAATAATGGAATTCGAACATTGCAAAATCAGCAATCTCAATCTTCATGAATGGTGGACTCATTTTCAGTAATCATGGAATCACAAATATCTCTAGCGATATTTAAGGGAAAATTTCAACAGATCTTGCAGGGTGTAAGTAACGGAAGGCTAAAGCTCTACTAAATCAACATAATTGGAGCAAATACCTCGATGCTCATCCAGCATCGAACAAATGCCTAGCTGCCTTTTTGTTCTCTGAGGATATTATTAGAGTTTCTGCAATTGTACGATCAGGCGTATGACTTTCACGTCCTGCGGAAGAACCCAAAATGATACAGCTAAATGTTTTTGAGATAAAATTTCATATGATACAAATTAATTTCTCGCATGAATATTGCCTCAAACATAGAAATATGATTCTTTCTACTATAGATGGATTATAATCGATACTAATTCTCATTGCACGTTGCAGTATTCCAATGTTACTAAGAAGTCAGCCTAACTGCAAACCTTGTTCTCAGCCTTTATCACTTCCTGCCGATCCATTTTGGAATACACTAATCCCGCATGGTCTCCTATTTGGTTTTTAGAATCAGACTGTTAGAGAATGTCCGCAAACGTTACATGTATCTTATTTTTTGCAAAGCCTCCTATAGCCCATACCAGCCAAACAATCTTACAAGATTAAGAAATATTTGAGACTACATTGGTCGACCAGCATGACTAAATTGAAAAATCAGATTAAGATCGACTTTTTGTTACAAAATTGTGTGCGGCTATTTCGTCATCTCGCGATCCGAAACGTTTCACTTCGCCCTTCATGCAATCAGTGTTGAGACATTACTTCCATCCAGCCAGAAAATAGTTCATCATAATCAATGGTCTGCATAATTTCCAATCTCGCATTGTACGAGTCTGGAATCAGTTCTCCACCGATATCGTTAATGCTTTCAACTTTAAACTGCTGCTGAGTCGCTCCGGACTATACGCTACAGCTGCTCCAATATGCTGAATGCTCAGATTGTAGCTTCGTGAACGTTTTGTTCCTTGCTGTTCATGCTCATACTCTTTTTGTATGTTCGCCTGCTTCAAGAGGTTGAAATGAAATTTACAAAAAAAAAACTGAAAAAAGGGCGAAGAGTTCTGTACTGTATAGCTTCTCCAAGTGACTGAGCATTTCGTCAAATTTGCTTCAGAAGTGCTATTGCCACCTAATCCAATAATTCTGGAAGTTTGCACAGACAATGCTAATGCTTCAATATCATAATAAATAAACGGTGTATTATTTCTGAGAATGTAAGCGTGGAAGGATGAGGAAGCAACCTCGATCGCAAATGATCATGTGTGAGGGGATTATTGTTCACCAATATTCATCATTCTCCGCTTTGCATTCGGTTGCAAAATTGTTTTAGCCTCATTCCTCTGCTTCACATTACGTCCTCGGCACTACCTTATCGAGATGAGAGTGACATGGTGAGTCCTGAACCCTGTTGGTTGGAGCAATGTTGAGTCGACTCGTCAACATGGAATGGGAGGAGAACAGCTGTAGTCTTAAGCTTCACAATGTCATGTTCCACCTAAGTACGTGTGTGAGAACGTTTCTGTTAAATCATTGATGGGAAGTGTTGAAAACAGGAGCATCAAAAATTGAACTAGATATGATCGGCATTGCAAAACTAAGTAGAAAAGGCCAAGCCGCCATCGATAAGCCGAACAGTAACTGCTTATATTACTAGGAGAAAAGCGGACATGTTGTGGGGCGGAGTCTGATCTTTTGTTTCGCAGGAATGGGAAATCAAGAAAATGCCATTCCCTTTACAGTTTGCCTGAATTGCGCAGATTTAAATCTCAATCAACAATGAAACAAGAATGCGATTAATTCATGTCTGTGCCCTATATGATGGCTAAAATTGCCCTATTTGGTGGCTAAAGGAATGAAGAATATACTACAATTCTGAATGATCTAACTGTCTCTATGTTCATCGTTATAGAAAGTGATCGGCAGGAAATTCCTGAATCAGGAATGCGGAATTAACGTGAACAACAGTTGGTTGATTTTCGCAAAAACAGCTGCATGAAAATAAACAATGCAGTAAAAAAGATGTCCTGAGAATGGATTTGGAGAAGCCCCGACGGCGGGACAAAAAACGAAAGAGGTTACCAATTGGTAAATAAGGATGCAATAGTCGAGGACACGGATTTATTAAACCATTTCCAAACAGCCGGCGATCGCCTTCTGGCTACGGCAAGACCCACCTCAGAAAAATACCTATACGGGCTAGACGACGAAGAAACAATAGAACGGAAAGGTAAATAGCAGTATGGATTTAGCAATCTTCTATGATAGGAAATGAGCTCGCTTACATAAATGTTATGTCAAAAATCAGTCAGGCGCGGCCTGTTAGAGGAGACTGGGAGAGAGAAAGACGAAAAGGGAATGCTAACTTTCTGACGGAACTGAAATTCTAAGAGCTTAGCAAGCTCAGCAAAAATGATGTATGAAAACCGTTATTAGGAAGCTGCAACCACCAAGGTTGAGGAAGCAAGCTGCAGCCATCAAAACGCCTAAACGGAAGAGCAGCTTGTCAGTCGAAAATTCCAAAAAACCATAATTGGGCAAACGAAAAGCATTGAATTACCACTCAAAATGGGAATGCGAAAAACGGACCAGATCATTCAGCAGTTCTATATGAAACTGCACGAAGGCTGCTTTGAGCACAACTTCATTGCGCGAAAAAACGATTAAGGTTCTTATAGATTTTCTGCAATGGGTTCAACACATGAAAATTGAGAAGACGACAAATATCGAATGATTGACACGCGAAATGTTGTAATGCGAAAGAGAACTACTAATAACAGCACTGAAGAGCTTTTTAATCAACGTTATCCAGCCTCAAAAAATTAATGAAGGATTCGATAACTCGAAATACTCAAACTGCGGAAGAAAGGCACTTCAAACGATATTAAAAACTATTATTCGATATCACTTCTATTGAGAATTTGAAAAAAGTTTTTTGATTGATCTGCGAAAAGACTATGGCTAATCGAATAGAAGCAAAACTTGAAGGATGCTGTGTTCAGAACACTCAAACTAATAGTCTGCTTAATAGATCGATCGTAAGCAAAGATTGCAACTTGCTCTTGTATTTAATGCCTGTGGACGAGGAAGTAGTCTTCAATCGCTTCAGTGGCACTCTCTTATAGAGATCAATTGAGAAAACAACGCAAATTGGCATCTACAGTTTTTTAACACTGAAAGAAATACATGAAAAGTGAAGATTAAGAGTGATTGCACTTGTTTACCGCTATCATTGCAGTTTACAACTCGCATCTGACGAAATAGATCGGTATAGAAATGGATGAATGAAGAAAATGAAGAGAAACCGACAGCCAAAGTTGATAATTTTTAAATTAGGAGACCGGATTGAAAGCGCAAACAAATTTTTACATCTATGCATGTTTAAAAATGCGCTAAAGGACGGAAGCAACCGTATTATGCAGAATGAAACAAAGCTAGAAAGCAGTCTTGAAGAAAAGGATATTTAATGTAAGAAAGAAGCACCTATGAGCTTAACAATGGAGCTTTTCGATAGAAGCATGGTGCTCATGGTTCTTTGCGGTCTAAAAACGGAGCCGAACCCTTGGGAAGTGCCTTCGCTGTTAGCAGTGACAAAGTACAGCAAAGAAAGAATCCTAGCAGGTACAAACGTCGAATGGGAAAGCTAAATATGTGAGTGAGGCCTTAATAAGGAAACTGTTGTCAAATTTTTGTTTCTGAAACAAAATAGGAGCACTGACAACATATGAACAAACATTGCGGTCTAAAAACGGAGCCGAACCCTTGGGAAGTGCCTTCGCTGTTAGCAGTGACAAAGTACAGCAAAGAAAGAATCCTAGCAGGTACAAACGTCGAATGGGAAAGCTAAATATGTGAGTGAGGCCTTAATAAGGAAACTGTTGTCAAATTTTTGTTTCTGAAACAAAATAGGAGCACTGACAACATATGAACAAACAGGTAAGCATAGCACGCGATCACCACCAAAGAAAATCCGACATCAATTGGAAACTCACAAATTTACCTCAGATTGAAATACCTCAGAAGCAGTAAAGCATTAGGCGCTGAGACGATATTAATAGAAATTATATTCTACACTCTGATGAATTGAAAATTTTGCGATTATGGACGATTTATTGAGCAAAGGGGAGACTATTGCAATTTTCGACGACGAAGGAGTCGAGGAAGTTTCGAGGGATGACCTCAATTCAAGCGACAAGGAATAACAAACATCATCAGAGATCCACTTCAAAGCAAAAGAAGGCACAGCAACAGTAGTAGAAGATATTTCATCAGTGAGACGTCTAATGGCGTTATCAACGATGGCAAAAACAATAAGATGAGCTTTGAGACTCACTGAAGTTTAGAGAGGGCGAAAAAAATATCCATGATGGAAGGTGATGAGTGAGTAAGAATGGTTAAAACGGGTGCCACGGATCGACTAAGGAATTATAGGCCGACATATATTAAGGTGAAATGAGCCTCAAAGGAAAACCATAGGAAATGACTCCATCAGAGGACCGGTGAATCGAAACAACTGCAAGCATTATAAAGAATCATTTCTTCGTTGCAAGTGCCTTAATGATTGAAATAAAACTAAATAAAGCAAATATTTAATTATCTACTGATATGCTAGGTGATATTTTTATTAGTTCCATAGTATAGGAAGACACTCTGCACTCTGGATGAGATAAGAGTGTTGGTATTCACCGGTCCACTTGACTTATTGCACTGCCTATTGCCACCGGTTTACAGATTTCACAAGCGGACCGTTTGCAACAAGGAGAGTTCATTTGCATTCCTCGTTGAGCATGCTTGGAACAGGTGATGGAGGCATCGAAATAGAAACACCTCGTCATAGTGTTGTTGTGACGAAGCATTTTTCCTTTCTTTTATGCACTGATCACTAACCATCTCTCTTTAAGCATTTCAATCCACTAAGCCTTTAGTGCATGAGTGTTGGCCACTATGGCTTCTACTGTGATGGGGAAGTGGGACCAGTAGTACGTCGAACAGTATTATACGACGAGAGGTGATCATCGAGCACCGCTCAAACATTGAATGCGACGCTTTTGCCTAGCGACAGCGATGTAATGAAGCGAGACCTTTCATCCTGGAAAAAAGCGAAGCTCCCTAAGACTTTTTCCTTAACGGGACGCTTAGAGTGTGTGACTCGATAGTGCGACTTCCCGCAGTTGACGCTACAATACTTCCAAGGAAAAAATATAAACAAAGTGGAAAACCTTCACATATTTCGTGTTGAAGTGGAAATCAATCTGTCATGTTTAACGAAAGATGGATATCATTTTATCGTGTTGAACTTACTGGGATCGTAACTGGAACGCTTTTGTTGCATCTTCTAAGTAAAGAAACGGATGAGTTATGTTAAATTCATTTTCCTACGACTTTCCGACTTTCGCATACAATGTCCAAAAATGTACAGTCGTTCTAATGGAAGGATGCTACAACTTCTTCGCCTCTGGTTTTAGTTACGACGCCTTCCTTTTCCTCTTAATTTTTAATACAAAATGATAGATGGCACATCATTGGACAAATATTTCTGGAAGGCAATACAGCAGCAAACGAACCTATTGCCATATGGTATCGTTTTGGGAGAAATGTGCTCCGCAAAATTCTTTAAATGAAACCCTATGGTATCTGGTTGAAAAAAAATGGAAATGGAAGGATAGACGTGACCGCTGATTTGCGCGTTTTGCTGGAACAATCGCTTTAGGGGAAATAACTAGCTTAGTCACACGCACGTCGCTGATCATCTTGAACCCAATAGTAGTAGACTTCTCGTTAAGTTGAAACTGGAGTTTAGCGCCTGACGGATAAAGCGAAACATGGGCAACGGTTCAGTCGCTTTAGTCATTAGCCGCGTGAATGATGCCTTCTGCAAAGAAACGTTGTTTGAGCCTCGTTCACTGTTTAATGCTCATGGACAAGTGTTCGTTTCTAGACACATATGCTAGTCTCAGATTTCAAAATGTTCAAAATGATTTCTTCAAAACTTTACACTGTCTGCGAGTTTTTCTTGGGGGGGATATGGGCATCGTTCGATGCGATGACGTTTGTAATTATGACAACCGAATTGTCGCCTCACTTCAACATAGCTACTAGTGTAGAATAATGCTCTTGAAGTGCAGAATGTTGTATCTGCCTACTACTGATTAGTCCACCAATTATAGCAGCTTTAGGGAAAAGGAAAAACTGCACTGGTTTTCAGGATGCTCCCAAATGTGCAGTGCTGGCATATACAACTTAAAGAGACAAAAAAAGACATGTACGAGCGATGTAATGTTGAGCGTTTCATATTCGTGAAAAGGCAGACGGCCAGAATGTATTGCTCCATCTTGCTCCTCTGTTGTTAACAAGTCCCTATCGTTAATTTGTTAATATCACTGGCGAAAGTCCCATGACCATTCAAACTAACTGAAATTCTGATATTATGGAATAAATTCGCCGACCTCGTGAGGGTTATTAATAACGAACTATATTGGCGACATCTGAAAAGAGTAGCTAATAGAAAAAACCTTTCGAGAGAGCCGATCATTTCCTATAGAGCCGATCCACTCTATCGGTTCATTCGATTGCCCAAATATTCAACGACACTATCAAAAAGTCGAAATAAAGTTTCCTTGCTAAATTTTAAACCATCTTTAGCGTTGTATTGCCGGAGGAATTTTTGGGTGCGTTCATTCATCAAATTCACTCAAATATGTTTCAAATTAAATATATAACATACGTTTACATGTATTATAACTTCTTTCTTTTTTTTTTCACAAGAAACGTCCTAAGAGTGCTCATTTTGCACTTTATGACGCAAATCCCATGAAATGTATTTGAGTTATATTAAGCGAATGAAATTGTAATGACTTATGCACAAAAATTTTTCATCGTTTTTTTTTTCTCCATAAATTCTTAGTAGAGTTCTATGCGTAAAAGTACGAAAAGCACTAATTGGGAGCATCTGTCATATATCGTATTGCCAGAAGGGAATACTTTTTTTCTAAGACGATAGAAATGAATCTGCAAATGTCAACGATTACGATAATAAAACATATCAACAATGTACGATAAATAAAACATATCAACAATGTACAGAATATTGCGAGAAAAATGTGGAAATTTAATTAGTGGATCCCATTTGTTAGAGCCGACTGTTTAGTCCAGCTCAAATTTAGATGATAGTCATTGTTTGATGATCAGTAAGAACTTTTCAGGCAAACAAAATCCTTTGCTTATCGAATAATAATGATCTTTATTCTGAGTTAGTGTATGGAAGGGTAGCCCTCATGAAAAGTAGCACCCATGGTCCGAAATTTATGTTTCATATTGATGCATGAGCTCCCGCCAGGAGCTCCCATGGCTCCCTGCGGGTGGGAGGGGGGAGGTGGGGGAGAG
>QEWY01000129.1:160092-219057 GCA_006503575.1 Baylisascaris schroederi | reverse complement strand
TGGACTCCAAACAATAATCTAAGTCCGGAATAAAATAGTTAGCTGCAACATTTGAAATCAATGTTGCGTTTAGACGATCATTCTGGTGCGCTTTTTAGGCGTTCTGCACTACATAGGCTCAATAGCTCATGGTACATAAACGAGGGGTGGTGGCGAGTAGAAGCATCAGAAGACTGAAATGGTAAAGGATTTGTTCCTCAAGCAAAGCCCCACAAGTGATCGTTTCGAGGTGGCCTCATAATCACCCTGCGATTTATAGTTCTCGAAGAAAGTAACACCACTCTGCATAAGTTGAGCCGTCGTACGAAAAAGTAATACATTTTTCATGGCATGCATAGTAAGGTTACAGTAAAGTTTTTTTTAACGACTACAGCAACGTTTTCTGCGAAATATTAAGCCACACTTACAGTATAGGCATGACGTAACTGTTGTGCAAATGTCGTATTGCACCAGTTTCGTGGAAAAAAGTACAAACGCATCGAACGTTTTCCGGCTTCACTCCTATCTGAAGTATGCTTTAGTTTTTTTCTGAACTGGGAATTACTGCGTTATTGTGCTTCTCCAATTTTAATTTCGAACGTTCAATGCCGATTTATCTGCGATCATTGGCATTCGAAATAGATAAGGTATTTGTTTAAATATAAGGTGCTAAATATTGCATTTTAGATCTTTAAAAGCATCGTCAGGGATAATGGTTTATTTCATGTTCATCTCTTTGGTTGACAGCTCTGGAGTGGGTGGTTGAATGAGGGTTGTAGTCGTGGTGGAGTGCTTTATAAACCATAGAGAGGAGCGGTGTGGGCTAGGTGAGGTTGTTGATGAGCCACTCACAAATGGAACATAGCGTCATTGGTTGGGGCATAGACGAAAGCGACATTCGTCAACAGGTATGAAGAAAGTGGCGTATTGCGTGTCCTCGCAATTGAACAAACATTAAATGTGATCCCTATTGTGGGCACTCTCCGACCTGTTACGTTGCTTGTTTGCCTCAACATGCGGCCCTCCACAACGTTGCACTCGATCTATCT
Organism: Baylisascaris schroederi; assembly: GCA_006503575.1. Taxonomy (NCBI): domain Eukaryota; kingdom Metazoa; phylum Nematoda; class Chromadorea; order Rhabditida; family Ascarididae; genus Baylisascaris; species Baylisascaris schroederi. The sequence continues at coordinate 218,029 of QEWY01000129.1, read as the reverse complement.
TTTCCTTCTATTCTTGCTTTATGAAGTAACTGCAGCAAAAAGTAAGTTCATTACTCTATATTAGATTGAAAATATGATTTGAGGTTTTGAAAAGTCACGAAAATATTGTCGTATTTTCGTGGTTACCTCAGATTGTCTTCATTTGCCTCTCACTTTTCTTAGCTATCGTTCTCATTGTTCCCGTTCAAAAAATAGCCATCTCACAAATTACGCAGCAGTGAGGACTTATTGCGGTGGCAATAAAACCTCACAAGTGGAGAATGAAGCAAGACTCTTAGTAAAAAAACTTTAAGGTCAGTTCTGAAAAAAGAGAACTAATCGATGTGAAACATTCAGCGTCGCACATCCTTATACCGCAGAGGATGAGCTAATGCTTTAAAAATTTGCTAATGTGAGAATTGATGACTGCTGTGTGGGACCAACCTAAAAGAAGGAAATGTTCGTAAAAATTATTTCAATTTTTCTACAGCAAAAAAAAGGGCAAATTTCTATCGTCTGCCTCATATGACCACGCGAGCACACTATTCCGCACTCTGCTTCGTACCAATAGGACGTAGGGTCATAGTTGTGGAGAAGCTGACAGGGAATAATATGCCTTAATAAAGTTTGCTGTAAAAGTAGTACACCTTGACACTGATTGCTAGAGAATAGTATGAATAGTGGTTGACATGGAATAGTATACCCTTAATAAATCATATCTGTTAATAAGTTGAATATTTTTATAAATGTTTATCGACATTGAAAAGAAAAATTTTTGCACAGTTAGTATGGTCTATAAGAGTTTTGGCTAAAACATGGCTAAAACAATGCACGGAAATGGGCCTCAGTACCCTACAACGATTGGGGTAAAACCTGGCCGAGAATGGCGAGGATGAGACCAAAATGGAAATGCATTGTGGCGGACAGCGTGCACAACGTTCGATAATCCGGCCTATCAAGTGATCAAGTGATAAGAGTTTTGAACAAACGACGAAAGAGTGCTATAAAACGTCTCGTCCTCAATTTTGCACTTTGCAAATAAGATATGTACTTTGTGCTTATATATGAATCATTCATTGCCTATGAACAGAGTGTGACATTTAGAACAAAATTAGCAATTTCCTTTGTTAGATTTACGAATGCAGCCGCAGCCTTTCAAGGCAAAAACAATTTTCATACGATTTGAACTTCCTGTTCAAGAAATTAAACTTACGACCGGCTGAGGGAATTGCGCAGATTGCCTCACGCAGTGACATTCTAAAACTTGTTGGTCGAATGTCAACTGAGCGGCATTCTTGATGTGTTTCTGAATTGAAATAACTTTGAAAGCTACTTCCTTTGAGAGTGATAGGATATGTAAGTGTAGATGTGGGAAAGCTCGAACTTTTCTTGCCGTCTTATTGGCCATCTTTCACGTATCAACGGTTTTTCAACGATACCAGTGAACTCCGATAATAATCGAATGGCATATTTTAGAATATGTTCATCCGAACGATTTCTCTTTCATCCATCATGAGGGATAATAGCACAAATGTATCACTAAAATACATTGTTTTGTTAGATTGAGTATTTTTCTATGAGCTGAATACTTAAGTTTCACAACTGTTAGCGCTAATTAATTTAGAGAATTAAGGAACATGGTTGAATCACATCTTCTATGAGGAACCTAATTCTGTCATGTTCCATGGTGCACCAAGTTGGGGAATCGTAAATCTCGCCATCCAATTTGCTCATCGTTTCTTCCTCTATCAAGTCTACAATTTGTGTAGCACTGTAAACGCTTGTTAAGTTGCTTAATTAGAGAGGTGAAGTGATTTCGTTTCTCTTGAAATAGATTTCCAATTATGATTTTTTAAATAGATATAAACCTTCCTTATCATCTAATATTAAGCAAATTTACAGATCGTTGCTACAGTTGTGCGTCGTCCAATATGCAACGGGTAAATGAATTGGAAATCTATTCTATTAACTTTATCATTATACCAATTTCTATTTGTGTCGTATTTCAAGTGTGGAAAAAGCTGCAAACTTGTCGTTAGAAAAAATCAAATGCATCCATTTTGCTGAAATCGGATTTCCGACAGTGAGGTGCAATATTGGAGCAGAAAAAAAAAGCAACGCAAATAGCAAACTAGATTTCTACGATGAATAGAATGTTTGTCGTGTAAATAGTGCTTAAAGAAAGTGGGAATTTATCTCAATGAATCCACTCCGGGAGTCCTTCTCACTAAAAGTGCATATTGAATTTTCGGCTGCAATAAAGTCACAACTGGAGAGCAGAATCTGAACTTCCTGTAATATGTCTTGCAAATGAAAAACCTTATTTCCAAAATCTATCAGTTTCTTGAATGAAAACCAAAAAACAACTGCCAACGACATTACATTTTCCTTTGCTTATATTAGTTAATTGGTATTTTATTACTAAGCTGTAAACATAGGCTGTATAAGCTGCAAGCAGCATTAAAACAACTTAATGTCTGAAATACTACAGGATTTTCTGAATAGGAAGCGTGGTCCACAAAAACGAATAGCAGAACCAAAAATGTTTGATAACTTCTGTGATCTCGATGTTTGGATTATTAAACAGCGGAGTTCAATCGATTGTGATGGTGCGTGTTTCAAGTGGCAACAAATCGTCAACAATTCCGGTAAGCGAATCTTGCAAGGATCACATCCGTTTACAATTAACATCCACTAGCAATAAATAGCTACCAAAGGATCCCGGTATCTGCAGATATCACCAAAAAGCTGCATTTTGAAATATTCGGTATTCTGCAGTGAATAGTTTTGGTGCAAGGATTTTAGAAACTGTGTTTACTCGTTTCCACCGTCATGTTTTTTCTAAGGTATTTCTATACAACCAAAAATATCACCATTGAAGAGCTTTTTTACTTGAGACTAATGATACAACGGAAAGGTAATTAGTGTCTGAATGCATAGACCCCACACCTTTTGTCATCTTTGTCCTCGTTATTGCAATTTGGTGCTACTTCGTCGGAATGCTTCGAAATATTGAGTACGAAAATTTTCATCCAAATTTACTAAATTAAAAGGTAGGTAATAGCTAATGTCTATGTTTGCAGCAATTGATAGTCAAAGATTATCGTAGGCCACAATCCATTGCATGCTATCATATTCAAATTTTTTACTCATTACCATAATATCATGTGCGATTCGTGCATGTTATACTTTTAGCGGATTAAAATTGAAATATAGATGCTTAAAATTTTACTTTTTTGGCAAAATTTATCGTATCGCAACTATCAAGTATTGCTATTCTTTGTACTCAGAGGAGTTGCTCCAAGGATATTGCTATGAATGCTTGATCCATTGCCATTTCTCTTTGCCATTTTCCTACGGTAGCAACCGAGCCACATCGCATATTTGCTTCTGTGTGTTCAACAAAATCCCAACATATACGTAGAAAAGTAAGACAAAAAATAATTGAAAATCCAATCGATCAAATTGCAATGAAGAACGGCATCCCAATAATGAATTTTTTGGTGGCGCATTTGTCATCTTTTTTCTCCTCTTGTAAGCTGCATTTATGGAATGACCTCAGTGAGCTGTTTTCGTAATCTGGCAATGACTTCAAGACGTTCTATGGACAGCCGAATTTCGCTTGAGAATTCAGAATAAAATTTCTGAAGAAAGTAATTTTTTCTAAAGTAGGTTGAATACCTGATTCAGGATACAACAAATACATCAAGATCAATTCAGGTTCGTTTTCATACATGACACTGCGATCTTGCTACTCATCGATGTTTGATCCCGACGATTCAGCCACCGCAGCAGAGCCACATGGATCCTACTGCTCTAGCAGGTAACTCGTCTCAAAAATACTTCATAATCGTAATCGAGTCGTGATTTTCCCATGAAAACCCATCTGAATAATTTTAGAGTTTGAAGTGAATTTTTCCACACAAGAAACTATGAGGTAACATAAATATTGTCAATTGGTTAAAACCTCTTCATTGGGTTTCATTCAATATTTTTCGGGTTTTCTTTTAATCGCAGCGCTTGACTTTTTTATTTGTATGAAAATTTGCCGAAGTAGGCGACCTCATTGAGTTATTCCGTTTGATTTCAATCGAGAAAAGCACAGCAGTGTTGTAACCTCATGTTCGAGTAAATCGATCCATTCCAATTTGTTTCTTCAAAATCATGAAGCAATAGCTGGCAGAATAGTGCTAGCAACTTTGCAGCGCAGTAAAACTTGCGTTCGTTCGGAATTTTGCAATATTTGTTTAGTTAATAATCTATTACACGTTTTTGGCATATAGCCGATATTGAACCTTGAATGGATTTGCGTTGTTGCAGACTCTTTTTTATTTTGTATCGATTTGTATTTTGAATAATAGATTTTTTTTTGTATTGACTCTATAGTAGTAGATTCTCATTATCACAATCGCCTCACTACCATAGCAGTGAAGTGACTTAAATTTGGAAATTAGTTGATCTTGTTTTGTTCGTAACTGCAAGAAATTATATAGACTACGAGCGGGTTCCAACCTGTCTCTCTCATTTTCCGAGTTACACTTATATCCACTCCGCCATTGCCACATCTTTCATCTTTCTCCAAAGGCTTTCATGAGCGATGCTTTCAGCAAGCGTTTTAAAATGTAGAACGCCATAATATTTTTAGCATTTGGAAATATTATGTTTTAAAACTCATGCTATGACGTCATAAAAACTGCTTATTCATCATCGCAATTATAGTTCAACGGCATTGGATTGTCTCGCTGAAGCGAATGTATTAGAGCATTCTTGTTGGTGCCAAGGTGATTATTGCAATGGGTCGTTGATGATATTGCCGAGCTTCTTCTCGAACTTCGCACTCTTATATCTACCGCTTGTGTTCAGATGACGTCTTCCTAACGAACAATACCAGCCGATTGTTTTGTCGTGCTGCAAATCCTATCGACGATCTCGTACTCCTGGAAGTTTTTTTTTTAGATTTCTGGAATGTATCCACAAAGAGTCTATGCATCCTTGGCAAAATCGATGTGCTCTTAAAGACTGTGTTCGTATGCTTTGGGTGTCTATTTTTCATAGTTTTTGAACAATCTTTTTAAATGAATTCCTCGTTTGGGTAAAAAAGCTTACTATTTGAAGATGTAATTGATGATTTTTGTGTTTTTCTTGTATAATGAATGATTATCGCTTATTTAATAGCACTTTATCATTGTCAACTGGGTGGTTGTGAATTGATGTCTGGGTTACGGCTTTTGCTTTTTTTATAGGATGATTCGTATAAAATATGAGATAACAACATCTTCATCCGTCTAGAGAGTTGAGGAGATATTTGCAAATTATATTGTTGTGAATTTATATTTACATCATGATTTTTCGATTCAAATTCCTTCGAATTTACCATATGAAATGAAATTGAAAATTTGTCAACTCATTCACTTCACCTCTCATATCAATGTCAAATAAAACCATCAATGAGGTGACTTCGTGAAATCTAAGGAAATGGTGCAAAAACATTTTTCTCGAATATTCATATGAATGAACAATGCTGATATTAATTGAAATATCGAATAAAGCTTGCCACAAATTATTATTAACCACATCCAACAACAATGATTGCCCTAGTCAAACCTTTTTCTCATTAGCGTTATTAGTCATCTCAATAATGCTTCCTTTTCCGATGGGAAATTTCATATCTCTTTGATGCTCTCATATGAGCAAAAATTGAGCTCAAATATGTTAATAAATAAAGCAATTGAAATAAAAATGTTATGCGTCTATATTCTAGAACATACAACAATGATATAATAAATTCAATATGAATTAGGCTTGAATAAATGTTGATTATTTCAGTGATGAATTATTACACATGATTGTGAAATATAAGCGATATACGTGTCGCCATTCCACTTCAGCATCAAAAATTCCATGTGAACACCTTACGGCATTGATGAGCTGTTCAGACTGTCGTCCAATTTAAAGATCGAAGCACAAAGTGCTGAAATATGAAAACCGGAAGATATTTTCTGACAGTTAGATTGTTTGAATGCATCACTAGCTCGATGTGTTTTACACGGCTACTATCGACTTCATTGCGACAATAATAAAACTAAGTTCATCTGGGAAGATATATTAAAGGCGTCTCGATTAGTGATGTCTGCGTGAATTCAAATCAATCAAATTCAATTGAGATCGCCGCCAATTGTTGGCAACAATCACTTCTCATCAACAATATGAACTAAGTTCGGCAATATACAACTGTTATCTTTTAGCACATTCCTATCACCTCTTTCTGAAAACGCCCTCACTCGCTTCCACCATTGTAAAAATCTATATTTCTGCTTATCGAAGAAAATTTTCAATTTTTATTAACTCATTTTTGGTTCTTCCTTTATGATGTTTGCAAGAGATGCATCGAAATTCTAAAAGACCACTCGCAATTGGTCTCTCATTTCAGTTGAAAATTACCTTCTTGAGGATTCACATGCCTCATGCAACTTTATTGTAGTAGACGATATCAAACAACTACCAATCTATATTAAATCCCTTCGACGAGGTTTTCGATACTAAAAGAAATCCCCATTGATATCAATCGTCTGAATTTTATTATGAAGGGATAAGTGGAATTCATAGATCTCAAAATTATCATCGTATCTATTCTACGCTAAATCCTTAAATCTTATGATGCTAAACGACTATTGTTTAAAGATGAAAGAAAGCGTTTAGCGATAGACAAAACAATTGCGAGTAGAAATATTTGAAACCGTGAAGAAAAAAATCTTTGTATTCAAAATGACGCGTCGTATATGTCGCATCTGTTAAACGTCGTTCTGAAATACCCCTAAGATTCATAGCTAACCCGATATGTTGTCTTGGTGAGAAAAGCGAATTATTGGTTAGTACCATTTTAATATCTCCTAAAATTTTGCTTTTCTTCGATATTATATTATTGCCTTATTTCTTTTCTTCGATGTTGCATTATTGCTTTATTTGCTCGCATCAATTAATAATCATAAACGGTTTATGTTTGAAACGAAAATACGGATGTCATTCAAACAATGACTGTATTGAAACGGCCCTGTTTCCAACGTTTAATGCGATCCATGTAAATCCGATTTGAAAGAAATCACTTCCTGAGGGCATTTTGCTTAAAATCCAGAAAAAATGAGCATATGCGTGAATGTGAAATCCCAATTGAGTGCTGTCAAGCGGAAATTCGCACCTATTAAATTATATCATTTGTTTATTACAAGTTGAACTCGATGTGCACATAACTGCACATTACATTCGTAATTCCTTTATTTTTGCTCATATTTTGTATGCTACTATTGTGATGTTGTTGGTTTCGTTCCGTCATTACCACGTTGGAAACTGATATAAATTTCTTTGCTAACTACAGCGATCGTTGTTGTCACTGATAATGATACAGAATCCCAAATATCTCTCTATATTCAGGCTTTACATTGGCAATGTTAAGAACCCTAATTGTTTTCGCCATCTCCTTACGACTGGGATCAACATGTAATTCAGCAGAATCCTTTCCTAATGCCACTGCCTTCAATCTACATCATTACTCATGTATGCATGAATGTAGGTTTTTTTTAATTTTTTATTCCTTTTTGCGTTGAAATTTTCTTTCGTTTTATTTAGGATCTGACAAAACTTGTTTCGGCGAACGTTAAAATAACCGCTGAAAGAGAATTAATTTGTGACGGGTAACTTTTTTATTCCCACGAAAACGGGGAAGCTCAGAAGATGCTGAAAAAGGGGTTGTTATCTATGCGAGAGATATTGCATTAACTACCCCCTCCCCTCCCAACTAATTCAAGATTCAGTTCTTGCGATCTGCAAAGTCAGATGCAATGCCTACACAATGGGTGGGTTATTATCTACTAACTTTTGCCGTCGTACTGCAATTACTCATCACCGTATACAGTTATTAAAAATCTTTTAGTAGAAAATGGTACACTTATGATTACATCAATGGGTGTTTCAAGCAATATTGAACGATCCTACCCTATTGATATGAACCGAATTGTGTCACTAACGATGACGATGAATAATACAGGTGTTAAGGTAAGCAATCATATTTCCATCGTGAAAATCATAATTAACATCTTTCTAAACGAAATAAACCAGATGGAATCGATTATGCTAGAACGGTGTCCTCGAGTCGATGCAAATGAAACGAGATGACCACTTGGTACTGACCTAGGAATCTTATGTTATATTGCACGGTAACATTAGACGAAACCATTTTAGACGAAACCGTTGAAGAAAGCAAAAAAAAGACATAGTAAAAAAAAACGATTTTGAATCGATTAGTCAAAGCTCCCGTTCATTGGGTATGACATTATTGTTGTATTTCATTTTTATGTGGAATTTCCTGTATCGCTTGGATTAAACACTCGAGAATTATTTCCTGTATATGAGTAGCCGTTGCTTATAGCTACTTTTTTGTTGGTTTTAATGATTTTGTTCACTGAGAGATCAAGAGTGCAATTTTTTGTTTCATAGATACGATTTAGCGCTCTATAAGAACGGTTTCTTCAGGTGCACAAGATATTACTGGATATTGAAGTATTTGTATGGGAAAGACTTTAAAATGGACAATGTGGTTGGGAAAAATTGCCCACATTTGGATTCACGTAAGCATGTTTTTTTTGTTGATTTTCTTGGAATATTTTTTGCTCAGTCCGTAATTCCTCTTCCTATCTTCTTTTTAGCATAATATTGGCGTTCATGCTATGCTTTCGAATCACATTTTCATTTTATTTCTACTTACGATATCGCGGGTCATCATCGATATATCTCGACGTATTTATGCTTCACACTTTCAAATAGATTCTGCTTCCTGTCGATTAATTACCACGATAGCCGTTATAGAATATTACTGAAAAATACGTGCATATCCAAATCATGTCTAATAAGTAAAAAAAAAAAAAATCTAAGATCACTGTTGATCACACTTTGAAATTCATATGATGACAGCAGAAACTGTATGCTGGGTTCGGCTTCGAATTTTCTTTCATAAAGGTAAATAAGTGCAGCAAGATGTAGCGAGGTACAAACATTATGCTCCACAAAGAAAGAATACGCAACCATTCGATTGCTCTGTCTAATTTCCTTCCCTTCATTAGCAGTACACCTGGTAACCTTTATTACTTCTTCTCTATTTAACAATATAAGTCTTCACATGTATAATTGTTATATCGTTATAGAAATGTTAATCTAATAAGAAAACGTATTGTTCAGGGATGACTTAGATGGATGCGAAATGATGAAGTGCCCACTTGAGTGTTTCTCGATGGTGCTGTAAGTGCTAATTCAATTTTAATTATTTCCAAACCAAATAGAATATCGTTCTCTTTCAACTCAACAAAAGGAACATTAATCTCGAAATGTTAGATGTTGATTTCATAGAATTAGAAGTGGATTTTCTCATTTGCGAGAACACAATTGTTGTTTTATATAATTTGCGAACACAATTTGCAACCAATGCATTCACATGAAAAGAGAATATTGAATAGAACAGAAAGCCTAATAGGGAAATGAATAAAACTGACAACGATCAGCGATCGACGACAGGAATTACACTTTCGCATGCAATGGTAGGACGAACCGAATCACAGATGCTCACTTCATCGTGAAGCAGTTGCGATTAAGTGGTGGTTCAAACCGATATCCGCACACTTATAATATTCGACATAAGCAAGGTGATCGAACATCAAAACAATAGAAAATCTTCAGAAAATATGCATATGATCAGTCATGAAAACGGTACAAATCGGAACGGTTTGCAGTGACGGAAGCGATTTCATGCATGAGCTCATGCTTTAACGCTGAATTCCTCGTAATTTTTGAATGTCACATAACTTACTGCATAATTTTGTCACATAGAAGTTTTCAAATCGAATACTGCGCACTGCAGATTAAAAAATCGGCATTTTTCTCGAACTAAAGGATCGAACCCCTACTCCTCTTACAACAGCAGAACAAACTTCACGAAACACTTCTCAAATAGTGGATTTTTCCAGAAACTTTTTTTTTCCCACTTAGGAAATGGAAAAATCAGCATTTCTTCGCATTCGAATTCATTTCAAAAAATCTCCTATTTAGTTCCCAGTTGTCCTTATCAAGACTTGGTTTCGGTCTCTACCGAAACAAAGAAGTCTCCATTTATGAATACTGCCGGCAATTCCGTTCAGAAATTATAAGCACATCGTATTAATAACCACTGTTCCATTGTTCAAAAAAAAAATCCCAAAAACCGTGCTCCTCGGTTGAAAAAAATGAAATGTTGCAGAGACTCTACCAGTTGAAGATGGTAATCAAGAATGGAGATCGACCGAAGGGTGTACAACTTGCCGATTACGTGCCTCCATTGTTGGGTTGCACCGTAATTCAGGCCGCTTTATTGTAGCATCTATGCTCATAGAAATATCACTTCCCACTCAACAACAACGGTATACCTCAAATGCATAATATGAGTCTTAATTGAAATATTAGAAGTAATTCGGTTATTTCGATGATTATTCCCCGAGTCGTCTTTCTCAACCATGCAACAACAACAAAAATCTTTCCTCTCAGCGGTGAAACTTATACTTTAGTGAGTCCTTTTACACCAAACAGGAGACCACCTCCTCGAATTCTTAGGTGAGGGACCACTTCTTGAAATTCCCCGGCACAGGTCACTTTTCGAGATTCTTAGATAAGAGACCATATTGTCATTTCATTCACGCATTCCTGTGTTCTGCAGCACCACCATATATGCACTGCAACCGATAGAACTCATATAAACCGAATATATGTATGACGTGCAGAATAGTGACGTCTATTAAACAGAATGCTGAAACAGCGTCCTGCCAACATTTCCACTTATTCCCTGAAGTTAATCCAATAACATGAAAATACCATGAGGATATTTCTGTACATACGTTATTTCTATACCAATTAAAATTGTTAACAATCAGAATATGCAACATATGTCTGTAGCGCTAAAAGCAACGTATAACAGATGCCTAATCGATTGGTGTCATACAAAAAAAATAACGCAAACAAGGGCCATATTACCATCTTTTTAGGATTAGTGACAAAAACCCGTTCACATCATAATGGAAAATACGGAAAATAAACGAAAATTTTCATAAAAATCAACAAAAATACCAACGACCAACGACAAAGCTTTGTACAACGACCCGAATAACTCATAAAGCAATAAGAACCACTTTCATAATCTGCAGCTCCTCGGTAATGTGTTAAACCAAGTTGCGCCCATGGCACTAATCTCTTCCATCCATTGGCCAAGTTATCCACACAAACATGGTAATTCATCCCTTCTAAACCACGAGGGGACGCCCTCCCTCCTCCTGTTCGAGGATAAACTTGCTTTCCCTTCCCACCACCGAAAAAAAAAGACGTTCCTCCATCCTAAATCATCTCACAAGCGAGATTTTTGCAGTATCTTCGGAATAACGTTTCAAGAAGAGAAATTTCGTAGAAATTTCAATAAAAAATTCCACCATTTTCATAGAAAGAAGTGGAGCAATAGTTGGAAATTCGGACAGGAAAAATTGACAGCCATAATCACAAACAAAAAACTCCCTTAATATTACAAATATTTAAAAAAGAAAACATTACCCAATATAAGCGGAAAGAACAATCCTCTGAAAGCAATTGCAATGGACGTAAACATCGCTAGACGAAAGATTAGAAAAAAAAAATTAAGGCGAGTTCATTCATATATCACTTTCAAGTGTATTTCCATAGAAACCGATAGTGTACCAGCATAAAAGAAAAATACCAAATGATAACACATCAATTAATTCGATAGAAACCCGATTCGTAATGCAACAAGTATTTGAATTAAACTAAGAAACAATTTCAACTTCAACCTATAGAGTCAACCGTTTATTCCTTACACGACTCGAAACAATTATATGAAGAAGAACGCGGAAAACATTGTGCATCGATACTTGCTCCATTTTAACCTATCATAGATTATAAAATTAAAAAATGATACTGAATAAACTTTTTCAGATATTTTAAACGAGAAACCTGAGTGAATAAAAACCTCGAATGAAAATTTTTACCAATGATTCACACCAAAAAACTTACATATTTTTGAGGCGTGTAGGCACATAAGCGAAACGTTATTCTTTGGTTAAAAAACTAGGGCATTATAAAAAAAAGAAAACAATTTCATTGAAGATGAGAGGAATTATCTTTTTTTCTTAAAATCCTCAAGAAATCAAGGAAGGAATTATGTTAATCTCAAAAAATTTGAGCCAAGAGGAAGAAAATGAAGAAAAAAAAATTATCTCATAAGCTCACTCCAAAATTCAACTCGCACAGCACATCGATTTTCAAATCAAATCCACTCATTTTATGCTATTCAACATCGGTATATCCGAAATGCAATATTGTTCACTAAATAAAAATTTGGACCCGAATTTCCCTCATATAACTTCATGACAGATCATCGATAAATTCAGTGTTCGGATACTTCAAAGAAAGATCCCTCCATTGCACAATAATTGAGTCAGGTATACGTAAATAATAAAGTATGAGTGCTGATAATGATAAGCTCTTTACACGGCAAATACTTTCAATAAAGAATATACGTGTATCGCGTAGACGGAGAAGATCGAAAATTGCGGCTGCAAAACACACAGGTATGCACGTACCTGGACCGTTACATAATAAAACATCCGGCCTGAAAGAAAGAAAATTGAATAAAAACGATTTTAAGAGTGCAAATCTCAACATCAAAAAACATTCCACTTATATGTGTCTCGGCATAGTAATCGACGACAGTTTCAGGTACTCAAGGCTCACGTATGAGTGCAAATTCCAATATATCCTCATACTGAATTTTTTATTCAGTTTTGAGATTTGCACTGAGATTTGATGCTGAGATTGTTCCATACTGAGATTTATTGTTCCATACTCACGTAATGCAAATAAATCCTCATACTGAAATTTTTTTATTCAGATTGTTCCATACTGAGATTTTACAAATTCCAATATATCCTCATACTGAATTTTTACAATGCAAATTCCAACATACTGAATTTCCGTTTTTCACAATTTCCGTTTTTTTTTTCCACGAATCATACAATGTCGGGCAACATCAAAAAGTAGTACATAATAAGTGTTGGTAAAGAAACAATAAAGGATGCATATAACAATTCAAAATGGAGCATAAATACATCAAGCAAGAAATGCAATATGTGTACAAACCTTTCCTTCCACACCACTACGAAGCTATGCATCAAAGCTCGAAGTGTACTCAATACAGCAGTGAAGTAGCTTTGCATCACCTCACGACTTCGTCGAATACGTATCACCGTAAATGAACCATCACCACGTGAACTCTCCAAATCTAACACCTCAAATATACTATTCATCAGCACCATTCAATATTTAATGTGGTCATTTAAATTGTGTATTTATTCTCTAAACCACTGCTCGGAATTAATAGAAAAGTTTCCTTCATGCAGATACCAAATAAAGATGATGCGAAAAAAATAACACAAAGTTAAGCTATTAGCTCAAGCATTTTGGTTCTTAAATAGATGTGATGCCTCTCATTCCCTTTCCCCACTGCACTCAAAATTGGGAACCTTTTTCTCCACTCATAACGTGACCTCGGGAAACCAGTTATGTCCTATGTTAGTGAATATGTTTAATGGAAAACAAGTTTGTGGCTGAGGATTTATTCAAGATGCCATTATATATGAATACATGTTAATAGATACGATTTTTTGTTATTGATTCTTGCATATGCGTGCCAATCCCTATTATGTAGTCCTTAACAAATAGTTACGCGACTAAGTAATACAGCGTGCTGTCATATATTACAAAAGAGTCTCTGCAAACATCATCTTACATACACTAATATATAGTGAGAATCATCGAGGATCACCTTGAATCACCCATTAGTGTTAATGCTTTAGCTTCCTCAGGCAGTGAGAGTTTAGGTCATATTGAAGGCTACAGTAGCGTTCAAATTACGATTCAGAAAACCTTTCGAAGGAATCATGCCTTAGAAGAGTTGGTTTCATGAAAGTTATACATACAAAACATATATTCAAGCTAGAGAAATGCATATAGTAAAGTCCAAAACATATAGTAGAGTCCAAAACGTTCGAAGGTATCACGAAGCTAGAGAAATGCACACAAAAGGAATTATCCTCTGCTTGCTTACAAATTTTCATGAACCTTTTCAAAGATAAAGGGTGCAAAAAAAAATTTAAGGAAAAGAATGGAGGAGGGAGAGAGGGAAGGAAGAAAATTTGGAATAAATTGCTTGATTTATTTCTTATAAATCAAAAATCATAAAAGAATAGAAAATATACCAAATTATACCTTTTTCTCGCTTAACGTATCCGTTTCTGCAATTATATATGTACGATACTTGTAATGACTACCGAGTGCACCAACCAATGGTAGCATTTCAGTGGTATGACCTCCTATAAAAAAAAAAACGAATAATAATTCAATCCCATTGAAATTTATTGAACAACAACGATGAACTACTTTTGCAAGATCTCTTAAATGAAGTTAATCTTTACGGTAGGGTAAGGTAAGGATTAAAAACATGTATATTTTGCATTCAGGGGTGTGTTTACAGCCAACCATCAGACCACAGAATAGACGAATCACAGTTCAAACCATATAATCCTCAAAACCATAGAAGAACTAGAAAATTAATTAACGCAGAGTTTATGAAGCGACGCTAACTTGTTTGTCTTTAAATGATCGAAAATAGTTCGTATTCATCGCTTGCATTGTATACATAAAAAGGCAAATTTTTTTTAGTGATTGCAGATAACGCCTTTTTAGAAAGCATTAATTATAAACATGCTAAACTTTAAAATACGATTGTATCGTGAATCCCATCCCCCCCAATCCTTCCTCCTTTGCTCTCACCACCTTATTAGAAGCTGCACCAAACACCTATGTTCTTCGACGTTTCCACATGAACGATCCCAACGAAATAAAAGCAAATGAATCGCTCAGCTAATAAACTATTTCTGCGCATGTGAATGAAATAGTAGATTAAATTAGTATGGATGCTTTCAAGGTGATTGTTGCACTTCGAATGATCGAATTTGAACGACATTTACATCTTCGATGAATACACTCAACAAGTTGGCCAATTTCCCAATTTCTGCCTCTTATATCGTAATAGGCAGGTAAGGGAAACTGCCAAGAAATTTGTACATTGTTATTGCCGTTGTTGTTAAAATAGAAGAAGCGAACATAGATGTCAAAGTGGCTGGCAGCAATATAGAATATCTTTTATATTTCAACTACTACGATAACCCGCATAATGTTTATAAACTATTCATAACTGCTGTGATGTTCATAAACAATTCGCTTTTTCATAATCCTAGAAAACCGGAATAAAAATCTTATTGTGAAATTAAAATAAAACAATTATTTAGTTTCTTTCGGTGCCTTTTTGCTTTAAAAAATTGATGAAATATTTTCTATCCGCCAAATTTCGAAACTCTAGGTTTAGAAATTTTTGGATCGAAATTGTGAGATAAACAGATACATAAATACATACATACAGACACAGACAACAACATTTTTTACTTCGTAAAAGTGAATAAAAAAAGGATTTAGGTGGGTGCGTATAGCATGCAAAATTCTAACGCAACAATCTTATACGTTGAGCTCACCGATATATTAAAGCTGTCGTTTTCAAGACCCATTAAGTGTCTCCAAGCTAGATAACATGCAAATAAGAAACATCGAAATTTTTTTCTACTCGAAATAATGTAAGGTTATTTTACTACAGACCTGAGCCAATGACTATACAAACTCTCACAGAAGCACTCGAACTCGGTGTTCGGGTAGAGGCCATTCGAGAATGCCGTCGTAGATAAAGTACCTCGAGAATACCAACCATAATAACCAATACCAAAAGTAGATAAAATAGAATCACGATCATGCTGAAAAAAATTTGACATCACGGATGAACGACGATAAATAATGGGAATCAATCACATTACTGTAACATAACCTACAGAAAAAGCCTAATATTTGATCAATATTTGGATGGTGCATGGTACAGTACACAGGTTTGATGGGGAAGCAACGACAACTCAGGGAGCTAAGTGATGTTCAACTATCGGAAGGGGGAGGGGATGCAGAAGTCATGCAGTATTCCATAAAAATAAGCGCAGGATGATTTCGTAATCGAATTTTCCCGAGATCAAACAAAGTGAATATGCGCTTTCAAGGGATGACGAAATTAGCAAATTGGAAATTTGCCAAGGATGTTAGCTACACACATGTTCTGGCGTTGGTGCCAGCCGCACTCGCGAATGGTGATCTTGTTTATTCCATAAAAATAAGCGCAGGATGATTTCGTAATCGAATTTTCCCGAGATCAAACAAAGTGAATATGCGCTTTCAAGGGATGACGAAATTAGCAAATTGGAAATTTGCCAAGGATGTTAGCTACACACATGTTCTGGCGTTGGTGCCAGCCGCACTCGCGAATGGTGATCTTGTGCTTCAGGTTGTTATAATTGTGGTCATCGGTTAAGTTGTCGCCCCGAGGTAAGCAACAGTCCTCGCAGTACACTCATGAGTTCCCATAAGTTAAAAGCTCTTTATAAATAATGCGTATAGAACTGTCGATAAGTGTCGCGTCTGTCAATAACCGTGCAAAACTCAGTGATTTCAGCAACATTAAGTGCAGTGACGCAAATGCCACACTTCGAAGTTCACATTACATAAGTGACCATCCGATTCGGTTCACATATCTATCTGTCTGAATGACTGAGGTCATTTAACCGTTCATACGGCAGATATGGAAGTTACCGGAAGTACCATCAACACTGTTAGTAAGCAAGCAACTTTATATTTCAGGAGTTCATGAGTGTACTATGCGAATTGTTTGCATTTGCAATGGCAACTTTACTAACGACTGTGATCACAACATCATTTCCACTGAAACAATCAATTGAATATCAGCGATACGAAAGTAATGAGAGGACGTAATGGTTCATCCCAGTTTTTCTGAAATTATCCACGGAAGTGGAAGCAATAACCGAAAAAAAGGTTGATTTTGATGGCAATCGATGAGTGGTGCAATAAACTTTGTTGCGCTCCATAATGGAAGGAACATCCGAAAACTTCAACTGAAAGGAAGTAAGAGATTTACGCATACAAACTCTGTTGTATCGACTTGTCGAAATCGTCTCTCAAAGCACAAACTCGTAAATACCCATAAAATTTACCACTCACTTAATTCCACTGCAAAATGAACACCTATTCTTCGTATCATTAAAACAGCGCTGCTATAAGGTGGACATGATGCAAAACGACAATGAAAAATTGTGGAAGGAATCTGAAACCATTGGAACAGCTCTATATTGAATAAAATCAATAGCAACGATGAAATTAAACAAAAAGAAATGCGATCAACGCTACGGAAAATCGTTTTAACAGCAGTTGTGCGATCTGAAGCCGTAAGGCCATCGTCCACGAGGATTCTGAAACCTAAAGTTTGTTTATGGTAACGCTACATGCTTCAGGAATGCGGTGTTTTGCACATTTGTATTGCGTTTGTGTGCATTGAGCGTGATCAGTCGGCTTTATCGCTTTCGTCTCATCTATCATTGGTTGGCTAGGTGGTTGATGTTTTCTATTTATTCATCACAATTCATTCCACTTTCTCTCTCTGTTTTCCATCAACTACGTTGTATATTCAATGTTAAAATAATATTGCCGTAGGTGTTTTCAAAAAAATGATCTTTATAAAACACTACTGTGAGATAATTGGGTGTTCAACTGTGTGCTGACAGAAGCATCGACAACAAAAATTTCACACAATGCCCATCCATCCCTCTTCTTCCACTCTCTCGTTATCCTTTGCCTTTCAGTACCCTTCCCGTTGAAAAATTATTGGCTCTTTTGCAGTCGGTCGTATCGTGGATCCGTTCTGAGTACACCTTACAATGCTGAATTTACATAGTTTCTCAATGAAGGATTTTATTTACTGTTTGTGCAACATGTGAGGGTTGTATCGCAGAGGATGCCAAACGTAGTCGCTTTGGTGACATCGGTGAGCGATGGTCTGGCCTATCTGTTTACAACGGAGTTCGATTTGGAGCCCGTATTAGATATGCGTATGAGGCATCCCAATGAACGTTTCCATGTCGGCGATTGGCTGTATGGAGAGTTGAGCAAAGACGGAAGAAAAGCGCTCTTTATGGAACGCATCGTACGAAGGCTTCCGACATCGATCAACGCTCAAGGTCAGGTTCAGGTTAGCGCTATCGTTCACCACCATCCCTCTCCATTTCCCCTACCATCAAACCATTAGTAAACTGTTGCCCACTGTGATGCCTGACTCGTAAACCGATCGTCATTGCTTCAGGCAGAGAGAGGAAAAAAAGATGAGCCGATGAGAGAGTAATTCGACTAAATTTGGGCACTCATTACTAGGCCTCTTATAATATTGTCCCATTAGAGCAATAAATGGAAGTACACAGTTGAATCCGCTTCAATCCAAACATTTATGCATCACAAAATATGTTGGGATATGAGGAGGGATATCGTTGATATCCGTGTTTAAAGTGCAGCTAATCACTTAATGTGCATTGCATCATTGAATAAAATTCAATTGTTTTTCATTTCAACTCTTTCTTTTATTTTGCAATCACTGACCTGTGATGGTGATCGTCAATCCGTTCACTCAATCCCACTAAAAGACTAATCTTTTTCTCAAATATTTGTGCTCCACCTAAGGATGAGATTGTCGTTAGCTTCTGAAGGTGTTACTTCTTTTTCACTTATCTAAGTTTCGTCGTATTTTAGTTGCAATCAGTGGTCATCTTCGCACCACGTGGAACTTCAGAAAACGGTCGAAATGATTTCCAACCGTCTTCAACTTGTTGGTCTCCAAATGTTGGTCGTGTTGGATGTCCTCCGAATTTCACACCCCCTACAGCGAATGTCGCTTACAAGGCATGGATTGTCTAGTAAGTAGTTCTGAAGGTTGTGCTCTTGAAAGAGTGCTATTACATCATAAAATGATTGTTTTACTTGGCCAAGGGATTATTTCAGTTGTTGTTTTATCTGTTTAAGGAATTGCTTTATATATCAAAGAAATTGTTCTTCTACTCCCCACAATCCTTTAAAAAAACCAAGGGCAGTAGCTGCTGAAATGCCAAACGAGACGGACCAAATGTTTTAGTGAAAGTGGAGGTGATTGTCGTGCATTGCAGAGGGGCGTCCAATGCTTTCGCTGAAACGCATATAATATCATTGGAGGGATGATAACAACTTGAATGCAGCATTACTAGAAATTTTATCTTACTGTAATTTATGAATTACTGTGAAACGCAAACACCAACGCTTACTGTAATTATTCTAACTGTTACCGTGACCACTTATCCGTTCTGCAAACTCATTACTTTGTTTATGGTCAGATATTTCTTGGGCAAAACTTTGTGTTTGGTATGAATTTTTCGCTAATTACGAATGTTCTTTGAATGATTTGACTAAATAATGGATGGGAAGATGTAGATTATGGCTAGAGGACATTGAAACTTTAACAGCAAAGATAAACTCAAAAATGAATAATAAATAAATATTCGAAATGAACAACTAATTGAAATCCACTATTGCAGTATATCGTCAGATGTAAAATGGATGCTCGTGGAACATGAACTGCAGATCTCTGATATCCAAAGTGATGTCGATGAAGTAGTACGTTTCATTGAATATTTCGAATCATTTCAACAATTTGAGATTCTCATCACTTTTATTTGTGGAAATGTTTTATGCTAAAAGATTATGCTAATGCTTTCAAAACTGGTTGCAAAAATATTTTTACTTTATTCAGTGTTTTTTTAAAATTAGAAATCACCTCGTCTTTTTGGGATTTATAATCTCTCTTCATTGACGAATAATTTTTGTGGGAGCTTTATCCTTACTTCTACACTTAGTAGATTCTTTGATTAACATTCGCACGAAACTGTTCATCAATTGAATGGAATTTTTTTTTATCGACAAATAAAACATCATTAAGATAGTATATTTATTTGCAATATTTAGCTCTCATCGATTTTGCAATATTCAATGAAATTTGTTTCACTCTATGAATATTTTGCACTATGAAACATTGCAATATTGATTTTTAACGAAAGTCAGGTATAGATATTATGTTTTGCATTTGTTTATCATATCACGTGATCACTTGATAGGCCGGATTATCGAACGTTGTGCACGCTGCGGCCACAATGCATTTCCATTTTGGTCTCATCCTCACCATTCTCGGCCAGGTTTTACCCCAATCGTCTCTGGGTTCTCGAGGTCCGCTCCGCCGTAGAGGGGTTCGATCGCCCTGCAGGGTACTGAGGCCCATTTCCGTGCATTGTTTTAGCCATTAGATGACGCCACCTCGCTGGCTAGGCGAGCAGGCCATTACCTCTCTTCGAATTTAGCCGGTCCTCAACCTCTAGCAGGCATGGTCTGGTGATTCGGGGTACGAATCGACCACGCTGTAGGATTGACAGTTCAATACCTTTGTAGCATGGTTAGACCTGCTGGGGCTTACGCTCCGCTACCATAGCTATCGAACGACCGTTGCCACCACTGCGCCACGATGAGGCACTGAAGGAGGATTTTGCAGCGGGTTTATCATATAAATATTGCAAATTTATTTCGTATTGTATTGCAATTTATGAGAATCAAGAATTACAACTCAATAGAAAAACTTTAATGTTTTATGGTTTTTTTTTCTTTTCATCGAATTTGAAAATGTTTAATTTTTTTTCTTTGTCTTTTATTATCTCATTTCAGCCTTGGAATCGAAAAGCAGAAATATCCGAATCAACACTTATTAACGTAAAGATTTCTAATCTTTCTGAGCTGTTAATGTCTCTTCGAATGATAATTATTATCAATAGAATGGTATGAGTACAAATACCCATTACCTTTTGATGAACAGTTGTTGTTTACTCTCCTATTTGTGTATAGCGTTTATCGAAATAACTGATAGAGGTTTGCAGTTGTGATGTTTATTTACATATGGGGAGTGGATCCTTTAAAACCGTGAAATGCGCTAGGTTAATAAAACTTCAGGTGGTTGATTATTCACAACCATTTTGTTACATTGTTTCGTCTAAAACGAAGCATTTACTAATGTGCCAGCTATCTGACAGCCGATCGGAAAGGTGGAGACTTAGAAATATACCCGGTTTGCCAATGTTTATAATTTTATTTTCGCTTTTCATAGGCGTATCACAGATAAGTTTTCTCTCGGCATCACGATCGGTGATAAGACTTGGTCAAAAGTTTATATCCTTTTTTACCACTTGGATATCGTATCTAACATATTTCACTTCACAAGATATTTTATCTTTCAGGTCATCACAAACACCTACCATGGATTGGCTGTAATGAAAATGAATGCAAACTGTATGTTGGTCTTTTCGGAGTCTTGTGGATTGGTTGCTTGCCCATATACGAGTACATTGAAGATTGGTTTAAGCGTATCGTTTCGTCTGAAACCAGCAGCTGAAGAATTGTGAATTTTACTTGTATTTCAGTTTATTATAGTTTCTATTAGACTAATATGGGGGATATGATACGGTCGAAATTGGAGTTGAACGCACCCGATGCTGTAGTTTTGAATTCTTTAAAAAAAGGAATTGTTGAGATACTTTTGCAAAAACCATTTCATTGCAATGTTTAATTTTTTTTAAAATTTATTTGTGGGCGAGAATTGTTTCAATTCATAGCCTTATATAGTAGCCATTAAAGGCCTGAAGTTTATAGTTTCAACTGAGGAATGAGAATACCCCGAGTGTTGAAGGGAAGAGAGGCGAAGGGGAAATCACATGGAATCTATTTAAGTATAACCTGTTTATTTTTGTTGAAAGCGAAGCGTTATTTCTCAGTTGTTCTTCTGAATTTTTTCTTTATCCTTTGATATCTTCACCTGTTGATATACACGGCTGTCACAGTTGTTTTGAGGCAGCCTAAAAGCAATAACTATTAGCTTATAACCGATGGAGTTTAGTTGTTTGCTAAAAGGTCGCACTTTTCAGCGTATTTACTATAAAATGTTTTTCTATGGAGAAAAATGGAAATAGTTAGATATATTGACACATCTGTTGTATAATTAAGCAACTTGGTTATCGATTCTCCATTTATATGCATTTCTTTGCCTTATTATTCGATAAAATATTCATGCTTTTTCAGGTTCAAGTTGACAGGTTGTCAATATGCGGCTGATGAGGTGGAAGTTGGCGTTCAAATTTACTCTTTTACTGAACATCACGATGGAATGACGGTATGTTATGTCTCTGTTGATTTAACAATATTCACTAAATTTGTTGGTATTTAACTGTTTCCCAACTTTTTTTTTATTGTTTTTTGAAGTTTTTTTTTTAGAATTTTTTTATTACTGACAATTTTTCATCTAAACTTTCAAATTTTGTCGATAAAGTTTTTGATGAGCAAAATTCACTATTGTTGCAGTAATGTTTTTCACTTGCAGATTCGATGTAACAATCGCATATTTCCAAGAAAAGATGATAGAACTGGGAAGTTTTCTATAAAAATGGATTTAATTGGTGATATAGAGGATAGTGATAGGCTCATCACGACGAAAATGTTTTATCAGCAAGTTTCCTTTCGAGCGACATGGAATTATTCGAGGCCAGAGATATGGACACTCACTGCTGTTGATGCGATCAACGTAAGCTTTAATTATATTCGTTTTCCTCGGTTTATATTTTATCGGTAAATGTTGGCATTTCATTCCACATATTTAGGATTGGGTTTATTTATTTATTTATTTATTTATTTATTTATTGGGTTTATTTATTTATTTATTTATTTATTTATTACGAGATTCATTTTTTAGTGCATTTATGTTTTGGCTGAAATTTTAAAAATCTATTAATGAGTTTTTATTTTGAATATAGTCAGTCATTTGTGATGATTATTCATGTAGTCTCACTTGTCCACTTATTAGATGATCGTCAGTGCTATCAGGTCCACCAATAACCGAGCCCATCGATAACAGTGCCGCCGATGGACGCTTCTCTACATCCCTCCTTTCCCTCTCCCTCTCCACTTTCAGATGAGCATTTGCTAAGATGTTCTTTTGTTCTTTATCATCTTTCACAAGTTTTTATTACTGATTATTGTTTTTCTCTGTTACAGATCATTTAAATAAGCCCATTAATTTTCAGCAAATTCCATATGAGAAGTTCAAAGAAACGAATTTCATTCTACCTGATGGAACTGAGGTATTTCGTTGAATAATTTTAGAGTTTAGAGTTTAGCCGCAGATCTTCGACTATTTCTCGTTGGATTTTTTCTTTTTTTTTTTTATCAGTCGAGCACCAGCATTCACTAAGAGATCATGAAAGGAAGCAATGTGGGTTAACAATTCCCTGATAGAGACATGAACACGTATTCTTTATATTCTTTATTAATTGTTATAATTTTTGGGAGCGGTTGGTCAAATCAGTACAGTGTAGGAGCACATATGCGGCAGCTGCGTTGGTGGGCTTTCCTATTTATTTCATTGTCGTACTGTTGTATCACATGTTTGTCAAGGTTCCCCTGCATTATAACTCATATTTATCTATTCATTTATTCATATTGCAGAAATTAATTAACGCAATCGGATTGGTATGCAGAATTGTTGACGCTAAAGACTTTATGTTTGTGTGGACTTTGGGTGTGCAACCGGATGTTATAATAAAGATGAAATAGTTAGTTTTTCTGGTTGCTTTCTTGTTTATTCTAAAAAATTCCTGATCCGGAAATTGTTTTACCGGTTACATTATGTTACTAATAAGATGAGCCTACGTCGTTCACGTTGGAGTTGTCTTCTTCTTTTTTTTTTTTGAAATCTGGCAACTGCAGCGATGTGCATCAAAATGCAAATTCTTGATGATTACCTGTTTTTACTATTGATTAGCTATTACCTTTCTCTTCGGAAGTTAAACACCTTTTCTTGCGAATGTTTTCGGTTTTATCAACTCTCTAGAGTTGATGGTGATGAACAGCCTATGATCTCTTACTTAAAGTTGAATAATTCTACGCATTTTTCATGAAGCATATTCTGAGTGAAATAAGTTGATGACGACGTTTTGCAATTATAGCATAGCATAGACAAATCCTTACGCTTTTTTATTTTGAGCGATAATTGGAGGGCGGTGAAGTTAGAAAGGTCTATCTTTAATTAAGCAAAATCAGAGATGAAAATCAAAAATGGATACGCATTCGCGCAGGAGGGAAATATATTGATGATCATAAGTTAATATTACCAACGTTGCTTATTTTTTGCTCAAGGGATATATATTTTTTTTTCTAAGTTTACCCTTATAGATGGGTAATTTAGCTGTGACGCCGTAAAAGCAGGTGATTGGATCCGATTCAGTGCATGTCGCACACCTCGACATAATCGCTTCATTGGGGAGGGACGAGCCGTTAAGGTGAACGCCCCATTAGAAACCTTTTCCGAACATTTTCCTCCTCAGGTGATGTATCGCCTTCTGCCTTTTTTCATTTCATTTGTTGTTTACCGATTAGTTACTATTACATTACTCAACGAGGATTACTAGTACTGGAAAACTCTATCACCGTTTCCTTAAGTCAGTAGTAGATTGTTCACTGCAAGAATATGGAGGTATTTCATACGATGCAACAATGGTTCTACCACTGAGGCAAACAAAGATGAATTTTTATTTTGTATTGCATTCTGTAAAAATCGAGGCATCATATCGAAAAAAACTCTTTATTCATTTGCCTAGAATTAATCTGTTCATTTTTGTGCAATATCCCATAATATATATCATTCCACACCTTGTCATATCTTCGTTTATCTTATCTAATCACCTCTGCATTTCTCATGTCTAATTTCTTATTGCAGGTGAAAACGACAGTGATTGATGAAGGAGAAAATGTTTGGATTAATGGACGCCGTATCCATCGAGTTTTCTCGTCCACTCTTGGATATATAATTGATGATCGTTTCCTTATTTCGGAGGAGTGTTATGGATCATTCCACTCTCCTAAAGAATATCAGGTTTGTTGATGAGTTGATCGACGTTTCTTGTTTTCTTTATACACATATACAAATTCTATCCTTCTTGAATGGAAGGGGATGATGAAAAGAATATCAGGTTGATACACATATACAAATTGGACATAACAGTTAAAATGAAATGCTCAATAAAGAGCCTGGATTTGAGTCGAATTTTTGAGAGATGAGAAGAGAATATGAATGAGCGTACATTTTGCAATGCTTTTATCACGTTGCAGTTTATGCTGACGGCCTACACAAGGGGGCAGAGAGAAGAGGAGAGGGTAAAGTGTCCCATGGTGAGGTGAGAAAGCGTAGTGCGAAGTTTTTTCGTCTTTTTTTTTCTTCCGTGCTGTTTTCTTTTCATTCACGAGCTCAACTCTAAATCGATTTCAGATTTGCGATTACTACCACCCCTCCCCATTAGAGGCTATAAACCGACATATTAATGGAAGGCGCAGTTGTCGTAAATTTTCTATTTAAACATGTTGAAGTTGATAGGTTGAGAGCAGAATTTGAGTAAAGGTGCGGTGCTGATAAGTAGCAATAAAGCAATCGTCTAGCCTGAAAAGCCACTGCAACAGATTTAACTATCCATGCTCGAAGTTCGTTAAAACATCCGCAAACATGAAATATGGGAGTTTTATATGTAAATGTGGGGAAGTGCAGATTCTTTCTTTGGGAATGGGTGCAGTGGCCCGATGGCCTAAGAGATATACTAGGTTCTATTTTTATTGTTTATTAATAGTGATATAACCGATTGGTTCATTTTATGCCTTCATTCTAATTTAGCACTATGGTTGATCAATTTAAACAGGTCTTAGCTGCACGGATCAGGCCGAAATATGAATGCCAATGGAGAGTCACTCCTTCAGATCCCATAACAACAGAGCCGATGGTATGATGGCTTGCTTAATTAAACTGACAAATATGCGGGAGGATGATTGTAAGGAGGCAGGGAAAGGGATGAAACTCCATAGCTCCACATAAAACCCCACAGAAAGTCACTTCTTCAGACCGCAAGGAATTTTCTTAGCAGTTACTTTTTTATGCATTACAAATCCATGGGACGGGTTTGTTTTATGTGCAGTAATAAAGAGTTCTTTGTTTACCCATAAAGTTTATAATTTTCAGAAACGAATGCCCACCATAGTGTTGTCCTTCTTGGAATGGGTTGTTCGAACGTGTTATCTAGGTCTTATTTTCGAAAGTGCCGAAGATATTATTTTGTAGATTCGTAGCATTGTGAAGCTTTAATGGGAATATTTTTGTTATTAGCGATGAGTGATGTAATATAATTTTGAAGATGATGTGTTTCTTATCAAGAATTTTTACATGTAGAGGATTGCTAAAGACATAGTGGAAGAAAATGGTGAGCATCGTTGCGGATATCTCTTTAATCTAATCAGTTAAGATTAAGGTAGATTAAGGTAAATTAAGGTAACTAAACAAGGTAATTAAGGTAACTAAACAAGGTAAAATTAAGGTTAATTAAGGTAGATCGTCTTTTGATTCTCGAAGTGTTTACAGAAATAATGGGCTTTTCACCTGAAGTAACGTGTCTTCTTTCAGAGAAGGCGAAACGGCTGACAATATTGCTCACCTTCGGCGTCCTCATAGTGAAATCAGAATGCCTGATGTAAGTCGTTTATTTTTATGGTTTGTTGAAGCCTTTGTAGTTCTTCCTATGCATTATTTTAGTTCAACATGATTTCGATCGGAGTTACTTGTCTTAAAATTGCATGGTGTCAACCGTAACTCTTTTTACTTTGCACATATATCCACGGTCCTGCATTTTTGTATTTATTCACCTCAAGTATATTCAGTGGCCGTCTGGAGGCGACGATGATAGCATATTTCATCATCGTGTCGGACTTAGTATGGATTCAGAAATCAAACTGTTTCATTGTCTTCTCGAATACCTGAAAATGCTTAAGACATTTGTATTTGTATTTAAAACATTTTTATGCACATAATTTTCTTCATTTCATCCTTTGCTATCTTCCCAAATCTTTCAATGATATATACCATTGTTGTATCGGCATAACGTCGTTACACTTCATTCTGTTCTAAATGCTGCCGATTTTTTTTTTTTTTCTCAAAGGGTCAATGAATACATGAACTGAACTAAAGTATTCAGGCAGTAATTGAATGTTCTGATAGCATTTAGCTGCTTGGATCGAGAGTTTAGATGTAATGTCACTCGCTCATTTTTGCATTCCCAGCAGCATATGGTTGCTCAGTCACTTGCTACAGATAAGTTGCTGGTCGAAGAAGTATGCTTACTGCGTTGTGTGTGCGTGTCTGTGTCTGTCTGCATCTTTGCTGAGGGCAAACGTTGGAAATTGCAGCGCTTATCGTATTGCGGTTTGCTCCGCTTTACAAGTACCTAAGGAGCTTTAGAAAATGTATTGGAACATGGAGTTCAAAGTCGTATTGGCAGTTGATATTCTTAATGGTTGCCGTTGTTGGCAGAAATTGAATTTTAGATGGATACGTTGGTTTCGTTGATAGATCGTATGCTCGATGATGAGAGGATTGTGGATGCGTTGAAGAGATACAGGCCTCTTGAGTACGAGCGCTTTAATGAGTTATTATCAAGGATTTGAGGCTTGAGACGAACAAAAGGTAACTCTTTCCTCTCGTTGCGCAAATACTTTCCCCGTTGGCAATTATCCGTTATTCAAATAAAACACAAAGGAGGGGTTGATAGCATATGCTTGAGTAGGGTATTGAACTCCAACATCCAAATGCTATCCCGCAAATACCCAAAGGTGTCTTCGTTTGGAGAGCCCAGAAGTTGCTCCACGACTCGAAGGCTTGCCAAGCCTTCAAATCCTTTCGGTATCGACTTAATCCTAATACATACACGGTAACCGAGTGCGGATACAACAACTGGAACGTTCGTGTGTCTTTTAACGAAGAGTTGCAACCCGAGGGGGAGGGGATTATTAAATGGTGGGGAACGTGATAAAGCCATTTCATACAAATTGCCGCTATTGAGAACGCCTGAAGTTTACATTGGATTTGTTTTGCGGGGAGAAAAAAAGTAGCAATGCATCGGTGACGTTTAATTGAATTTAGATTTAATTGAATTTAGACAATGAAGGCAGTGAAGTGCTCGATATTATTAACATACTACAATACGGTTTCCTGCACATCTTAGGTTGCATATGCCTTTTTGTTAGAGTCGGTATCGTTGTATGTTTTGTATATCCTGGAATTCCATGGTCATCTGATGGGGGTATTCCAGTATTCTCTTAATGACAAAATTTGATCCTATATAACAACGTTTATATTTGCAGATGTATGGCTGTACCTGCTTGCTTTTTTCCGAACGTCTTCAAAGAGGTTTGTATTTGTTATGAAGGATGCCTTTTGATTTTTCATTTATAAAGTGCCTTTGTAAAAACACCAATTAGCAGGAATGTCATCACTGCAGCAATCATTTTATATAGTTCGCTTGCGGCAATTATATGGTACCACCTTTCCTTTGAGTCGAAATGTTTCAGTAAGAAGTCTGAGGTAGGGGAAGGGTAGAATTTATAGGATTGCGTGAATGTGGACGCTTTTCTTACAAACTTTAGGCCAAATTTGTTGTATTCTTAAGTTAGTAATGTCTATGAGGAAATGTTTGGAGTGTTTATGATTGTGGAAAATTTTCGGCAAAAGAAGCAAAATTCGTGATTACACATTTGGGAAAATTGATAACGGAAGGGATGAAAATAAAATATAGAAAAATTTGAAAATATAGAAAATTTGCAGTCCTCAAAAATTTTTTTCTGCAATACATTTGTTGATGTTTTCGTTCTCTTAACGCATTAATGGTGATTACTTGGGTTGTGCACTATTCGCGTTCCCACTCTTCTTTCTTTGGGTATTTTGATGCTCATTATGGCTTTATAACCATTTTATTTCTGCCAATTGCTCAATATTGTTGTGCTATTCAAAAGTCATTTGCATTTATTTAGCAAATATCCCTTTTCTACGTTTCACCTGCTATGCTCAATCCAGCTATTGTTATCCTCTTGTAACGACTTCTTCCTGAGTCAGATATTGTGGACAAAAGCGCCGTGGCGCATATTTTCAACCATTAGATAAATTTTTATTTTCTGAATTGCATCAAAATTATTCACATCCCTGTTTTTTTTTTCTTATAAATGGAAATCACGCGATCTCAAACTATTTGGGCCTACGAAAAAAAAAAGGCTATTGTCGCCGCTTTCGTCATTTCAGTTTAACATGAGAAACTTTTTATAATTGTTTCTTTGAAGCGTGATAAAGTAATAAATGAAAAATCCACTTGCAAATGGAAAATCCATCGGTAATAAATGGAAAATCCATCGGTAATAAATGGAAAATCCATCGGTAATAAATGGAAAATCCATCGGTAATAAATGGAAAATCCATCGGTAATAAATNGCGAGAAATACCTTTCCCGGCGAGAAATACCTTTCCCGGCGAGAAATACCTTTCCCGGCGAGAAATACGACATATTCTCTTGAGAAGACTCTCTTTTTCCTGTTGAGGCACTCTTTTTTGGAAGTGCTTGATGTAATTGAATAGAAGTCAATCCTTCTGTCTGCAATCAAACCATCATTACATTTCATTTATCTCTCTAGTCATTGTGATTCATTCTCTTCAGTAATTTATACACCTACTACTAACTGCGCCTTAAGAGTTCTTAATCGTTCATGCGGGAATTATTTCATTCTTTAATTTGTTTTAATCGTTGTGTCTTATGCATTCGAGAATTTATGTAAAACGGATGTGCAAAAAATGAAGCTTACAAAGATCCTTCTATGCCCCATGCCTATTTGCATATAGGTGTGTCTTCCTGGTAGGTTCAATTCGGGTACCATGGATACTATGGTTGCAAAATATTACACGCGAACGTACGGTATGTTCTCATGGTACGGTATGTTCGCATGGTACGGTATGTTCGCATGGTACGGTATGTTCGCATGGTACGGTATGTTCGCATGTAGCGCGCTGAAACCAATGGAGCCTTGTGGGTGTCCACGTTTCGAAATCCTTCACTGCTGACGTTCCGGATTACGAAACCATTGTCCAATCGAGCGCCGGCCATCCAGGTTGGAAGTGAAATGAAAGACGGCACCGTAAAGGAGAGCAGCCGTAAAGTGGGGTAGGACGTATAAGGGACAGGAAAAAATGGTGTCAACGGATTGAAGCTGAAACCAACCATTAATCGATTGACAACAAAGAATAATATGTAAAAGAAGCTTTATTTCTGCGTGAGTGCGGACGACGTCCTGCGATCAATTTAGCGATAGAAGTCGTTATGTCAGTTGGCATACGAAGGAAAGACAGAAAACGAGCAATCGTTGTGGAGATTACGAATTACCAGTACACGGGGGGTTGCGGATAGCATTTCCCGATGATGGCAGACATACTCCACCTATCCAAGTCATACCTTCGTGTTCAAAGTGTGTGTAAGACATGGCATTTCTCACGAGAATATCCAACTGCCGGGCATTTGACCATGCGGAAAACACTTTAAGATCATTAGTCAACTGGTAAAAATCGATGGCCGGATCGACAAAAGGCCGACAGATTTTGAGGGCGTTTGCAAAAAAAAAAATTACACATGCTTGAGAGCTTATCCGACACATCATTAACATATATGAAAAAGAGTAGCGGCTCCGGAATACTATTTTGAGGAACCCCTTTTGAAGCAGAACGCCGATTTTCCGACCTCTAAAGAATTGGTCTTGAAGTGCAGAGTGAACTCTTTTCAAAAACCATGCCTGGCTGTTTTGTTGCGGAATGTTTAGAGGCACATCATCTAATGCCTTGAACAGGTGTTCCATTGAAATTATGATGGAAAATCAGGTATTTCACAACAGTCATTTCTGAAAGCACGGCAAAAGATCTTAGTAAATATAAAATATTTGCTGGAATTAGCAATGAGAATGTTTCCAACTACACAAGCTAGCAGTGTTTCCGTTTCAGCTCACCGTTAGTGCACCTATAAAGTGCTTTTTTGTAATTTCAAATCCTCGAAGGTCAATCAACATGAGAGACTTCCGGTGCTTTTACAGATAGCCATGCAAACTAGTTCACATATTTGTTTATTCTCAAAGGGCACAATATTCCATTAGTCGACTAATGTTGTATTTTCTCATAAACGTTAAAAGGTTTGAATATTTATGAATTCATTTCGTTGAATTCTTGCTACATTTACATGTCTGTCGTTAATGGGGAGCGGAAATTTGCCTTTAGCGAGAGTATATAAGGTGTGTATCCATCTCGAAGGTCAGTTTTATTTGGTGTTTTACAACGAGCGCTGGGATCGGTTCAAGGATGGCGGTGAAGGAGTTCGAGGATACGTGGGCGTACAATACGATAGGGTCACCGTTTCCAGACAATCCAGTTAGAGTGAAAGGGCAACAGAATATGTACGTTGCCCTATGGTATAAGTTCGGGAAGCCGATCCATGGTCGTGCCTGGAACAACAACGGCAACGTGGAATGCTCATTTCCCTACAGCAGGGTAGGCTTGCTCATATGAGATCTTAAACTGTTTCTACAGTTTTGCCGGCGATTTTATTGACTCTTTCAATTCACCATTTGTCCACAACACTTACCATTTCCAGTTTTGCAGAACAAGGTATGTAGTACAGAAGAAAAAATGATGTCGAATAGACTGTATGGTAGTGGATCCTTTGAGACTTCAGAATGAATAGAAGTTGAACTTTATTCTGCTCTGAAATGATTAAAATTAAAGATTTCTACAGCCTGCTCAAAGGCTGGAAATGACCCGGAAATTTATATTTTATTGCCGTTTTCATTGACCGCCACCTTGTCTCCTCGGCAAGCGGCATCTGTCTGGCACTACAGCAGAACTAATTGGAGAACGTGGACTCTAGAATCAGTACAAAGGACACTTCAAGGTTTCATTAGTAGTGCTTCAACATCGATTTCTTTGTCTTTTCCTTGCCTATCGATTACAGAAAAAAAGGAGGATTCACTTCTATCGGAATGACTGTGGCTCTGCTTTAATAGTAAAGAATAATCGGTCTTCCCTTCAGCTTATGGACTGCAAACACAAATGCTTCATATGATGGTAATTAATGAGTCAGGCCAAACGGGTTTTTCCACCACTCAGTCTTCCCTTAAGCTCGTCCTTAACTTGGCCATGAGTCAACGGGTGGCTGGAAGTGCGGCGGTCGAACTAAGTGGAACACCTGAATCTCACGTAATAACCCACTGTTCTTAAGTCGGGCTAATAAATCGAACTAGTAGGTGATAGGCAACTTCGCGATCTCATTCACTCACTTGTTGAATATCCAGGGCCAGCTGACGCTATCAATCCTTCAGGTGGAGCTGACTGGAGCTCGTGATCTAGGCGGACAGATTCAAATCCTAACGGCTGTCGAGCAGGATCCATCGACGATGTACCAAAAGGCTGGTTTTTGGTATGAGTGGCGTCCGTACAAGGATCGCGAAAAGCCTCATCTGCAGTTGGTTCGCTGTGGACAGTCATGCCCTGTAATAATGCAGTCAAAAGATGGCAAAACTTTGCTTGGATATCTGGATATGGGAACTGACGTGGCATCTGTTGGAAACAACGGCAAAAACGAACAGATTTCGGGTGGCCCTGTTCAGGTTCGGGGATTCCTTGATTCTACTGCTCTATTCTTTGATTCTCTCACTGTTTATTCAGATCCAAGATATGAAATCTCTCTTATTTCCCGTCTGATCATTAACTCATTCATTCATCAATAACTGACCATTAGCTATATTGAAATTCCGCTTCTGCATAAAATAAAGCGCCAACTAAAGTCATATACGGAAGTAAGCGGCTCCTGGAAATGCAGCTGGGGTTGAGATTCTCGCATGCTTGCAACATGCTCTGGATGCGAAAAACTCAGCTTCCTGGATTATCAATAAGCCACTAGACAAAACAAATGTGCAGTTTTTCGTCGCATAGCAAGACTTCCCTTCAAGCGCACGGGTCTTCTTAGTAGTTATTTATTAGTTTGTTCTTGCTGTATATATTTCCCTTTAGTAATTATAGATAGTGAAATGCTTCCTGCTCAAGAAAGAAGCTATTAGACGGAAAATTCGTTGAAATTCGTTGAGCAATTTGAATGAGATTCGCGTAATCATTGCTGGACGAAAATCTTTGTCGAGAATAAAGTGACGATGCGGCAGTATATGAAAGTGACCAGATTGGTGGAATTTCAGGATTTGCTGGTTCTCTTTCGTAATACGATGGCACCAGACAGCATTCCTGTAATCGAGGACACGTGGATCGATATCAAATACAGAGATCCATTTCCAGCCAATAAGAATCCGATCCCAGCTGCAAACCGTAAAGTGAGAAACGATGACGGTACAGAGATGTTCCAGTATGTGGCTCTATGGTATAAACATGGTGAACCAGTCTTCGGAAGAGCTTATCCAGACTGCAGTGATAAAGTGCTGGCTAATTTCGGTTATAACGGGCAAGAGAATGCAGGAGCTGAGATTGGCTCCTTCCAAATGGTTATTGCTCCTCCCAATGTAAGCGCCCGTTTTGTTTTGCTTTCTTTTCTCTCTAGTGCCTTTCACATCGTATTTCTACGATAACAAGTAGAAGTGTAGTCACGTTCATATTATTCACATACCAACGAAGATATTTCTTGACCGTGGTAACTAACGTTCATCTAGATAACATGAGACGGCGACTTGTATAATGCCCGGAGGCAAAAAAAAATCGTATTGATTCGACTCCAGCAAAGTTACAATTGGCCTAGTTGATAAGATTGATGTGATTTGGACGTTGAAATATTGTTACCTAATTATTTGAAGTGCATTTTTGTATTGGCAGTGTGAATATCCGATGATCACGCTATTGCCTTATAGAGAGGCTAAAGCGGGTGGTCCATTCAAACCGATGCACGTTGGCAACTGTACGCCATGCCTTCTGAAGGATGCAAATGGTGTGGAACGCCTCGGCAATTTGCATATGGGTATGGAGAAGGCTACAGCAGGTTGTGGAGGCAAGGATGGGGCCGTTAGCGGACCGGCTGTGCTCGACTTCCTCGTACTTTGCAGAAACTAATATCTTCACCTATCCCCTCCCTCACTGCAATCAATCATGAACCATCAGTGCTAACCCGCATAAACATGCAATTTCTACCTAAGCGATGTCAGGGCTGAAGGGAGTGGAAACACTTCTGATCACTACCAAAGTAAAACTTCCTTGTGCACCATGCCGTCTTTGGGCAAATTAAGCAAATCTGCTCATTCTTATGGTCACAGGGGAACGAATATCAATTAGTGGTTCATTCGGCATACTGTTTATGCCAGAGACGCCGAAACCTACGAGGGAGAGACCGGAAGGGGCGACTACTGTGGTGCTGGACACTTGGGAGAGGGGGGAGGAGAGGGCAAAGGTGACTTGCACGGGAGAGCATCTCGCATTCCTTACCCCTCAAACTGATGTCGGCGAGTAAGTGTCGTCGACTCACACTTGATGGCTTCATGCGAGTTTTTTCCACTAGGGCTGTATCCTTGACTCAATGAGCGGGAGCTATAGCTTACTCTTTCTTTCCCCGAAGCAAAATTATGAACGCACCCAAACCAACTCACCAACAAGTCCTCGATTTGAACAGAAAAGAGTGTACCCAGGATGCCGAACCGTACTGTTCGACGTTGACGACTGCTTACCCAAGCAATCGGAACACACGAAAATGTTGAGGCAAGAGAGCGAGTGGCCCTCCGATAATCTGTGGTGTAAAGACTCGTACTGGCTAATTGAGTCAGGGCGCCAGCAATAAACGAGGATAGTTGCTTAGACGACAACTTCGAGGTTTCTGGATCCGCGGTACTAAACCTTCCGAAAAATCGTTCTAGGATCGTTTTCATACCAGACATTGCACCACTGCTGAACTACATGGTCATGTGCGCGTATAGTTTGGTAGGGTAACTGTGCAAAAAACCACATCTTCAACCGTTGAATTTTTCTATTGGTGATGTTTACATCGTTTCAACGCTTTATTATGTCCTTGTTGACCACTTTGCCACTAAAAAGACTTCATCCAGCATTGCTCACTTAACCGTTTGACCAGCAAGCAGATTTATTTATTCAGTAAGATACTGTTCACTTAGCTGATCATCCATTCTAAGTGATCCCTATCAACCTCTAAACTTGAAGTGGCAATGCTACCAAAGCACAGAGCATCATTCGTCTCATTATTTCGAAACGATTGCATTCATCGTTTTTGCAATGACTTCTATTTCATTGCTGTAAATAAAACAGTGAAGCCTATCACATACGAAGAAAAATACATTGTGGAAATCGAACGACAGCATCATATCGCTTAGATTCTCTTCAAAGACGATGAAATTCTGCCACCTGAATACGTTAAAATAATATTAGTTTCTGTGGTGATGAACTTATATTTAGTAAGAAAAATGCAATTTACTGGCAGATTTTATTGCTAGTAAATATGTTGCATAATGTCTTTAAACGTCAAAAAAAAGCGAATTGAAACATAATCAAAGATCGACCGCTTAACGATAAGCATACGCACAGTTCACATCAATTGAATGATTAGTTCGACTGATATGGCTAAATCCTCTAATAGAGTATCAAAAAGGGATCAATTTATCGCAAGAGGGTGTTCGTACAATTGAAGGCACCCTCTTGTCGGTCGATTTTCGTTATTTAAGTCACTCTTGCCCCAGCTTCTACTCTCCCTCCCCCCGCCCTTCTAATCCATCCATCCGCATTTTAAGCTGTCAGCCATTATTAAAAAATACTTGCCTCGCATTTGAATAATTAGTTTTTCTACTAATATACTTACTAATGAAAGAATATTACTCAAATCGTAGTCTCTGTGAAAGCCCTAAGATAACATGATTACAACAGTGATTTGGAATTATGAAGGGGATAATGAAACACATCTTTCATAACAAATCGAACGCGAGAATAATTAGTTTTTCTACTAATATACTTACTAATGAAAGAATATTACTCAAATCGTAGTCTCTGTGAAAGCCCTAAGATAACATGATTACAACAGTGATTTGGAATTATGAAGGGGATAATGAAACACATCTTTCATAACAAATCGAACGCGAGAAAAGTATAATGAAATTTATAAGATCGTTATACAAGTCTGAGATTATGGAAATAAGAAGAAATCTACATGTCAACCGGAAGGGTTTTACACGACCTCTGCGATTATATGCACGTTTAGTCAACGTTCAAATCGTTAGTGGCTCATTGGGTGGTTAAGCGAGCGAATTCCCATATCTTATTGCACTCGTCTTCATAGCAAACTTGCCTACTAGTTATTTTTTATTCGGCCTTCAAGAGTTTAGAATTTACCGAGATATTCCATTGAAGAGAAGCCTTGGTAAACATAATACGACAATTGTCATTGTTGAAAATCAACGAGACGAACTTATTGAAAATTATATCCGCTATAGATGAACGAGAAA
Organism: Baylisascaris schroederi; assembly: GCA_006503575.1. Classification (NCBI taxonomy): domain Eukaryota; kingdom Metazoa; phylum Nematoda; class Chromadorea; order Rhabditida; family Ascarididae; genus Baylisascaris; species Baylisascaris schroederi. The sequence goes on along the minus strand of QEWY01000129.1, from coordinate 181,543 downwards.
AATGTTCTCAACCACCTCTTAGAAGTGCAATTTTCTTTTGTTTTATACTTTTGTAAAATTTGTAGGCATAAAAAAAAGTGCCAAATATATGAAAAAATACGCATCAATGCAAGAAAATAAGAGAAAATAAAAGATGAAAATTCTCTCTGACCTCAAAACTTGGAAGAAAATAAATAAACAAAATTAAATAAAGCGAATTTAATTAGAGACGAGAATTGTTTCGAAACGGTGAATGAAATCATCTCAATGAAAGAGAATCACTTGAAGAGGAACATTTATTTGCAATAACAAAACGATGATTTGAAATTAAATTCGATCATCTCTCAATGTGCCCCCTCCCTCATCTCTCTCCTACCCCTCCCCCCCCCTCCTACGGGTTTTTCTCCTTATCTAAGTAGAACTACATCTTGTTTTCAAAACTCTTTCCATCAGCTATAGCTATAGAGTGTGTTCATCGCTTTTAAGTGCTTCTACATACAGCAAAAATTCAGCAGTTATATTGTTCAAGCATTCCTTACTTAAGAGCTTATGATTCTCGATCGCCATAAGCTATAATTCATCTATTATGCATAACTATTAGCTGAGAAATTTACTACGCAAGAATATAATTGGAGAAAGAAACAAAAAAAAACGATATTGTATAATTTGTGAACATATTTCGAGATTTGTTTAAGTGAAATATGTAATGCTAAGCGAAGATGCGATCAATAAAGTATAAAAGACGTGAATTACAATCTCCTTAAATGGATTTATTCCAGAAAAAAAAAATCTCAATTGGATCATTGAATAGGGCATTTTACTTTTGAAGTATCAAATACTACCAGAACTGATATCTTTCAGTATTTGGGAAATTTTTTTTTTCAGGAATTTTTGTTTCGTTTTGAGAAATTGATCCTGTGAAACGAGTATTTATTCGATTTTTCTGTAGGAAATTTCTCTAGATCTACAATTAGCTAAGAGAATTACAACTGAAATTTAATAAAAAAAAAACGGATTATTCTCAAAAATTATAGTAGTGATCAGCCAGTTCAAATTACGCTCTGATAAGGAAAATGATGGCAAATTGGTGGGAAAAAAAAGAAGAAAGAAACTGAGGCAAAACAAAACATTCGAATAAACAATGGAGTTGGTTATGCACGAGGCGATGATAAGGAATTATCTATGAAGGAATGTTCGAATTTTCAATATTCATATCCTTTCATATCGATTTGTATTATTGGCATTTTATTTTTATGCTCTTCTTCATCACTACTTGAGTCGGCGGCGCCGTCGAATTTGCCGACGCCGATTTCAGCATCAGAGAAATCGATACGATACCTGAAAATACGCTCACTTTAAATTTCATGTGATGAAACAAAATAGAAATGCTAATATAAGGCCAAGAAACCACTTATAGAAATCAGGGCACTCTTCAACCGGAAACGATAAAACTGAGTTGGGAAGGAATTATCGTTGGGCATACTCACCTTTGATCGAAATAAGTTGCCAATTTGATGCACTGAATAAAGATGAGTTGTGGTACTTTTATAGGGCATTTTGATGCATTTATTTTCTCTTGATGGGTAACTCACCATCACTGGTAGTATTCCTATTATCATTCATATTTCGAGATTTAAATTCGCCGGGCCGCTTAGGAATACGGTGTCGCATTATGTGTCTGCTGGTGTATGTGGATGTCTGCTTATGTATGTGTGGATGGTGACATTTGCTGCTGCAATGACTTATAAGTGCTCGTGCCTAAATCAGGAACCATCTACCCTAAGAACTCAAAAGTTTTAATGCACACCACAAGCAAAATTCCGCACCTATTTCATATGAATTCATCAACTTCAAGACGAACTGTAAGCATTCGAGTGTGCTAGGAAATTTACGTGCACTTATATCGGTTGTGTTTTTCCCCCACACGGATCGGATCACAAAAGACGCCTATTTTTTCTAAAGAACTGCGTTAACTGCAATATGAACCACTGCAAAAAGCCGCTGTCTCAAATATTTCAATAGAAGTTTATAAGTTTTGAAAGTGGTCGATAAGATGAAAGGAGATAAAAGGTCCATATCATACCCACTCTTCAAGCATGTTTTTTAAGCTGTTATTGATTTATAAACGCGACGTTGCATAATCCAGAATAAATAGCTGTATTGGATTCAGCATAAAAATTGGAGGATTATGTAGAATTCCATATCAGAAAATAAGTGTGCTTTCACTAGTGGTACTGTAATAATAAGTTATCTAATTTTAGATACTTTTTCGCAAAAAAAAAGATACTTATTATTAAACACGAAGAAAGGGAAATGGATATTCAATGGAATGATATTCAATCAGATAAAAATGATAACATGACATTGCTTATTAATATTACCCCCTGGGGAGAAGTAATCATTTTCTTACCCGCCATGTACTTCATTCACGTCGTCGGGGTTGATAGCCGGCTTATGCATCTCCGGCGGAGCCTCTTGCGATGCCTCCGGATTAACTACAGTGGGATCCAAAATGGCGTCAATATCGAGATCTGTGCATTGCACGTAGTCGACTTCTACCTGCAACAACATTAACTTGTAATAGATAAAAGATAATCGCTTTAGTAAATTATTATTGAGTTACAGATCGCACAACTTAGTCAGTTAAAGAGTTGAAATATCAAATCGTAAGTAATCAATTATTTTAGAAAGAAAGAGAAAACACCAACGAAGATTTTCATGAAGAATATATTATAACTAAATGTTAGTGCCTAACAATGTGAACTAGAACTGTCCTAGCAGTTAACTAAATCACCATATCTTAAAAGTCACTCCATCCTTTAAGAATTAGTTTTTAGCAACGGAACATTTACACTGTACGAATTTGGAGAGAGCTATGATTTTATGCCGCTGGAAGGGAAAAAAAACATGTCAAAGTTTTAGACAAGAAAGCCCCATGGAAATTTTGGAAAAAGCAATGATCAAACACAAAAGTAAGCGTCCATCCTATTTCGGTTAACCAGTCGCAGAATTTTCCTCCTCGTCCTCTAAACATATTGCTAAAAATACATAAGGCAATAATTCAGACGACCTTGTAACTGCATTTGGCGACATATCGTACGAATTTCTCCACACGATCGCTATCCTCGTGTTGTTCGACGCTCACCGAACGTACAACAGTATTGCTGATCGTTGCAAGTGGCATTGTAAATTCAACATCACATGTTGGTAGAAAGGTTTCCGGCATCAGATCGAACGAGGACAACTCAAAGCGGCATCGTAGAAGGTGTTGCTTATATGCTGCATGATGCTTTTCGGGTAAACGTGCGATTCTCCAAACAAGTGCTCTATAGACATGTTCATATTTCGCTTCACCAATCGCAGCCTCTATCAACGAGTTCTCAATATTCTGAACCGTACCCATCAAACGATCCTTCAAATTCTGAAATTATCCACGTTATATATATATATATATATATATATATATATATATANCCAATTCGTTCATTCGCTCACGTTAAGCCATTTCTCATTAATTACTCCCTATATTCTTTTAGAAACAATTAACAGTTGAGTATTTGTTGGCTACTCTTTCGCTGGCGTACTTATTCGTTTATTCACTTAAAAGGCACTGGAAAACAGAACCAACGTAACCTCTTCTGCACCAAAAAAATACCTATGGATGCAACGAAAAAGAATAAAACAGCAATTGAATTGAAAATGTGAGTGAAATAAAATGAGCAACAACTCAATCACGAAATTGGCTGGTAGAAGATAGTTTACAACAGCCAAATTCGTTAGTCATTGGCAGAAATATTGAAAGTACTAAGAGTGCATTTATTCACCTTTACTTTACCAGGACGTCTAACTTTCGCGTGTACCGAACCAACACCCCAATGCCGTTCTTCTCTGAATAAATAAATCCACGCCTCTGGAATGGGGAATCTGATCTGAATATCCTCACACGGTATTTGCCTTTTCGCGTTTTTCCCACCTTTCGTCTTATCAGCTTGTGCCGCAACCATCGCTTCCAGACGAATCTCAATCTTTAATTAAATAGAATTAATAAGATAAGGAGAATTAAATGGCTCACTTAGCCATTAAATATTGATATTTACAGCAATGTCGTGAATGTTTAGAACTATGGAAGTGGCACAGCAATCTCTCGATTTTTTCCATCAGAATCAGAAATCCGTCGATGAGTAACTTTTATTGGTTTCAACTTTTCCACAAATCTAGACAACCATCACCCACCGATAATCTATCAGAATAATGGACAGGTGATCCAACTACTTCAACGAAACATGAGAAAATATTCGTTAGCATATTTCGCTCTCAATTCGACAATACGTAGGGTCTGCTATTGCATTAAAAAATGTGGCTATACTGAGCACATATAATGACCAGCTAACTGTAATCATCTTCACTGTAATCATAAGAACAAACCTATTATTCTAAACACATCTTACCTTTGAGCCGGCGATTTTCATAACGCATTTCACCGTTAATGGTTTTTCACGATTTTTAGGAGGCCGAACTCTGAATCGCATAACCTGAAAGATCATATTTTGCTTGTTTTATAAAACATAAATCAACAAAATCCTTCAATGAGATCTACTTAATTTAATAAGTTTTAGTTTAATTAAACAAAAAACAGAGGATTTAATGCAACATCGATATGCTTGATGATTCGGAAATGAGTTGTTATTGATTTTCCGTCAATGTTCGCTAGAAACACCTGTTCAGGTGAGGCGAATTGTACAGATATAGAGTTTAGACATTACTTATCCATCAGGTGGAGAAAATCGTATCACTTGTTCCTTATCGAATGCCTCCTTCTCGACAACGTTATGAAATTCAACGTTCTCGAATCGAATCCACCTCTCCGTATACATTGGTAGAATATCCTTCCGTCGCACAATCTCCTGCACTCAACAATACCAATTAGAATAAACAGACATTATTGAAATGGTTGAATGCATCGTAAAACGATAATGAAACAAAACAACGCAATAAGTTGCTTGAATATAGCAAATCGCTTCTGAAGTTTTCGAGAAGGGCATTTATTTTTGAACGATTTTCATTCAGAATGGGTTTATTTTTCAGGGGAACCACTGCGCATGGAAATGTGAAGAAGAAATTCATACATGTGAAATCCTTGATGGACATGACTGCACAGCCAAAATATATCGAACGTTCAACTTCCTCCGAAGTATTTTTCGATAAATGGAAAGTTCTTTTGAAAACAATTCGCGGTAATTGTATTGCGACTTTCATCTTCAGAAATAGTCCTATTAAATTCTCCACAACAACTAAGCGTAATCGATCATACTTCTCTATATTTCAGTAATATGTTTATGTCTATATGCAAAAGGGACAATGAGGAAAGATGAATGAATGGCCAATACCTTTCCTTGTCTTCTGCGATCGTTGAGGCCAATTTCAAGAATCGGAGAGCCCGAAACGAATGCCAAGCAGAATAGACGCACTCGAGCTTTTTGATCGCTCAATAAATTGTTCTTATCCACATAAGCGTAATATTCATCGTAACAATGAACCTGAAATCAACTTCTTCTTGTTGTATATGCCCAAACGAAAGGTATAAAAACCTACCCGAGATGATACCTTCAATGCCTGACTTTAAGTATCCCCTAGTCTATCCACTGTAACAGCAAATATGAGGCGAAACATCGAAAAACAAGAAAAAGGCAATATGTGAAAACGGTGCCGCAAGCTTGTCATACCTGTACTTCATCCTGCTTGTAAATTGGCGATGTGTCACGCTTAGTGATACATCGAAATAGAATATCCTCGACAGTCGAAACAAAAGAAGACAGTTCGGCGGCATTCAACGAGCCGAATTTGAGCAATACTGTACACTGAGCCGAATGTTCTAAAGGAAGACCGTACTTTGTGATATGACCTTCGACCAAACGACTTATCTGTCCTGAAATTCAAAGAAACTCTTCTGTGACAAAAAATGAAACAAAGTGCGCTAAGGAGAATTGATTGCAGTGAAAATCACGTAAAGTGATAGAATATTTGAATTGACTTCTGTTGTTTGAAATTTTCCTGCCGTAATCATAAGCCCGTTCTTCGATTCTCTATCCGTTAATGAAGCAATATTATTCACTCGGTTATGACCGAATTTTCTCAAAAATGAAACAGGAATTGAAAATGGGGAAATGGACCCATACAGTGTTATTTGAAATGGTTAACCACAAGGCATTATATGCAAATCACAAGAAAACACCTCATAACGGCAAGTAAATATGCGAATGCATAGAAATACACATTAATATTAACCAAGCTTTCAATCGAACCCGACAGTGTTATTCGATGAAAAGTGGTGATCGCACCTTGGACAGCTTTATGATACAAAGGCTGTGGGACAGCATCTTTGGACTATTATTTGTGGTTAATAGGAGAAAAAAGTTGTGTATTACGTTGAATAAGGTCTCACCTGGCCTTATGCCGACACGTTCCTTGTAGAGGACATACTGAAGTTTAACGGTATGTATTTTACCATAGACATCATACGCTTGTAGAGTTGTATCCGATAAAGAATATGTTGCCTTAAACAATACGAAGTTTATTCTGTAGTGAGGTTTTTTGCACGGAGACGTGGCTACCATTCGTTAACTTCATTCAACGAATCGCTCCTCTTTCTGTTACTTATGCGCATATAGAATGTTTTCTAGTGAATGTTTGACATAAGCAATGGCCCATGCTGAGAAATTCTCCAACGATAAAGTGATTCAACATCTACACTCCCTCTCTCTCCTCCCCCCTCCCCTCAATTCCCCATTATCCATGCCTTCCCATTACTTCATTCGTAGCACCCAAAGAGAACCATGTAATGGCGCTCATGCTCAATAGTAGACAAATTCAAAGGGTTTAAAACGAGAGCAGCTGTAGTTAGAAAGCGCTGAGGTCATCACATATAAGGCATGGGATAGTTACTCGACGGTGCTATGTAGACAAATAACTATCAGAATCTTAGGTAATTTTTCAAGTACGTCACAATAGCCTAAGCAATATTTTGTGGTGTGATGTTCACATAAAGGAGAATGGATGCACAACGAAGAAATGAAAACGAATATCAACCAACCTGCAGTAAAACTTCTTGGAATGGTTTTTGATCAGTTCGTGAATTGCATAGTTGTAATGTATTGCCAATGAGCTTCACGAAACAAGGCTTCCAATAGCGATCACCCATAATTTTCTTCTTTATCGGATGCCTCACCATCAATTCCCATCCATCACCGGTGAATTTCGTTGGGAACTCTGTCAACGGTTCGCTATCATCTTCATCGAAGAGTGGAGTTGGCGTACTCATCGCATCTTCCTTAAAATTCACTTAGATTGATGAAAGAGATATTTACTCGGAAATCGCATATAAATCACTTCATCTAATGGATTCTCTCACTCGAATGCAATTTTCTCCTCCTTCCCCTTGATCCTGAAATTTTCGCTTTTATGCTTATGAAATGCTATATATGGTTTCGTTCCTTGCCAAAACCTTTGTCAAAACAGGTTCCACCTCAGTAACTCCCTCCGACTCCTCTCAATGAAACCAACTAAAGCATCTTAGGAAAGTTAAACGCTCCGAAGGGAATATATTCAAAATTTTATGATATAATATTGGGAATATTCTTATTGTGACATTCAAAATTAAGCTGTAAAGCATCCGAAAATATAAAAGCAAGGAAAGTGACATAATTAGCATCGCATCGGCAGGGAATCGAACAATGACTTTCCAGCTTACGATACTTTTCGTTTCGACAATTCTTCCCTTATTGACGTATGCACACACAAAGTTACTAAGAATAGAACTTTAGAGAAAACAGCCGAGGATTTAGTTCGCAATAGTCTTTGCAATTTTCCAACTGGGGCAGTGATGAAGATATTCTTCTATATACCGATCTATATCTGTATAAAAATATAGATCGGTAATTTCTTCACTATAGAAAAGCCTTCGCTGACGTTAACCTCGAGATATTTTCCTCGAGATATTTCTTTAATACATTATTTTGTTCCCATTACATTTGCTAACCCAAAGGCTGCAATAGAAGATTATTGAAAATGCTTATTTCATTAATTGCCACTCGATATTTGTTTACAATTTTTTATATCAGGCGCTGCCGAAAATTAACATAAGAAACTCAATGCGCCATACTCAAATTTGCACTCAGCAGATCGATGAGGTGACTAATGAAAAGATTTCGAAACAGTGGAATGCAATCAGTATTCTTTAGGTTGGCAAAGATCTCAAAATCGCATCATATAAATTCATACATTTTTGATGTTCTAAATAACCAAAACGAATTCTCAACAAAAAGGAGAGAATGAAAGAAGCAGAATCTTTACGTCAACTCTGAAGTCATCCTCAAAACCAGTTGGTCGAGAGCTCACTGGACTGCCACCTTCAGGTGTAGGTGAGCTGAGCGCACTGTGGCCTTCGTCAGGGATTCCGCGTCCGAAGAAGTCGATGTCATTTTGGGCCTCTATAGCCGCAGCTTCAGCTGCTGCACGTGCTTTCGCCGCTTCCACCAAATCTTCCGCCGAACGAACATCAAACGGATCATAGCTCTGAAAAAAACATCGAACGCATAAGTTATAACAAGTTTTTTTCTCTTATATAAGTGGGCAAAAAGTTTAAAATTCGTAGTGTAGTTTGAAAAATCGCATTTGGCAGTAAAGATGGCGCAGTCGGAATTGTTTAATTGGGAAGGGAAGAAGAAGATCAATGAACAATTCAACAGTTGAAATCAACGCCAATCACGTTTGTTAAAGAATTGCACGAAGAATTATAATGGAAAATGAAATAACCATAAATGAATAAGGATTTGAAGATCAAATACTAAAGTTAAGATTCTCATTGGAAATAGAAGTTAGAGAGTTTTCAAAAGAAAGGTTTACATCTTCTTTGTTACTTAAAATTTGAAATTTGTTAGCACAATATTCGAATGAAATTGCTTTCTCTGATTATTAATTTTAATCCATTGAGACTAGGATTAGAAATATGCAACGATCAAAATAAGATTTTCAGGATTAGCTAATTATCCTAAAGTATCTTTCCTACAATTCATCATACTGTAAAATACCGTATTAACAACGCTCTGCAATATGCGCATGACAATATGTAATGGATTTTTATCATTTCAGGAAATGTGGATGGACAAATGAGACAGCCATCGCTAGCAGACGATAGATTCGACGGGTTTGTCACCAAATCGGGTAAGAGCGGATACCTCTGAGAAAAGATTGTCGTCAACCGGTGCAAAAGGATCGACCGTTTTCTTAGACGCGAATGGATCGGGAGGTACTTCCAAACCGAATGCATCGTTGGTCGTCGGTGCAGTGGCCGCAGCAAAGAAGCCTGACTCTGATGGAGGCAACTCAGGTGCACTTTGATCGTCAAATCCAGCCCAACCACTGTGTTGTGGTTCCTGTCTGCAAGAGGACATTGCAATTATGTAATAGTGGAATTTAAAACTCATAAAGACATTATTGTTTCATTTGCTGAGGTTTGATATATATGTTGAAAGATAGTATGTGGATTTGAGGAAAATTAGTTAATGTAGTTGCTGGTTACAATTCTATATGAGGCGTTATAACGTGTTTTTACAAAACTTCAGGAGTAAATTTTGATGAGGGCTGACCTAAGCATGTTTGTGCCATAACCATGAAACAATTAAGCTATAGCCACAAAACTTGAAGGAAAAAGAATTTTAATCTGTGCAAGTGGTAAATTATATAAGTGGTAAATCACATTCAACCGGTGGAAATAGCGATTCCCAAAGTGGTAAGTAGAACGCGGTGTGATTCCCATCATGGGAATAATCGGTCGACATTTATTGCAAATGCGCAAAGCATTACTCCCAACTAAAAAGGACGTTAAATCATCCATATAAGCTCAGAGATTGCCCTCGAATGCAACACGTGACAATAAATGCACTCTCATAATTTTCAATCCATTTTACAACTACCTTCTGCAATACTCATATGCATAATAGAACAGTAAGTTGATAAACATACGCAATGTCACCGATAGGCTTCTTAAAGCTTTCAGTGCTTTGTTCGGATGCAATTGGCATATCGACCGATTCGGTGTGTTGCTCTTCAGTAGGATGCCTAAAATTATTAACGAGTGAAGACAGTCAACTGCATACTACAAAGAAGTTATTCAAACACATAAAAATGACGTTTTAAGCATATCCGGATTGACGAGTCATAAGTTTATAGAAGCACACGATTATAGGTTGAGTGGTTTAGTTGGACGCCTCAAAATGCGCTGTTGAGAGTCGCTTGCATTTAGTAAATTATCGAAAAAAGTGCATAAAAATCAACATTCACTCATCGATTTCTATAAAAAGAACAATGCAATTTCGAACGTTCATTATATGAATATTGCTAACGTGAAAATTCTGGATTTTGGTTAACATATTTCAATGAAACAATGAAATTCATAAATGCAACGATTAGTTTTTCTAGCAATAGCGAACGTGACGGCAGCATGAAAGCATCGCTGATTTGAGCGCATGTTATCAACGCTGGAGGATGCGACCAGGGAGAGCAATGTGTTGCGAGGTGAGCTGATACCAGCTGATTTTTAAAAAATAATTTTCATGCAAAAATTTACATGGTACTCTCGAGGGAGTTATTCGCTTAGGAATTTCGTATTGAGAATGAAATTCTCTCAAAAACTTCAAAATCCTATAAGTTTTTAGTATCGAGCAATATTATATGATATGTGAATGGGAAGGTGTTGCTTGTTGCAGACAGCAGTTTTGAGCCAGAGAAAGCATAATTATGGGAGACGAACTAACGATGCGCAAGCTCGTTTCGTTGACACCACTCAAAGACAAGTGATATTGAAATAAACACAGAGAAGCTTTAAACACCATAGAGGGAAAAATTTGGATTTAAATAACATAGGAAACGTGTTTCCAATCGTTATCGGAAAAAGTTGCGAGAAGCCAACCTACACAGGAGGAAGAATGCAAATTTTTGAGGATTGGGGAGATGATGATTGCTGATTTCTAATCGAAATCTAGTTAATTAGGACGATGGGTTAGTTAATCGCAATAAAGGTGAGGAAAATTTTCAGGAAATTTAGCACTACGGTCGATCCACCTATGGCATCAGTGCCCACACCATGTGGCGGGACTTATCATCGGCTAGCAAACGAAAGTACCGCACGAATCGCTTTCTATATAAAAACGAATATGGTTGATTATCATCTGAGATCAGTTTATGGCTTCATAAGTCTCGGCTGTACCCAACCTCTAACAATAAGACTAGCGAGGGCCAATTGCTGATTCAGTTCAAAGAAGCATCTCTTGAAGTGAGTGACGTCATCGCATTTATGAAAGACGCAACACCTGATGGTGAGCTCAGTATTCCCATCTTAGCTAAGTGATCATGTCATCTAATTTGAAACAAATTTAATTATTTGATTTCTGAGTTATTGTTTATGATACAATGGTTGCGATTTGAATGTTTCAAGAATATGAAGATGGACCTTCAAATAACCTTTAATGTAAATAAAGGTAGTTAGTTCGTTAACGAAGCCATTTCCGAAGGTCATACGGATATGATTCGATCCTCATGACCAGACAAGAATGATGGTAATTTAATCTGGCTCACATTCAACCGGTGGAAATAGCGATTCCCAAAGTGGTAAGTAGAACGCGGTGTGATTCCCATCATGGGAATAATCGGTCGACATTTATTGCAAATGCGCAAAGCATTACTCCCAACTAAAAAGGACGTTAAATCATCCATATAAGCTCAGAGATTGCCCTCGAATGCAACACGTGACAATAAATGCACTCTCATAATTTTCAATCCATTTTACAACTACCTTCTGCAATACTCATATGCATAATAGAACAGTAAGTTGATAAACATACGCAATGTCACCGATAGGCTTCTTAAAGCTTTCAGTGCTTTGTTCGGATGCAATTGGCATATCGACCGATTCGGTGTGTTGCTCTTCAGTAGGATGCCTAAAATTATTAACGAGTGAAGACAGTCAACTGCATACTACAAAGAAGTTATTCAAACACATAAAAATGACGTTTTAAGCATATCCGGATTGACGAGTCATAAGTTTATAGAAGCACACGATTATAGGTTGAGTGGTTTAGTTGGACGCCTCAAAATGCGCTGTTGAGAGTCAAACAAAAACAAATAGATGAATAAGCAAAACGAACTCATTAATTTCGTTTAATGTACTCTGAAGAATCATTAATATTAATCGATCGGTTCGTCTGTGCACAGTCTCACTCAACGAAGGATACATAATGAACCCATTTCAAGTATTGATACATCGAATAGTGATGAATAATATTAACGTGCTGCAGAGATTCCAATTTCAATGTAAAATATTTCATTGAAGGCTTTGTAGAATTCGATAGGCATCATGATTGTTCAGCGGAGAGGAAGCAGGTAACAGAGTGGGGGGACAGATGGGATAGCAGAGGATGAGAAGAGATATTCCATAAACATGGTGGATGTATTCCTTCAAGTATTTATGCAGTCAACACAACTGTTCAGTATTTACAGATTGCAGCTATGTTGAACATTAATATCGATACAGCAAAACTATGGTTCAGAGGAAGTGATAGTATTTGAGTGGATACATAAGCGCAGGATTAAGCGAACAATGAAATTGAACAAAGACGAATAAGACCAATTTGGTGGCGTCCTCGGATTTCTGTTAAATTCCCCTGAGAGGTATATACTGCCAAATTCGCATCCATTTAATTTTTGCCTTTCTTCAAGATGAGATTACTCTCTTTGGGAAGGGAAAACATGTCAACGAAAAAAAACTATTCTGAGTTGCATTGGTCAACACAATGTTGAATGGATGAATTTAACCCTTGCAATACTCTTTTTTCTATAGGATGTACTATCGAGCAGGACGGCGGGAAGGAAAGAAGCCGGCAAAGGTCGAGTCATTTTCGTTCCACTGAAAAAAACATTCACATATAAAATAGCACCTATAGACTCAGTTGAATTGAAGGATAGGCAAGTTTGCAGCGAAGAAATTAAAAAATGTGTTCCACTGGAGAAGATTGCAATTTACCAAATTCTGGTCCCTTTGCTAAGCTTTCGACATTCACATGTTTGGTGTAGACTGAAGATAATGGATGTTTTGGAACCTAATATTCACCTCTCTTCGAATATAATTCTTAGATACATAAATGGTGTCTTCGTTTGCCACTGTAAACATCATTGGCAATGAGAAAGTTGAGACAACTTTCCCTCCGAAATTTCTCGGTTAGGCAGCAGGTAAACAACAAACACATCGGCTATCTTCTCGCAGCAGGAACATATCCTTCACACTGAATCCTTTGTCATCGAATATTTTCTTAGTATTTTGCTTAAATATGAGCATATATCCCTTCGCCTCGCAGTGAAATAAATTCATGACTGACTTCCTTCCAGAATCATGGACAAAAGCGAATGCTCTTAACAGATGTCCCGAAGAGAAGGTATCTGGTAACTGTCACGTATCCCTCAGAATACTTTGGGAGAGGGATGATATCTGTCAGGAATTGCATTTTTTTTGCAGTTCTTTCTTAGTATACAACTCCATCTTTAGAAGCACCCTGTCATCGAATTAGCAAGCATATGAAAGAGGATACCATATTTTCCTTGTTTCTTGTTCATAAACATCTTAAAGGTGCAACGTTCCGCTTTCATTGAGTACCGTGCGTAAAGGAGCAGAGAAAAGCAATAACAAGTGCTGCAACACTCCAGCTGTATCACCCAACGTCGTACAACATTTAATAAGTGTTAATGGACCGAAAGGGCATGACATATAACAATGTTGTGACTTGACTTCAACGAGTTGACACTAGTATATCACTGCGTATAGTAAATTAAGCAGACAGGATGTGAAAAAAGAGCAATGCATGCATAGAGAAAAGCGGTTTCAATCCGGATACCTTTTTGAACAGAAAGAAGGATCCCATTCACCAGTTCCCCTTCGTTCCCTCCCAATGACTGGGACGATATGTCCTTCATTGTGACTTTCTTCTCGAACATGAAGTGAAAACATTGATTTTTGCTACCTCATGGGTAAAATTTTTGTTTCCGGCGAAATGAAGTGGAAGCAGTTATACTGAGGTTCTGAAATAAATTAAAGGGACATTCATTGAGATAGAGGGGAGTGATTTGATGAGCGGGAAATAGTCATCTCATCATTGGGAGAGGCGAAGAGGAACGCCAATCCAGATTAAACTGAAGTCTTGCAAACAACAACCTTGAGGCAGATGTTTCCTTCTCGGCTTTCACGTTTTCTTTCTCGATACCAGTTGCCGATATTATTGTTTCCCGTTGTGAAGGCGGTTTCCAATCCTGAATATATCGATTTCGCAATTATATAAAAGATTAACGTGTAGAAGTAAGAGTCATTAGAATGAAGATTACGATGATGACCAATATAGTGTTTCCTTAATAGGTTCACCGTATAGTTTTCACCATTTCAATAAACAACAATTTTTGTTCAATAATCGTGAAGCATGTACTATGATGTGGAATAATCGCTTGATCGTATATTATTTAAATTTAAATTTCCTCATCGATGAAAGGAATAGATGCAATTGGATACATGTGCTCAGTTATGATGCAGCATCTTGATGGTGCCTTCACTTTCATGAGTTGATAGTGCAATCACCATGAATAATATGGGGATTTGACAAAGAGAAACCTTCTATTTCCTCATGTCATATAATCTCTTCTGCACTCACTAATCTCAACTCATGATGCAATGCTATGCGTCAATCTTCAAAGAATAAGCCAAAATCGAACTAGATATTCTGCGTAAGCCACCTAAATGCTTTGCCACTCAACTGTATATGCTAATGAATTTAATAAAATAAAAACAATGGGCGTAGGCATAAATCCTTCGAGGAAAGTTTCACCGCAACGTTGAAATTGTCGAAAGAATGAAAATTCACTATTTCAAGAGATCAGAGCCGATGAAAATGACATAATTGGGAAAAAAAACTTTAACTGTTGGCTAACCTTATAGCTGCTAAAATGAGCTCACCTCTCCTCCTTATTCCTGTTCCCTCCATTGATGGTTGGGAACTTCGTTTGCTCAAGAGAGCAATATTTGCCGTTATAAGTGAGAACTCAACTTTACGCATATGCACCTCTATACCCTTCATTTTTATTGCGATCGTTCATTTGGAGATGAACCATACATAACTCAAACCGATTATCAACTTATTAGTTATACTGAAATATCTTGAGCCAGCAATATTAAATTATAGTAAACTTTTCAGTGGTATTTTAGAAAAAAAAGCGTGAAAAATAAACATACACCAAGATCCATCCTAGTAGCAGCCATTTTCATAGCCAGCTCTTGTGCCGCCCTATCCAAATTATCTTCCTGTCCAGGAGTAAATTCGGGACTTGGTGCTCTTTTGCCTTGAGCTTTCGCTTTTTTCTTTTGCACTTTCTTCTGTGCAGCCATTTCTTGTTGCGCTCGTATTTGCTTCTGTGCGAGTTCAGGAACATAAGCTTGAGATCCTCTGAAATGAAGCCAGAGAATATAGCCATCTATTTGAACATCACTAATAGAAACATGCTGTTTTCACTTGCTGTCGAATTTCTTTATCAACGTTACTTTCAAATAAAACCTTATTGGAGTTCCCTTTTGGCAAGCGTTTGCAGAGTTGCATTTAGAAAGCATATAATTGCAAAGTTATGCCTATATGCACGTATGTGTGTGTCCATCTGTCTGCTCATATAGTTTGACGTCATGAAGCCAAGGAGCTAGAGTCCTAAAACCTCACAAAAACAAAGCACACTATGAGTGGGAAGATTTGTGTGTACCATTGGAGTCATTAAAATAGAATAACATTCAATGTATTTTGCACAAATCGTTTTTTATTTCCACATGTTAAATATTTACGACACAATGTTCATAAGGCAAACTATTTATCTCTTGAATTTCAAGGGTTTGGATTGTAGACGACGAAATAAACAAACTGACCCAACTTCGGAGAGATAGCTTTCATCTTTGATATCTTTGGCAGCGGTAGTCTCACTGAGTTCTTTAAGTTTCTCTTCGGTCGATCTAACCGCTTCGTTCGCTTTTTCAGTAAGTTTTTTGAACTGAGACCAAGCATCTTCTTCCGGTTCCGGTTCAGGAGGCTTCTTCGGCGGAGGAGGAGGGTGCTCGGCAATGTGTGGAGGAGGTGGCTTTTTGGGTGCAGTCTTGGGCGATGGAGGTGGTGGGCGATGTGGTGGTCCAACATGTGCACCAGCGGGCGGAGGCGCCGGACGAGGCGGTGCTGAAACAAGGCCAGTTATTTAAAATGTCACTTCCTACCGTTCAGGATTCCACACAACATTGATGCGATATAATGAAAAACAGAGGAAAATCAACAGAAAGACATCACGAATTGTAAAGACGTTTTTTGAGCGTGCCACTCTCATACGTTCAACAAATGTTATCCATGGAATTTCCCACCCCCTTTTTAACCTACGTTCCCCATCAATGGATGTAGTAATGTCTATGAAAAATAGATTTTACCTTAATTTTACCTTATCAAATGAGCGAAAATGAAGTTACTGTGAAACGAATCGAATTCTACAAGCAGTTACAACTCATTTGCAAAGACAATTGGTGAATAACTTTTCAAAACTAACGCTTTTTCGCTTCTGGTTGAGCTGCTTCGACGTTAACCTCCATTGTTTGCCTGCAAATTTTATAAATACGGCACTAGAATTCTGTGACTAATTTATAAAATGAATGCGAATTTCATTATGATTTGTGAGGGATTTGAGAAAAATTATCGCATTTCATCCGTGTTTTTCATTCAGTATTTACAATTAATGCAATAAACCCCATTAAATCGGTAATATTTAAACCGATGACGGATGAATATCATTAAATGGGATGAAGTGGTAACATGATCATAAGAAATGGATATTCAAGAAATAAGGTGAGACGGGCAAGTAGCACAATAAGCCACAGTAAACTGATAAAATATTGAAGTACTTGAATAAATAAACAAAATATTGCATGTAATTACTCCATTTTAAGAGGAAGCCTTTAGTTTTTTACTGCGATATAGTGGGTGGTCTCACCTCATTTTAATTCAACTGCTCTATACATTCATAGTAGCTATTCCCACAAAGAATATTTTAATATGAGATTTGATGCACAACCGATTATAATTAAATCTAAAATTGAGAATGATTTTCGAAAAAAAGTGGATATATAAGGAATATTAAACTTCATTTTCGAGTGAGTTCTCCAAGTGGTAATAGTGTAAATAACGAAAATAATGCAAAAAATGATTATCTCTAAAGGAATCCTCAGAACAATTATTATGAAAACGTCGAACAAATTTATTTTCGGCTTCACTTATTCGGATGCCACAATTTTGTTTCGATACACTTTCGGAAGAAATACTTAATTGATCAATACTGAAATCATCCTCAAGTTGGTCGAATTATATGTGTTCACATAACGGATAAATTCTATGTGAAAGTAGATAAAGTAGTATTCCCAGTTATTAATAATATGAATAATAGCACACCCATATTGTTGTGTAAGATTGCTTTGTGAAGTGTAATTTTGGCTTTCATCTTCTTGGGATGACATCTGAGGAGGTTGTGATTGTATACTTGGTTGCATTCCATAGATTGGCACTCCAGCCGACTCTTGCGCCTCCCAAGAAAACGGATCGATTGGTCCTGGCCTGAATATTCACTTTTTTTTAGCAATCAGCAAAAAAAATCACTGAAAAAATCCTTTCTATAAGGCCATCAAACCACTAAAGTACTACTTGCAGAAACTAGCTTCCGAGATATTTCGAAGTAGAGATATTATGGACGATAATGATAACCGGAAGTAATATCCCGAGTTATAAGGGATTGTGTAAACAAAAAGTTTTATACAGTATTTTGGTAATAGGAAAAGTTGACGAGAAATTCTTCCTTTTATTTATGCACAAATGAAATGAAATAGAAGGAATAAAATTCTAGTTTCGAGAATATTAAATTTTATGACGTGTGGCGATCAAACAAAGAAGTAGTTAATGTGAGCAAGCAAGAATAAAAGTTGTGCCCACAGACGTGTATTCATTTACAGTTTCCCCAATAAACAAAAACTTCTTCAAAGCTGATTAGCTTTTGTACAGGCACTAGAACGATCAGTATAGATGATGTTTTCTCTGCTCTAAAGAGAAAAATATTCGGCGATCCTATCTGATTCTGGTACAAATTGTGCAACAAAAAAGAAAATCTCAGTTCCCACATCAATATTTGCAAGAAGAGGCGCTTTAATCTCGCTTTTTTATTCATCTCGTTGAAATTCCTATCTATCATCTAGTACTCTCATGATACCGGATATTTTTATAGAATTCCAAAAGAAAATAAATAATTTCGTATCCGGCGATGACAAGGGAGGATGTTAGAGAGCGGAATGGCGAGCGAGGTAGAGGGAATGCGAGTTCATCAAAAGCTTGAAGAAAAACCATGAAATAAGTAACATTAATTTTTTGCAGTTGATCACAAAGAGATATTCAGATATGACAAATTGATAGCGTTGGGAAAAACAACTCTATGGTACAACCACACCGTATACACATCCGACATTTGCAATACTCGTTACTCTCACAACAGATGTAAGCGTGAACGGAAATTTGCACTTGAACGATGAAAACCGTACCTGTTTAGTTCGGGTAGTAGAGGAGCCATAAACTGTGGTACGACAGGAGCCCGTCGGTAGCCACCCTCTGCCGAATCGGATACTTCAGCTGAATATGTCGTGTCACCCGCCTGTTCAATCGCATCTTGTGCACTGCTGGGATGCTGATAACTTTCCGTGCCTTGTCCACTAAGATAAGGATTTTCATCCTCGTATTGCCCAACTGGGGGATAATTCGGTACATTATATTCCATACCGTAATAACCTGACGTATATTGACTAGTATCACTTTGTTGTGCATCATACGATGATGATGTGGTGTCATATTGATACTGGTTGTAATCGTTACCTTGAATACCGTAACTCGTCTGTGGTGTATAGCCTGCAAAGTTGAAACATATGAGTTGTCGCCTCGAAGAAGCCTCAAACAACCTGATCATCGCACAATCACAACAGGGTCACTAGCACTTTAAGCAAGAGAAATGGGGATTTCACATGATAGACATAACTGTTTTTAGAAAAGGGAGAGAGTTGAATTTTACGGAAATGTTTAGAAAAGAATTCTTTTTTTTTATGCCAAAAAAGATGCGTGCTATTCGCCTGATTTTATTGTCATGAGTGAGTGTTCCGATTCCATCATTCCTTCTAAAGTCTGAAGCATCTTCCATTGCCCTCATTTCGGGAATTTTCATGAGTGGAATTATGACCGTTATTTCTCAAAAATTACCCTCACTCAGTCCCGCTTTCCCTGCGGCTCTTAGTGAATAAAGGCGTGTCGTTCGTAAACTGCAGAAATGCTCATAATTATTAACGCATCGTTGGGGAAAAGCGTTTGAGAATAGAGATTTCGCAGGTGTTTTGAGTGATAACAAAACATTATAGGAGCCTATATTTTGAAGAATTTAATTCAACAAGATAGCCTCTATATCAGATTACTAGAAAAAAATATTTCCTGCCTTCTGCCCTTAATTCTAAATCTCGGAAAAATGCCGAGGAAAATTTTTTAAACAAGAATTGTTTAATTTTTGATGAAATTTCCGTTTTTCTCGGCATTCTATGAAGCATAGAAATGGCAAGTGTTGAAAATGGCATCTTCTACTTGTTTGGATTGACATTAGGTATTATTGAAAAAGATCAAGAGGGCTAAGGAAGGTGCCACAATTAGGCACATTTTGCAACTTACCTCACGAAGGCAATCGGTTTCATGTTATATGTGCTGAATAACCCTTGCTTTATTAACTCAACAGTTGGAACTACATACCAAATGAAAGTACATACAGGTAACCGTCATTGGCGTATATGTGCTCACCAAAAAACGTACAGCTACAACGTGCTTTCAGGAACTAACACCGCGTCTATAGATAAATTACTCGTCAACAAATTCAAAAATAGGGGTTTCTCGTGATCACTAAGATATGACAAAGTGGGACAAAAGTGAAACGTCGCTAAACATGCGAGTAAAGCTCAGTAACATCACTAATGGATCATGGATTCATATGAAAACATGTATTATCCACCTAATGTCGATATATTTCGTTCTATTATTATACGAACCTCTCGCCAATACATCCAAAATTGCTTACTCACCTACTGATTGAAGACTTTGTTGATCTTGTAATGCAGCCGTACTCACACCGTACTGGTAGTAATAGGCCGGCTGTGTCGCGCTTGTATCGTATGGCGAATAGGAAGCACTTGGGTCATAAGTTGATGAGTAGTACGGTTGTGGATCACTTACGCCACTGCTTTGTTCAGCAGACTGGCCGCCTTGAAATGAAGTAGTCCCATCCGGCTGTCCGTCAGTGGTGTTTACCACAGTACTAGATTGGTCATAGGACTGCAACGGTGTTTCCCAGTAGGCTGCAGAGGCCTGATTCTGTTCATCAACAGACTGGTCATGGCTAATGGTTCTTTGTTCATAACCATCACCTTCGCGCTCGTTTGCCCCAGCAATTTGTTCATAAACAGCGGTCGTTTTACCGTACTCTTCAGTGGCCTCACCGTATCCTTCATTCGAGTGCTCGTATCCACTTGTGGCCTGTTGTCCAACTCCTTCTTGGCCCTCAAAACTCGTTGGCATGCAACTTTGCTGGGCAAATTCCGGTTTGCCTCTCCATTCTTGATTTCCCTCATTCATGACGTCTTGCTGTGACTTTGAAACACTTGAAAGCGAGGTGCACACCGACGGTTCTGCAAATGGCATGTGATTGCACTTTGTAACCGTTCGGGAGCAGCCAAGAATCTTGTAGGCGTCAAGCTATATGTTTCGATCATGCAACAGTAATTATACTAAAAATGACAGTTTATTGAAAATTATAAAGCATAATGTCGTTTATAGTGGGAATTATTCATTTTAAATATGCCGCGCCTCAGCGCTGTCATTGAAGGCATCAAAATTATAGCTCGTGAAAAGAAGCTGGAGGCACAGAAATCGAAGACGAGGGTTTATTGAGTGCTGATTTTCTGCCATAGCTAAACTGTACTCATGGACCGAATGATTACTGGGAATAAAGTGCACCTAAGGAGCAATTTTGATGGTAGTATTCTGAACGTTCTCAAACCGACCATAAAAATCGAAAGAAAAACTTAAGAGTGCAGCAAATGAAACAAATGCTTGCCTGAGCTTCTGTCGTGGGCTTCTGAAATGCACATAGCAACATAAACGAAACCACCACAGCAGAAATCAACAGATATTATTAATGTTACCAATAGGTACACCTACAAAGCAGTTTTGTAACTAACGACTGACATTATTGGCATCTGAATTGCCAGCCGCTAACTTGAGCACACCCCCCTTATAAAAGACCG